>JARFJB010000047.1:1952500-2270000 GCA_036346205.1 Vesta saturnalis
GCCCTCTACAGTTTGGAGGCAACTAGATACACGGGAGGTATCATATGGATCACGTGTGCCAACGAAAATACTAAGAACTGACTAAATCAATCAGTGGAAAGTATGGAGAAACTTTGGAAGGAATCAGACTTGACTGTTGTCGAGGCTAAAGACCTCTCAAAACGACGCTTGAGCGTCAAAACCCAGGCCTTAAAACGGGAGACTGGAACAAACTGACGGATGAGACGGAGAAGGTCGAGTCTTCTAAATGGATAGGATCCTTAAACAAGCTCGGTTCAAGGCCCATTATGGCCTAAGAACCGTGACGTTTTAACCTATACAAAGCGTCCCAGAAGATAATAAGTGTAGCGCAGGTGAACTACTACACAGTAAGACAGCTTCGGCCGCCTTATGAACGTTGATGGAGAGCTGTGATGTATACCTTATACAAGAACCTTGGATAAGCAGAGATAAGATATTAAGCCTGGGAGTAATCAGTGGTGAACTAACATACATCAAATACATTGATAGACCCAGAGCCTACATACTAACTAAAAAAGAAATAAAAATATGACCTCTAATGAATTTGTGTTCACGGGAAAAGCCATAAAGCTCACTTCAGATGAAGGTGGCCCGAGGAAATTAATACTCGGATCGTACGTACCTCCATTCTGATGACCCAAACCTACCACCTCTAACTGAAATGTAGGAATTGGTCAGTTGTTGCAGATGCGATGGATCGCATCTACTCATCGGTTGTGACGTAAACTCCCACCATATGGTATGGGGAAACACTAACACCAACCCCAGAGGTGGGTCTATCCTACAATTCACTATGGCATATAATTTAGACATATTGAATAGGAAAAATTAACCTACCTTCGTAACAAGGAAAAGGAAGGAGGTAATTGATATAAAGTTAGGCACTTCTCATGTAAGTTTCTTAAAAACTGGTATGTTTCTGATGAGGTGAACTGTTCGGATCACTGGTACATGTGTTTTGAAATCACCGGAGTGGAATGAATAGGAACACAAATATTCTCGTGGTGGTCGCATCTGATACAGGTATGGTTCAAAAGCCGAGACGGGTGCTGGAGAGGGCATACACGGTGTGAAGCAAGGGCAAACTCTTACTATCCCTATTGGCAGGTACGCTATCGTTTTCCAAGCTGACATATACGCGATACATCAATGTGTGCAGAAAAATAATAGAATGGCCTACCGTTGAAGGCGTATCTATATTTTATCTGACAGCCAGGCGGCCCTAGAAGCACGAATGTTACGAAGACCTCAATGGCCTGGCAGAGCGTAACACGGTAATTCTGCTCTGGGTACCTGGCCATTGTGGGATCGAAGGAAACGAAAAGGTAGATAAACTCGCAGGACAGGGATCAGCAGGACACTATTATGGCCCCGAACCTGCATTAAGAGTACCAAGAAACGCAATCTGTAGCTATATCAGCGAATTGATCTGCGATCAACATCAAACGTACTGGATAAACAGACCGGTTTAACACATAGCAAGACACTTGCTATGTGTTGGATAAAAAGAATCACAGAACTGCTCACGCTAAGCAGGACCCTTATCGGCTTCCAGGCAGGAAATGCACCTGTTAAGAACCATTTAAGGAAGATTAAGAGATTACCCCACATGTAGCTTCTGCGGCGAGGAATCAAAAAATAGCTGCACACATTATATGTGATTGTGACTCGCTAGTTGCTAAAGAACAGTAGATTTTCAGGTATCCACAAATAGAACCGGAAGACTTAAACACACATTCCGCGAGTGACCTGTGCGCTTTGCTATAGGGTATGAAGATCACTGACTGGGTGTAACAACCCGCTAGAGAGAACACAATAAGCCTTATAGGCTTTTATCTGTTGCTTCTTTTATTTATGATGGTAACAATTTGTTGGTGGGTTCTTTTCCTTCATCGTAGCAAACTTATTCCCAAAAAAGATGACAAGACCGATCTTTCTAACTACCGACCAATTGGCATCTCTTTCATTTTGTCTCAAGTCACACAAAAGGCATCAATCGTGACTTTTTTCTCTTGAATGTAACAAACCCTTTAGTGATTTTAGATAAAGTGCTTTAGCAAGTTGAGCTAAACTTAGCCTGCCCAGGACAGTTATTAAAACAAATGTTATTTCTAAAGAACCATAGATCCCATTCATGAAACTATTGCATGGCTTATTGAGAAAATGCATCGGTGGTTTAATATTATAACCGCTCGTTACCAGACCAAGATTGCTATCAGGGCGCAATTGAGGATCTTAAATGTGTTCATGATATCATGTACAACATGAGGGTTGATGGTACATAGAAGTTTTTTCATACCGGCGTCATTTTGACACATCGTCTATTTTTTGATAGGTCGATTAACTCAAAACGCTCAAGTTTTTCTACAATATGGTATCTTCAGTCTGTCCCAGATGCACATCAGTGTCGTGTTTCATTAGAACTTTTATATGTTTATCAATATGATGCAGATGTGTGCAGTAGTAATTATCAAGCTGGTAACGGTACTCTATTACTAACGTACTATAAAGAAGTAAGCAAACCATCAATTTCTCAAACAGACACAGATATTCGTGACACGGATGTAGAGCACCTACTACAAGAGTATGAGATAGTCAAATTAAATAAATCTGTAAAAGCAAGTTTTATTATTTACTAGGAGCAATCATTAACAAAATCAAACAAATTATGCTGTTTGTGATATTTGTTATGGTAAAGTTACTATCACTAATGATCGTGCACGTCATATCAATAAACAAATTTTGTAAATTGAAGGAATTTAAAGACAGCGTCCATTATGCAATCCTAGAATTGTACAACTGTGTATCACAAATTGAACTTTATTTCGTAGGTATGATAACGCAGTGGTGAATAATGATATCACAGTTAATGACATATTAGTTGTAATTAAAAATGATTTGTTCTCGCCTGAAATTCCATCCTGTCAAAGTATAATTGACAAAATTGTTAAATTATATATTGAAAGTCGCACATACTTCTCCTTAACAGCGTTGGGTTATACTATAAAAGTGGCAAAAGCATGGCAAGGCGTGCTTTAATATAACAATATACAGTTGTGGGTAAAAAGTCACAGAAGAGACCAAAATGAATGAGCCTCAGCCACACACTACGCGGAACCTCTAACCATCGGAATTATTACCAGTGCGTAATGCCCGATGCATGGGCATGGTGTTAAACCGAAACCAACTTCGTCAACGAGAATATGGACACGACCCGTACATTCACGAATGATCCGCCAAAGAGTTCATATTTTCAAGTTAATTCTTATTCTTACACCACATTAATTTCGTATTTGAAACCACGAAATCTCCCCATATGTTTAATTGATAATATAGCGTAGTAGCGCTACTTCCTGTTTTTAGTGACTTGTTACGGGTGAAAATGGCAGTAAGATAGGTGTAACAGATAAGCGAAGGATGCCGAAGGCTCAGTGGTCGGGAGTGGTTATGGTGCAGCTTGGCATATAGGGTGATTAGAATAACATAAACGTAATCAGGGAAAGTCATAAATCAAAGGGCGCCAGTGTTTAAAATCGAGGATATTGGTATAATCAGCACACAAATAAACGCTAGTACTCCACAATAATGTTAAAAAACAAACAAAAACTTGCTTACCTTTCGTAGCATTCAACCAGGTAAATCAGGACTTCTGGACTGGTGCTATCTATAAGAGCTTCCAAATAATCGCACGCAATCAAAAGAGAATAACTTAAGCGTGCTGTGAGACCAATTATAATAGTGACTAATCTTAAATACTCAAACTTTATCAATGAATTTCTATATTCAAAGATCTTAATCTTAAAAATTAAAAACCTAAAATTTAATCCAATAAACAATAATTAAAGCTCTTGTCAAAATTTGTCTTCACTGCAAGGTTGTTCCATTTCGAAAGGTGATACGCAAACAAAGAAAATCTCGTGAATAATTTTGATTTTTGAACGCCGAAATTTGTAATTATATTTATTCTAAATTAATCAAACCCTTAATTTTGATTGACGCAAATCGTTCTAGTAACCTAAATTTTAAATCTACTTTCAACAAATTTTTAAAGCGCAAATATAAAATGATAACCATAAAATAAACAATAACGTAAACAAGTGGAAAGCTCTTCTGTAACTAAATACCTTTACAATGAAAGTACGTTGATGTCTGAAGGACGCCCGTTCAAATCCACAATCACAAGAGCTGTACACCCGTTTCAAAACATACACATGCACCAAAAACAAAAAAAAATAGAATAGAAACACACACTGTTTTATTAATTTACATCAAGTCCGCAGATTTAACAAATTCTTGAAACGTCTTTCTTCAATCACAGCTACAAGAAACTAACCCCGTTGAAATAGTCGTCTTAAATTGATTGGGAAGGATCAATTTCCATTCGTAAATGAACGGCGAAATATTTAAATCCAGCGCTGGCGTATTTTTACTAGTTGCACACCTGGTTTGATTATAAACATAAATATGCTACTTCTTTACACGTAACTTTTTCTAATATACACAAATTATTCTAGCAAATTGTATATACAAGGAATTTATTGTCTATATTTAAATAGATGTGGGTACAGTTGATGAATAACAACAGTTCAGAGCGAGATCTTCCATAAACAAAATACCGAACGCTGTACATAAATCAATTCACTTAAAGCCTAAAAGCATTAAAAATCAACACTTTCCCTTCTCAATGGAAAGGAGAATGTTACTTATAATCGCCAAAACATCAACACAAAAAATACCCTGAGATGATTAAATACTATCTATAATCCAGAGTATCTATAATCCGTAGTGAAAGGGTTTACTCGCTCATGATATCTTCAGATAATCTCCGGTTACTCCGCAGGTATAATGGGCGCACTGTATACATCACCAGCCCCAAGCTCTCTCAACCAACTTTGTCAATAGCCTCTTACTAACTCAACGAATCGAAAACAAAAGCCTTATTAAAAATGTTCCATACTAAAAATGCAAACTGGGTCTTCCTCACGAGAAATTATAGTTCAAGCTATACTTGTGTTAACAACAAAACACCGATTACCTAGAATCGAGATAACCAACATCATTTGCCTCAATAACAACTCTCAAAAAAATTGTATACAGCAATGATAACATTTAATTCTCAAGAATAAATTTCCTTTTTACAAAACTACGACAAAATAAAATTCACGGAAAGTTACAGTTTTACAAAATCCTATTTACGCTATTTAAATATATTAATATTCAATAAAATTCTACTACAAATTTCATCACATGTGACACTTTATTACGTAGTTTTCCGCCATCTACTTTTGATGTTTGTAGCTACATCACAAAATCGCACTCCTACTTTAACTTTTATTGAATAATCACATTTGTAACAATTATTAGGTACTCGCGCTATGTATTATACTATGAACCAGTTGCGCTGTCAAATCGCCATTGTTACCACGATAGAAAAGATAATTAGTGGATTTTTAATATCTTGATAATACGTCGTAATTTGCTAATGTTTTCAAAATATTTTTATTTATATATTTTTATCTAAGGAATGTAGGATTGTTTGTAACTAATATGTATGTAAAACACATGTTGCGGGTGGGTAGCAGATGCACGCTTAAAAATGATTTACTGAAGGGGCGGCACGAATCATTAGAATTTTTCTTGTGCGCGCTCCTGATGTAAAAATGTCTTTGCTCTAATGATTGATTACGGCTGGGCAGTCCGCGATCAAAATATATCTTTGTTTGTTACTTGGAAACTCGAGAGACGTAAATATAAGGTTGTTACATACGAATGCATATTTTTAAAATTAAGATGTGTAATAATTAATATGAAACTGTTCCAACATAAATTAATGTTTCTTGTTTTTTTTATTAATTTTGAAATACGGAGGTTGATTTTTGGGGAGTAGACATAGTTAATTGGATATCGGGGGAAAGGCAGTTACAGTTAGCGTGTCAATCGAGCCAGATCGATTTTTGGGTTAATTAAATACCTTAAATGTAAACAGTTTGTCTTTAAAATAATTCTTGCGTGTACATCTTTCTTTTGAATTGGCCAACACTAAGTTATCTTTTCTTTCGAGGTTAAACCGCGTATGTTAACGATTTCTGTCTGTGATCAATTAAGGGAATATTTATTCTTGTGTATGTATTTTTATATAAATGCAAGTCGAAGCAAATCATTTTTACCAGCCTAGATAACATATTAAATACCAAACATTGCCTTTGCAAAGCTATCTTATTAAACTCTTAATGTTATAATTTTGTACGCACTTTAACCTGATTTAATGGTGTTTTGTTATATATTGAACCCTTTCGTTGTTTTTTTTTGTTATTTCATTTATTAATGTACTTGTGCAATTACTTATTTATGAATAAAGTGGGTTTTATTGGTGGTTCTTTCCCACAATAGTAGATTAATAGGCTGAACCACCGCTACGCAAAGTTCGTTGATTTTAATTTGTTTCATTTTTTTTTAGCTGCCCTGCATGATGCAACACGTACCTCATCCAGACTATCTCATTTAGATAGCACAACTTACCTAACACTAGACGGCCACTTCATTTGATCAGATTTGAGGTTTGCGAGTAATTAAATATCAGACTTGTCAATAAATTCTAATGTTTTAATTATTGCCCGGAAAGTCAAAGTAAGGCAGGCAATTAATTTGAGTAATAGTGACATTATTGTCAGTCAAGTCAAGATAAATCACTTAGCGATTGCTTTGTTCTTGAATTTGCATTATTGCAAATAAATTCAAATTACGCTTTTCAAGATAGGGTACCTGGGGGATGCTACAAGACATAGGCCAATTAAGTCATTCTGTCAAAACATGCCAATCACATTTTTTCATCAAGGGATCAAGCGATTCATATCGCACAATTAACCATACAGAAAATAATAGTTTCGCACACTAGTGCGTTTCACTTGCTCATTGTACCCAATACGAAAGCAAAAAACACGTGTGCCTTTTACTTTCGCATGGCTTTCGTATAAGTTACCGTAGCAACTACCGGTTGTCATCAGCCTGACAGGGAGTTCGGTCGCGATCAAAGTCGCTACGCTTACTGCTATTCACGTAAATAATATGAGCAAGCTGATGGCAGTATTATAGTAATTTCAAATTATTTGACTTTTATGATTTGACAAGTTTAAATATTCAGGTAGTCGTCTTTAAATTCATAATAATTACGAACTACACTATTTGTTAGGGGATGGTTATGATTTCTTAATAAAAAACTTGAAATATTAGATTACAGTATATTTGTAATTGTTTAATTTGTGACCAATAAAACATTAAGCAGACTGTCTTCTTTCATGAGCGTAGGAAAAATAGTGCACATTAAGCTCGCTCGAAAGTGTCTATCCTGCACTCGCGGGATTCTCACAAGAGGGCTAGCGCCCTCGTGTGAAAATTCTCGCTTGTGCGATATCGACCAATTTCGTGGCTCGTTATGTAATATACTATTACAAAACTACATAAAACAACTAGGTCGATATTATTAAAAGAAAATAAGACGGTCAAGGACGTAATACGCGAATGTAGGTTTTATCTTTTGACGATATCCCAGCGCATATAGTATGAGTACATTTTCAACAGCTCATGCATTTCATCCATGTTACTTTAGATCTAGAGTTGCAGTACAAATCGTTACAATATAAGCAAAGATCGTCTTCAAGGTTTTCTTTTCTAAACGGATCATGTTCCTCCTGATCGTCACTTTCACAATAGTTTATGGAATTCTGAGCCTGCCTATTAGTGTTAGCACTTTCACTGAATAAGCTCTTTTTTATTTCTTTCGTGTTTTGTACTTTTTCTTCTTTTCCTCAATTTTTCTTTTTCGCTTTTTGTTTTAGTTTAGTAATATTAGGGGAACAAGTTGTTTTTTGATATTACTCCCTCTTCTTTTAGGTTGAAACGCCGCTTTTGGTAATGGCGAGACTTTCAAAAGTTACTAATTTTCGAGTTTGTGGAGTTTCATTCTTGTTGTGATCTCCTAGAATATTATTGTTATTCACAACATCAGCATCGTCTCAAGTATTATCGTCGTTATTGTCTTCGTCAGTCTGTAACTTTTCTTCATGTCTTACTGTTATGTCGGGAAATATGTCGGAGTTTAATGGACATATTCCTGTTGTAGCAAAACCACTGGTCGCATTTTGAACTATGGCCGATTTACCATATGCCGGAGCAAAAAGTTCATTATTTGGTACCGCGAAATGATTCTGTCTGGGTGACTTTTTAGCCAAACTCCTGTTGATAAAAATTTTTTAAAGGACTAAAAAATGTAACGTCAGGGGGCTGCATGCGGTGGGTACAACAGTCATATTATGCCCTTTGCTCTTGCCAGACTTACAGCGTCCAAAGACTTGTGTGCAGCGTGTCCATCAAGAAGCAAAATAATTTTATCTGATAACGGTTCAGCATTACCATCTGCTTTTACCGGTAGCTGCTAGAACTGTGGGTGGCTTTTGAACAGTAGACAGTCCGCTTTCACCCATGTTATATATTCGGTTCGCATCGATTGCTTCAGATTCGAGAGTAGCACTTAAGAGTTTCAAAAAAACGTGCTACATTAGGTTTATTAAATGTCGTGAAATGTAATGAAATGTCTCGGTTACTTTTAAGAAAACTTCTAAGCCATTCCTTTCTAGCAATTTTATTATCTTTGTAAAATCTATGGAAAACTTTATATCTCTCCACAAACTGAAACGCAAGTCGTCGGGCTTCTTTTGTTGTTAAACCAAACAATCTTGATTCTAACAATTGAATATGGTTAACCACTCCACGGTTGCCTGGTAGTTTCTCTACGGTATCGTCCAGTAATGACTGACCTATCAGGAAGAGATAAATAATTAATTTCCATAGACGTTTTAAAACCATTTTGTTAATAGGTTGCGTTTTTCAAAGTGTCACAGTATTGTATAAAATGACACAGTATGCAATTTTACACACAATGTGTCATTTTTGATACCTAAATTAAACTTACCTGATTTTTAAGAATAAATATGTTAATAACAACCAAAACGTCACTATAAAAGTCCTCACTGTGCTCTTTAAACCCCGCAAAAGTTTTTAAAACTAGTAAGATTTAGCGTGATACCACCATCTGTTAAAATGCCAACAGAAATAGTTTCTGCTGTCAAAACAATCCATCCAGAAAAGAAATCTTAATTTCAAATACAGATTTCTGTAAAACTGAAATCCATACAAGACAGACCAAGGTGCTTTAATTGTCATTAAACATATAAGATGTCACCACTGGTTTACAAAGTATTGAAATCATGTCATTTTAGCAACTATGTTATTTCAAACCACTTTCGTCTACCAGATGAATGTATTTCTAGATGTTTATTGAAATTGTGTTTCACTGTTGTTGAATAATTACATTCATTACATTTGTATTTCCGTAACTGATGTGTGTTTTTTTAAATGTCTCATGAAATACCCTTTCACTGTACTCGAATAATTACAATGGTCACATTTAAATACGGTAGTTGAGGTATGTTTTTGTAGATGAAATCGTAAATTGAATATTACTTTTGTTGAATAATCACAATAGTCACATTTATACTCAGCATTTGAATTATGTATCGCACTATGTCTATTAAGATCACCTCTATATTTTGTTACATAATTACATTGAGCACATTTATATGTAGTACTTCTTGTGTCATGTTTTAAAAGATGCCTTCTTAAATAAAGTTTCTCTATAGTTGAATAATTACAAGTGTCACATGTAAATACAGTACCGGAAGTGTGCTTTTTGAGATGATATCTTAAATTGAACATCACTTTTGTTGAATAATCACACTGGTCACATTTATACTCAGTATTAGTATTATGTATTTCACTATGTCTGTGAAAATCACTTTTATATTTTGTTACATAATTGCATTGAACACATTTGTATGTTGTACTTCGTGTATCATGTTTTAAAAGATGCCTACTTAAATTGTGTTTCAGTATTGTTGTATATTTACAATGGTCACATTTAAATATATTGCTAGAAGTATGCATTTTGACATGGTTTCTTAAATTAAACATCACTTTTGTGGAATAATCACATTGGTCACATTTATACTCCGTACTTGTATTATGTATTGCAGTATGTCTATTAAAATCACCTCTAAATTTTGTTACATAATTACAATGAACACATTTGTATATAGTACGTTTTGTATCATGTTTTAAAATATGTTTTTTTAAATAGTGTTTCACTGTAGTTGAATAATTACATTCAGTGCACTTGTATTCCATACCAGATGTATGTATTTCTAGATGTCTCCTGAAATTGCGTTTCACTGTAGCTGAATAATTACATGTGTTACATTTATATTCTACACCAGATCTGTGTATTTCTAGATGTCTTTTGAAACTGCCTTTCACTGTATTCGAATAATTACAATGATCACATTTAAAGACTGTACTTGAAATGTGTTTTTGAGATGATTACTTAAATAGAATTTCACTTTTGTTGAATAATCGCATTGGTCACATTTATACTCGGTACTTGTATTATGTATCGCACTATGTCTATTAAAATCACTTTTATATTTTGTTACATAATCACATTGAACACATTTGTATTTAGTACTTCTCGTATTGTGCTTTAAAAGATGCTTTCTTAAATAGCGTTTCACTGTAGTTGAATAATTACATTCATTGCATTTGTATTCAACACATGGGTCTATTTTTACATGTTCTTTTGTATTTAATTTCACTGTTGTTAAATACTCACATTTGTCATAGTTATTCTTTAAATAATTTACTTCTGTTGTTCTTGTGTTATTATCATTTACTAAATTAGGTAGGTCTTCCTCTTTAATATTTGCATTGTCTTCAGATTCATTCTCAATTTTAATATTGTTAGCATAGTGTCCCATTTCTCCTTTAATTTGATCATTATTCAATGTAACATGTTTCTTCGTAAGAAATGAATGAATTTGTGCTTCCTCGTCAGGTTCGAGTTTAATAATTTTTTTATCAACCCGTTCGGTCATTTCAAATTTTGTTGTAAAATTAAACAAATAGTAAATTAATTAAAAAGTTCAAAAGCATAAAGTGATCAATCTCAAGTGTATACCACGTGATCAAAATATTTAAGTTGGTACCACTGATAGGTTGGTAATAAGCTGTATTGCTCTAGCTACTCTAGAGCATGGTTCGAGTAAAAACTACGATCAGTTTCAAATCTGTATGAAGGTCATTAACTTACACATATTATAAAATATTATCTTAATTTAATTAATGACTATTTTGTATTTGATTAGATTGCATCTCTATAAAATACAACAAAATAAATAAAATATTATTTAATGATTGGATGAAATCATTACAAAATAATGAATCTTAAGTATTTAAATGTTATCATTTCATTATAATTAAATAAAATTTACAGTACATGTAAATGTAAATTAGATATCAGAATTTGAAATTCAGAATCATCTATGTTCAGAATATATAATTTGTCTTGATATAGACAGTTTGCAAATAACTCAAGAAAATACAAAAGTGAAAAACGAAGGTATAAACTGACATAAACTAAAACGACTAAAACCACACTAAAAATCCAAAGCAGCCAACTGCAAAACACAACAATATTAACAACTAGGGATTTTTGTCATACCACTACAGTACACTTGAGATTAATCACGTTGTATAAAACTACCAAGCAGTGGTGCCACAACGCAAAACGCGAAAAGTACAACTTGTGATAGAAAATTGTACCAAAACCATAAAAAGTAAATTCTTCAAATTTGTATTAAATTTGTGAATTATTGTACCGGGATATCAACAATGAATGACCGAAAAAAAACTGCTTTTTACAGAATTTTTATCAAAAGTTTATTCCAAGTTACTAGTGAAATTAGGCACAAATATTTATTTCATCTTCGATTGACATTTCATAAACGTATATAAATTTTTCCTTTTTCAATTATTCCTTTATCTACATTTGTATTACAATAAAATAGTTTTTTTCAAAACTCATTAATAAATTAACCAGGACTTTCAAGTCGTGTATTTTATACCTTTTTCGTAAATAAATTTTTTTAGGTTATAATTCCTTTTACTGTGGAACAAGACAAGTTTATTTTGGAAGCTTATTTCCGAAACGGCGAAAAAGATGTAGATGGAAACTGGAAGTATTCAGTACGATTATGTGTTGAAGAATATCAACATCACTTTCAGAACATCGAATTAGATGATGATGTTTTATGCCGACATATTCGAAGAATTGTTAGTCGTTTTCATGAGCATGGTAGTGTTTGCAAGGGAAAATCTACAGGTCGCACAACTGTACTTACAGAGGAAGTAGTGGAAAATGTACACACACATTTGGAAAGAACTCCGACAAAAGCTTTAAGACAATTGGCCCAGCAAACAGGTAATTTTGCATTATACAAAACATGGTTGACATGAATGTGTAAGCAATAAAATAAAAAGAATCTTAAAAACCAAAACATTACATAAGTAAGGTTAGATTGACAACATTGTATATGTTTCAATATAAGCTATTGTTGCAGGTCTTTCTTATGGTACATGCCATAAAGCAGTCAAACGTCAACTACATTTTCATGCTTACAAAATAACGGTTGTGCAAGAATTACTACCTTTAGATTTTCAAAAGCGTTTAGAATATTGCCGATGGTTCAACAACAACTTGAGAGATGACGAAATACTAAACTTAAGTTTCTTTACGGATGAAGCTTGGTTCCATTTATTTGGTTATGTGAATTCGCAGAATTACCGTATGTGGTCAGCAGAAAATCCACACGTTTTTGAAGAAACTACTTTACATCCTGTGAAAATAGGTGTTTGGGCTGCTATGTCATAAAGAATTGTAGGTCCCATTTTCTTTGAAGATACAGTAACTGCGGCTCGATACAAAACTATTTTGGAACCTTTCATTGATCAACTGCACGATGACGAGCTCCAACATGGATATTTTCAGCATGATAACGCAACAGCTCATACAGCTAATCAAACGCTGACTTTTTTATGTGAACATTTTGATGAAAGAGTTATAAGTGCGGGAGTTTGGCCCCCAAGATCACCTGACCTTACTCCACTGGATTATTTTCTATTTGGACATTTAAAAAATAAAATCTACAAAACACGCCTTCATACAGTTGATGAATTAAAAAATGCAATAACTGACGCAATTCAAAATATTACAGAAGCTCAATTAATAAATGTATTTGAAAATATGAAACGAAGAGTAGATGCCTGTAATGCAAGCAATGGTGGTCACTTTGAAATTGTTTTATAGATAATTGCCAAGTTTAATTCTATTTTTCTATTTTTAACTAATACGAACATATACAGTTCAACCAAGCAAACAAAAGCCCTGAGAGGGCGTACCCGAGGGAGCTGTTTTTCAACAGGTACATTCCATACAAAAAGTATTAAGGTGGCAAATTTAAATCAAATGTATGGATTGCTTATTCAAAATTCTGTAAACAAATTTATTTATTTTATGGTAGGTACATCAAATGTTATCGAATTAATTACCAAAAACTTTTAATATTTATTGTTAAGGTACAAATACGATGGTTTCGAAGTTATACCATTTTCTACAAATAATTTACACAATTTTTAGTTTTGTAAACATTTGTAAAATACTTGAAAAAACATCATTCTGATCACATTTGAATATTAAGTGACTAATAAATTACAATGATTTTTCTACAGAACTTTCTTCCTCTTTATCTGATTAACTTGTATTTACTTGAAATGACAACCTTTCTACAGTTTCATCATAAGTGTAAATAATATAATAGCATTTAAAACATTCACATAAATAAAGTGTAATGTTATTCACAATAGAAACAAAACACATATGCATAATTAAAATTTAAGCTAATGTCCAAGATTTTATGGAAAAATAAGCACATATCGTTTATTATTATTGATTTATAACTTGTAACTACAAAATTAAAAATGGTTTTCTATGGGCTATCGAATTCATCAACTTCTTCCTCACTGCTTTCATCTGACGATCCAGTGTTTACCATAAAAAATAAAGTTTCAATTGTTTCGTCAAGTAGTTCATCACGTTGCCACATTTCTTCGGCTATGTAATTAACATGCCTGCATTGCTTGTTCCAGTCAGATGCATTTATTTCTGCAAAAGCATTTCGCACTAAGTTCTCAATATTACTTCCACTTTGAGAAACGTTATTCATTGCCACCTTATGCTTTACTAAGCTCCACATAAATTCAATCGGATTGAGTTCACAATGATAAGGAGGCAAACAAAGTACACTGTGTCCATGTTTTTTTAAGTAATTCATCAACATAGTAAGTTTTATTATGCTTAAATTGCTTTACTAACTCCAACAGTTCAGCTTTTCGCATGGTGTATGCTGTCGATACTCCATTACGTGTCAGCCAGTCTTGAATTTCTTGTTTCCTTGTTGCTTGCGTTGGTGGTTTATTAATTTGAACACTGTGGTATGGCGCATTATCCATTACAACTATACCATTGGGTGGTAAGTTTGGTATTAACTGCTTTTCCAACCACTGCATAAAGTTGGTATGATTCATCTCATCGTGATAATCGCCAGATTTACTTTGGGACTTAAAAATTAACAGCCCATGATTAAGGAAACCATAAGATCCACCCGCATGAACGATTATGTGCCGCTGACCAGCTCTGATGTTTTGGTACACACCGGGTTCATCATTAGATTGCCAGCACTTGCTCACTCCGTACGATGGATGGATATATGTTTCATCTAGGTAAGTAACTGATTTCTTATTTTCTCCTAGAGCATCATTTTGCCGTAAACTTCTTAAATAGCGAAAATGCCAGGCAACAATATCAGTACGCTCCATTAAAAATGTTCGTTTATCGAGGCATTTTCTAAATTTGAAACCAATTTGTAACAAAGCCTTTCGTAAGGTTTCACGTCCTCCGGAGTAATTAATCTTATCCTCCATTTGATTGACTAAAATGTTCAACGTTGGCACCTTTTTTTCTACAGTATATAACTTCATGAACGGTCCTTTTTAAAATGCCTAAATCTGCTTCATCTAAAACCATTTTATTAGAACCTCCACTTCTTTTTTTCTTAGAAGGAGACTTTAAAACTGAATTTTCAGATGTTGCAGCTTCATTTCTAATACAAAGAAATACGTCATTTAGAAATTACGTTTAAGGTTTACAAACTACATACCTACCTAATTTTTTTATAAAACTAATCGATTTTCCTGTTGCCGCAGCAGCTAGCTCAGTAGCCTTGTCCAAAGAGAATGTCCACACACCATTAGCTTTTTGTTTATCGAAAAATTCCACAACTGCTTTAATGATGTTCCGGGCTTCGGAATGAACACTCTTCTTCGACTTACTAGCCATTACGAATAAAACTTGAAAAATTCGAAATATTGAAAATCAACATGATTTGATATTTTAAAACTTGTCATGCTCATTTAATTTAAGTGCAGCTACGTATTTCAAAATCGTACACTACTCTAAACATTGAAAAATCGATATTTAAAAAAGCATGCTTACTGTTTTAAGGTTATGAACTCTATAATCGTTTTATTATGTACATGTGCACAATACATACCGTTTCTCTCACAAATCAGTAAAAAGAGCCTTGAAAAAGACTTTATAAAGACTAATCGACAATAAATACTCAAGAAACACGAAAATAACCTGCCAATGCAAAATGCATATGACAAATGTCAATTGTTTGCGTTCGGGAATGTACGGTCGGAGACTTCTTAATGGTAATTGGACGAACGTTTTACCGTATTAATTTAGTTCACATATTTTCCGGGGTTTTTGTTTGCTTGGTAGAGCTGTAAAAGACCATTCATTCCAACGGGTAGTGAGGTGTGCGTCGGGATATCGTTATATTTGTAGGTAAATAATATGTGCACTAATTGAAAATCTTTACTCATTATTTACTATACTTTAGCTGAATTGATCTCATTTACATGCACGTTTGAGATCTAAAAAAACAATGCATTATTAATTCATTATTTGCTGTGTTTTAGATCAATATATACAGATTTGGGTTATCTTAAAAAACAATAGGTACATCATAAAGTAGACATTGTGACTAGTTCCATATGAGGACTAAATCAGTCATATATAATCTGAAATAAGTTTTTGTTCAAAAATTAGAATGCAATGCAAAAGTGATATCTAGCATTAAGTTAAATAAGTTCTTTTTTTCCATTATAATGTATTTGTGATGTTCAACAGAGTACATTCAAAGGTGGTCAGCAAAAATGGTGTACCTGACTTGTGCTGAATATGTTGAATGTATGCATTTATAATAAACTAACCAGTCATACATGTAATTTGTTTTCACTAATATTATTTAACAAATATATCATACATTGATTTCTGATTAATGACAGATTCATTTTAAAAATTCATTTAAATGTTTTAATGTCATTGTAAAGGTAACATCATCCAATATCACTTCTTTTTTTAAATACTCACTCTCCACATATTCACACACTTTCTTCGAGTTCTCAGCTGTAATTTTTTTCAATTCTTCATTGCCAATTGCTTAACACTTTCCATTTTAAATGTCACATTCCTCACTGCTATCCGATTTTTCAAAAGGATTTAATTCAGAGTGGTACAAAGGGAGACGAAGGACAGCATGACCATTTTCAACTAGTAGCTTGTCTAGAAGGGTTTCTTCAGCAACACATTCTTGTAATTGGGATAATGGCATTGTCATCCTTCCTTCTTTTTCTTTTTTCATAAATTGGTACACATTGTAGATAATTTGCCGCCCTTGGCTATGAATTACCTTTCGATTATTCATTTTCAACCTGACAACAAAATTCATACATTATTGCCTATTTCAAACCACTCATGTCAATATAAACAAAAAGATCATTAAACGCTCATCTAAACAGTTTTTACTCTCTAAACTGTACATTATTCTCGTAACTAAATTGAGGTTAAAAAGCAAAATTTGTTTTAAACAAAAGTAATGTTCAATTTAAGATATCATCTCAAAAAGCACACTTCTAGTGCTGTATTTACATGCGACACTTGTAATTATTCAACTATAGAGAAACTTTATTTAAGAAGGCATCTTTTAACACATTATACAAGAAGTACTACATATGAATGTGCTCAATGTAATTATGTAACAAAATATAAAGGTGATCTTATAGACATAGTGCGATACATAATTCAAATGCTGAGTATAAATGTGACTATTGTGATTATTCAACAAAAGTAATATTCAATTTAAGATTTCATCTCCAAAAGCATACCTCTACTACCGTATTGAAATGTGACAATTGTAATTATTCGAGTACAGTGAAAGGGTATTTCATGAGACATTTAAAAAAACATACATCAGGTATGTAAATACAATTGTAATGAATGTAATTATTCAACAACAGTGAAACACAATTTCAATAAACATCTAAAAATACATGCATCAGGTAGACGAAAGTGGTTTAAAATAACATAATTGCTAAAATGACATGGTTTCAGTACTTTGTAAACCAGTGGTGACATCTTATATGTTTAATGACAATTAAAGCACCTGGGTCGGTCTTGTATGGATTTTAGTTTTACAGAAATCTGCATTTGAAATTAAGATTTCTTTTCTGGATGGATTGTTTTGACAGCAGAAAATATTTCTGTTGGCGTTTTAATAGATGGTGGTATCACGGTAAATCTTGCTAGTTTTAAAAACTTTTGCGAGGTTTAAAGAGCACAGTGAGGACTTTTATAGTGACGTTTTGGTTGTTATTATTATATTTATTCTTAAAAATCAGGTAAGTTTAATTTAGGTGTATGACGTCAAAAATGACACATTGTTATGGTGTGTAAAATTGCATACTGTGTCATTTTATACAATACTGTGTTACTTTGAAAAATGCAACCTATTATTAACAAAATGGTCAGTCATTACTGGAGGATACCATAGAGAAACTACCAGGCAACCATGGAGTGAGTGGTTAACCATATTCAATAACATCGCTGGAAAGGAATGGCTTAGAGGTTTTCTTAAAAGAAACCGCGACATTTCATTACATTTCACGTCATTTAATAAACCTAATGTAGCACGCTTTTTTGAAACTCTCAAGTGCTACTCTCGAATCTGAAGCAATCGATGCGAACCGAATATATAACATGGGTGAAAGCGGACTGTCTACTATTCAAAAGCCACCCACAGTTCTACCAGGTACCGGTAAAAGTAGGTGGTTATGCTGAACCGGTATCAGATAAAATTATTTTGCTTCTTGATGAACACGCTGCACACAAGTCTTTGGAAGCTGTGAGTCTGGCAAGGGCAAAGGGCATAATATTACTGTTGTATCCACCGCATGCAGCCCCTCGACGTTACATTTTTTGGTCCTTTAAAAATTTATTATCAACAGGAGTTTGGCTAAAAAGTCACCCAGACAGAATCATTTCGCGGTACCAAATAATGAACTTTTTGATCCGCCATCTGGTAAATCGGCCATAGTTCAAAATGCGACCAGTGCTTTTGCTACAACAGGAATATGTCCATTAAACTCCGACATATTTCCGAACATAACAGTAAGACATGAAGAAAAGTTACAGACTGACGAAGACAATAACGACGATAACATTTGAGACGATGCTGATGTTTTGAATAACAATAATATTATTTTTATAGGAGATCACAACAAGAATGAAACTTCACAAACTCGACAATTAGTAACTTTGCTTTGCTCTGGATTTTGTTTTATTTGTTCTTCTCAATATTTTCAAATAAAGCGTCAATATCTCAACAGATTTACAAAATCGTGGTGACAACTCCCGGATCGTTGGTCTAAAGTTAACTCTATTTTAGTACTAAAGTGACTATATTAGAACTTTATATAGATACAATTTCTATACTTTTATTGTAAATGTAAGTGAATCAAAATGCAAATATACAGTTGTTCATTTAACAACAGTTCTTGGCATATTTTGTCAATCACCCTGTATATACAAATATTTTAGAATGTAGATCAATGATCATGTATTCACACAAAATTGGTTTGATATCTATAGAAACTTCTAAACATGTATGATAAATGTATATATATATATATATATATATATATATATATATATATATATATATATATATATTATATATATATATAATATATTTATAAATAATATTACAAATTTAAATTGGAAAATTTAATTAAATTATAATTATATATATTTTTATATTTATATAAATATTTATGTTTAATGTTATATATTTAATATTTTTGAACATTCTAAGTTTTCAATAGAAAATGAAGTTGCATGAACAAAGTTGTATACTGTCCATCGGCAAATTATTTTGCATAAATATTACTTTTAATCACTGTATACAAATACGTCATTGCGTATTGTTAGTGAACTAAAACAGTCCTTGTTTAAATAGTTCATAGTTTCACTGCAAAATAATTTGCCGATGGACAGTATAGGCAATTTTGTTACGATGAACTGTATTTTCTATTGAAAACTTAGAATGTCTCAAAAAGCTAGAGTTAAATATATACATTAAACATAAAGTATTCTTGAATTACGTGAATAAAAAAATGCAATAATAGATGTGATCGACTTAGTAAGCACAAATTTTCAGATTTTTCCTATTTATACTTTTCTTTAATCGATCGATGTCGTTAGTCATACTATATATATATATATATATATATATATATATATATATATATATATATATATATATATATATATATATATATATATATATATATAAATGTTCTTGTAAGGAATTTCTCCTAGAGATCAAAACCAATTTTGTGTGGTAATACATGATCATTGGATCTACATTCTAAAAATATTTGTATATACAGTGATTGACAAAATATGCAAGAACCTGTGTTTTTAAATGGAACACTGTATATATTTGCATTTTGGATTCACTTACATTTAGAATAAAAGTATAGAAATTTGTATCTATATCATAAGTTCTGCAGATATAGTCATTTAGTACTAAAATAGAGTTAACTTTGGACCAAGATGTATAACCTTTCCATCTACTTAATAACCTATAACTTTTTGGTTTTTCAGTTTTTGTTGTGTACAGTTGCAAAAAATAAAAGGGCGCTTAAAATTACGCAAAAAAGGTTTACTTGTTACATCTCTCTAAAATAAGCCGTTTTCGAGAAAACCTGCTTTGAAAATTGTCTTGCACGCTGTGAACAATAACGCACGTTAAATTATTTTCAACGTTTTAACACGGCGTGCTGTGGAAACAAGTGATGTGGTTTCTATGGCAACGCGGACACATGTAAAAGCAATTTTGATACATTGTAAAGAGTAAGAATGAGTGTTAAAATGTTTTGTCAGTAATAAAATGTTTTAACTCACCCTGGAGATCCGATATTTTGGATTTTGTATCCGTTTTAGTGCATGAGACAAAAGAGCATATAAAAACACACAAAAAAAGATATACTTAGTGCATACCTCAATTGTAATTTTGCGAGTTGTGAATTACGTGATATGCATATGCAAATTTCGCGACTTTTGACAGTTGTCACATGATCGGTCTATTTAAAACACGTCACATCACGTGATACCAAAAGTCGCGAGATTCGTCCACCTGAGTATCCAGCTTTAAACATTAAAGGATGAAGGTACAAAACATGGGGTACAAAATCTAAAACTTTATATTTTGTCGGTACGTATTATGCTGCGTAACATGTGCAAGTAGCGATTGATTCTGCTGATAGGAAAGGGTAGTTTACTCTTGAGCCTAATATGTCTGATATCAAATTGGGGGATGTTTTTCACGGAATAAATGAAAATATTCAATTTATTTTTATGGTACAAATCAGTACAAATTTAGTTTTTTCTATCGCGATGTTAATTTTCTTTTTATCGTTTTTTTATTGTGGTCCTGCTAGCTTGTCTTTATGTAGCAGCGCTAAATAATCTGATAGGTTTCGTTTGATTCTGCCCATTTGGTCTTGCTAGCTTAAAAGAAGTGCACATTTGAATGTGCGCTCTCTGATTCCGAAGTTGAATATTAAAAATTCGTTCGTATAAGTAGGATATCTTAGGAATATGCGAAACATCGTTGAACGCGTATATTGACACATCTAGATTCTGCATTAGTAGTTACAACTTTTGTCATGCACCGTGGATACACAGAGGTGGAGGTGTTGGTATTTATACTTTATACATATTAAATCAGAAATGAATTACATAATTGCTGGAAAAGAATGTTATGGGTTAGTCGAACTATGGGTAAAATTTGAATTATCTAATAAATTGTTAGTTGTTTGTATGATTTACAGACCAGATAATCATTATTCATGAAGTTTGAAGGTAGTTTATCAGTAGTTCAATCCTTTGCGGATAAATTATACTGCTTAGGCGATTTCAACATTAATGTTCTGAACCCAGTTAATTCTCTTTATATCCGTTTCACACAGATGTTGTCGCATTTTAACCTTAAACAAATAATTGTGAATCCAACACGAATAACTGAAAGTACAGCATCCTTTAAGTTACTTTATTATAGTATGCAATGATACCCCAATTGTTCACTCTGGTGTGTCCATTGTTCATAATATCGCTGATTACTGTTTAGTATACTGCAGTAGCCCTGTTGGATCAATTAAATGTACTCCAACAATAAAAACATATAGAAATCTGTAATTTCAAAAATCATTAAATATCTTTGAAACAGTAGGTTTTAGCCTTGTTATATAAACAAGGGTTTTAGGTATATCTATTGCGACTTGCCTTTATTTTATTCATAGATTCCAAAAAACGTATAATATACAGTGTGTTCAATTAAAAATATATAACTTTGATATAGATCTTTTTTTGTGAACACCCTGTATAGTTGAAATTATTTTCAAACTATTATCTATTTATTTTTATCAGTGAAGCTAATAAAACGAATTCTTATGACAATAGTTATATCTGTGTATTGTTATAGAAAGGGGGATTATAGCAGGTAAATAACATTAAATAGGAACTGGCCGCTTACTTCAATCATAAGCAGTACATTTTTTTTATGAATCACGTCAGGCGTGTTTTGAATTTTTACACTAATTACAAATACATATTTATGACTGTTTTATATACTTCGCGCTACCGTGGGATAGAATGTGACTTTATTAGTTCTCTATATTTTTATGTTGTTGCAAAATTTTACGTGTTTGAGTATTTTCGCTTTTAATTTACTATACGATTATATGAGTTTTAACAATCGTTCAAAGGAACCGTATTTTTTCATAGGACTTCAATGCTATAGTAATCCAAAATACTATTTGCGCATCTTTTTTTGTCATTTTACTAAACGTACTAAAATTCTACTGGTTCTAGTATTATTAATTCAAATTTAGAACTTATTGATTTAGCAATTATTGTGATTACAACAATGTACGTGTTTGAGTTAAAACCTAGACAAAAGAAGTGGTGTTTGTACTCTAACGTTTACCTTACGATTATAAGAGTTTTAACAAACGTACCTGACATGGGTTTGAAAGGAACCGTAATTTCATAGGATTTACATAGAAATGCAACAATCATGTTCTCGTGCATTTTTTCTTTGTGTATCTATAGAGCCATTTCTAACGTTAAAATTCTACGAAATTAGATTAATATTATTATTTGTTTATTAATATTCAAACCACTGGGTTATAAATTTGTTCAAAAACTCACCCTTATCGTGCGCTAATGATTGGTATGCAATTTTCGCAACAAAAATAAAAAAACATTTGGGGAGAGTTAAAAAATACGATATTTTGCATCAAAAAGGGCGTACTACAATTCCTGCGCAATAAACAAATATTTCTTAAGTGTACAAAATGACGCACTTACAGATAAAGATCTACTTAATTTTCAAAACAGTCATATTAGAGAAGGTATTAACAGCAGTTTTAAAAGTAATAGAAAATAAAATTTGTATTGTGCTCTCTTCGATTGCACCAAATTCTGTAGGGGCTGACCAACTCAGCTTAAATTATTCTTTTTTGCTGTGCCTTTCATAAATTCGTGCACAATCTATTCCACTGTTCCCTCAATTTGGAAATATGCTATTGTTAAACTATTATGTAAAACTTCAAACCCATCTGATTTCTCAGATCTTCCAAAAATTTTTGAAAAAATTATTAACACTCAATTACTTCTGTATTATAAGTGTTTTGTAACTGTGGTTTCCTATTAGTGGAGTTGATCGGCCTATTTCCAGTTTTTGCTTTTGTAGCGCGACGTTTCCGAAGCGGACACTGCTTCCGTCCTCAGGCTTAGTCCTGAGAAGGAGTCTTTTCGAACTTGAGTCGAATTCATATGTTATATATAATTTTTTCCCAAGCACTTGACTACTCTCAGATTCAAACTTGGTACCGTTCACTTACTAGTCTGACACCTTGACCGCTGAGCCACTGAGTAATCCAATATATATTTTTTAGAACTTACATATATTACTTTTTCGTGGTTGCGCAGAAGTTTATTGCGCATGTTGCGACGTAACTTCTTGCGCAGGTTTCTTTGAGTTTTCGACGAGTTGTGTTCTCCTCTTTTGCCACTATCTGTATGTTATCCCATTGGACGCGGTGGTCTTCGTTCCAGACATGTTCGACGATTCTTGATCTTTCTGTTTCGCCCTTGCGGACGTTGTTCTTATGTTCCTGCGTTCTCACTTTGAGTGGTCTACTGCTCTCTCCTATGTATGCCCTATCGCATTCGCACGGTAGGTTGTATACACAATTCTTGGAATTCTGACCTTCATTGCATGGTTTGGTTTTGGTGAGTATTCCCCTGAGCGTTCTGGTTGATTTGAAGGCAGTGCATATCTTGTATTTGCTGCCTATCCTTCGTATTTTGTCTGAGGTACCTTGTATATATGGTATTATCGCTGTATATTTAGGTTCTTCTTTTTCGGTTACCCTTTCCCTGTTTAGTTTAGGTGTTAGATCGGGGTAGCCATTTTCTTTGAGTGTTATAGCGATATTTTCTTTTTCTTTGTTCAGGTCCTCTTGTTTGGAGCATATTGTTTTTGCTCCATCGTACAAGCATTTTGCCACGCCTAACTTCACGTTTTTGTGGTGATTGAAGTTGTAGTGTAGGTACCTCCCCGTGTGGGCAGGTTTCCTGTACACACTTGTTGTGAAAGTGTTGTCATTCCTGTGTACAAGTACATCCAGGAATGGCAGTTTTTGTTCCGACTCCAATTCCATTGTGAATTTTATGGAGGGTGCGCGGCTATTTAGATGATCTAGGAATTCATCTAGCTTATGCTTGCCGTGTTGCCAAACACGTATCTAAGCCACATCCTTGGTTTCACTGTGAAATTGGATATCGCTTGGTCTTTAAAGTGTTCCATACACATATATATATATATATATATATATATATATATATATATATATATATATATATATATATATATATATATATATATATATATATATATATATATATACACAGGGTGTTTCATTAAGGCTGGCCACCGGCCATATTTCAGAAATTAGTGGACATAAAAAGTGGAGAAAAAAATTCATTATAAAAGTCGCCACGAGAAAATCCTGGAAATTATTTTTAAGTTCCGTAATTCATCGCAAGGCGCAATTGAAAATTAAAAATAAAATTATAAATTTCTCCGAAAATTCCCACATTAAGGCATACCTTTGGTAACATCGTTAGAAAGCTTAGACAATTCTGCATTATTTTGGTGTAAGGCTCATTGGCGTACCGACCTTAATAAGAGTGAGGGAAGCTATTGAATGTGTAATCATTTAAATCGCTGTTATTTTTAAACGACTTATCCGATTGTAGTAAACCTAGGCTTGTTTAGAAGAAAAAGGTAAGTACTTTTAACTATCGCATCCATTGGTACGCGATAGCTCATAATAAAATTGTTAGAGGGCGCAATTTGTAATAATACCAGTTTTTTTGATTTTATTCAGAAAAATTAAATCATACGGTATAATTAGGATATCATAAGCGGAAAGTAGCTTAAATTTGTAACAAAAACGTAAATAACGCAATTTGATATCTTTATTTGTTCCAAGTTATGGCGAAAAGAAGACTTTTAACCGTTTAATTTAATAATTGATTGTTGCTATGGTTTCTTAAGGTGTATAGGTTGGATTAGTAATGAGGAATCTGCATTTATCATAGTCTGTGCCTCCCTTCACACTCTATCTAGGCTTAGGACTAGTCCAAACTAAGCAAATTGCAAAATTTGGAGCGTGTTTAGAGGCCAACGGGCCATAACAACGATATCAAAGTAATGATTGATTTTGTTTAAGAAACTTTTCAATAGAATGGTACAAAATCATGAACAACTGTTAAAAACTAGTGAAAATCTATAAATGTTCAAATTGACGGCCGTTTTGTAAAAACAACTATTAATTCTTCTTCTGTACGTTTATAACATCATATAAAACTTCTAAGGCATAATTCTAATGTGGTGTGTTTTAAAATAATAATCTAATTTGCTGCGGAACAAAGTCGGCTCGTTTCCATGGAGGTAAATAAATTGAAAAGTTGTCGACTTACTTAATTTTGATTGATGTTGTGTTGTAAACATTTTTCCTTCATTAGTTTTGGGTTTCATTGTACCTTATCAGAAATTAGTGCTATCCTTCAAAATGTCGTATACCAATGCCGAGCTTACGACATGCTTGCCGTATTATGAATGTTTTCAAAATGCAGCTATTGCGGAACGACAATACGCTATCAGATATCCTGATCGAAGGCACCACACTAGAAAAGTGTTTCGGCGAATGGCAACACGTTTAAGACAAACAGGAAATGTACGACGTATTCCACTTCCTGTCAGAAGACGTCACATAAGAAATGAAGACAATAGTATTAATGTTCTTGCGTAGAATCGGAGCCTCACGTAAGCATCAGGGAGATTTCCACAGAACTAGGTGTAAGTGTTGCTTCTGTGTTCAGAATTTTAAGGGATTTTAAGCTGCATCCTTATCATCTAGTTTTACACCATGCTTTATCAGACACTGATTTTGACAGGCGGCTCGACTATTGTTATTGGCTGAGAGACATGTGTAGTGAAAATCTTCGATACCTTTCCAAAGTTTTATGGACCGATGAGGCTACTTTTACTAGCTGCGGCAGAGTTAATTTGCACAATATGCATTATTGGTCACAAACAAATCCTCACTGGATGCGCGAAGTGGATCACCAAAACAGATGGAGTGTAAATTTGTGGTGTGGTGTTTTAGGTGACAGAATTATCGGACCATTTGTTTTTCATGGACACCTAAATGGTGAATCTTATTTAAACTTTTTACAAAATGACTTGCCCAATCTTTTAGAAGACATTCCCTTGACGTGAGAGCATCCCTGTGGTATCAACATGATGGATGTCCTTCACACTATTCCCGAAGAGTCCGTGATTTCTTAAATGTTAGATACCCAAATCGCTGGATGGGAAGGGTAGTTTGTTTCGTGGCCACCTAGATCCCCGGATTTAACTGTATTAGATTTCTACTTGTGGGGAAGAATAAAAGATATTGTTTACGAAACGAGACCAACCACCCGAGAGGACATGATTCACCGAATTGAAATTGCAATAAATTCGATTCCACGAGACGAAATCGAAACAGCTGTTTCCAGTACGAGAAGAAGAATTAATAGTTGTTTTTTACAAAACGGCCGTCAATTTGAACATTTATAGATTTTCACTAGTTTTTTAACAGTTGTTCATGATTTTGTACCATTCTATTGAAAAGTTTCTTAAACAAAAATCAATCATTACTTTGATATCGTTGTTATGGCCCGTTGGCCTCTAAACACGCTCCAAATTTTGCAATTTGCTTAGTTTGGACTAGTCCTAAGCCTAGATAGAGTGTGAAGGGAGGCACAGACTATGATAAATGCAGATTCCTCATTACTAATCCAACCTATACACCTTAAGAAACCATAGCAACAATCAATTATTAAATAAAACGGTTAAAAGTCTTCTTTTCGCCATAACTCTGGAACAAATAAAGATATCAAATTGCGTTATTTACGTTTTTGTTACAAATTTAAGCTACTTTCCGCTTATGATATCATAATTATACCGTATGATTTAATTTTTCTGAATAAAATCAAAAAACTGGTATTATTACAAATGCGCCCTCTAACAATTTTATTATGAGCTATCGCGTACCAATGGATGCGAGAGTTAAAAGTACTTACCTTTTTCTTCTAAACAAGCCTAGGTTTACTACAATCGGATAAGTCGTTTAAAAATAACAGCGATTTAAATGATTACACATTCAATAGCTTCCCCACTCTTATTAAGGTCGGTACGCCAATGAGCCTTAGACCAAAATGATGCAGAATTGTCTAAGCTTTCTAACGATGTTACCAAAGGTATGCCTTAATGTGGGAATTTTCGGAGAAATTTATAATTTTATTTTTAATTTTCAATTGCGCCCCTTGCGATGAATTACGGAACTTAAAATAATTTCAGGATTTTCTCGTGGCGACTTTTATAATGAATTTTTTCTCCACTTTTATGTCCACTAGTTTCTGAAATATGGCCGGTCCAGCCTTAATGAAACACCCTGTATATATATATATAATATATATATATATATATATATATATATATATATATATATATATATATATATATATATATATATCAGTATGGGTGATAGTGAAACCCATCGCCATTCAAACTCTTGTTGGTAGAATTTGTCTTCTACCTGGAAATATGTAGTTCTAATGCATATTGTCAGAAATTCCATTATTGTGTTCACCGAGAGTTGCGTGCTTTCGTCTAACGTTTCATCCTTTTCCAGCTTGTCCCTTATGATAGTTAGTGCCTTATCGGTAGACAGATTTGTGAATAGCCTCACAATGTCAAACCTTACCAGTATTTCTTCGTGGTTTGGTTGGACGTTTCTGATGGTTTCCACGAAGTGCTGCGTGTTCTTGACCAAAGACTCGGTTTTTCCCGATAAAGGTGTGATGATACCTAGCATATAGTGTGCTAATGGGTGACAAGGTGAATTTCTCGAGCTCACAATTGGTCTCAGAGGAATTCCTTCCTTGCGAATCTTTGGTAGGCCGTACAGATGCGGAGGTTTGCTGTAGTGCGGGGTAAGTCTAGTTCTCTGGTAATCGGAGAACTCACCCTTATGTTTTGCCGGAGTCAGGTATATCCGTCTTTCGGTTGATGGTGTGAGGTCTTTTGGTATTTGTTTGTACTCGCCCCCGTCTAGTAGTTCTTGGTTCTTACTGTTGTAAGTGTCCATATTCATTACCACAGTCGCGTTTCCTTTGCTGGGAGAATTTTGATCGTTGGGTCATTCTTAAGGGAAATGACCGCTCTCCTTTCTAGGTTAGAGAGGTTAGGTTTAGTTCGCCTAGATGAATCTAGGACTGATCTAACCTTACTTCTGTATTCTTCGGCTTCTTCAGGATATAATTTCATAGCCGTTTCTTCGACTGCGGTTATTAAATCTACTTTCGGAATATACCTCGGTGTTATCGCATAGTTCAAGCCTTTATCCATGTCTGGAAATAGGACGATCAACTCCACTACCTCAATTACTATCTCGTTTAGAACGATGTTGTGTTTTGCCCATTTCTGTTTCAGGTTTTAGTACATAATTGATAATATATTCAGAGCCACGCACAAAGGTGAATATACGGCATTGGTGCTGATTGACTATTCCAAAGCTTTCGGCACCATAAATCACAAGTTCTTGCTATCAATCTTACTGTACATAGGTGTTGAAATAGAAGCAATAACAATTTTCGTCGTATATATTTAACCGATATCAAAGAGTGGTATTGCCAATAAGAGACGAAGAGAAGGCTGATGATATTTAAATATATCGGTTATTCTCAAATGAGAACCTGGAAAAGAACGTCGCCTTAATTAATGAGGATGTACACCGCTTAGTGCAACATTGTAAGCGCCATAATCTCACTGTTAATGGAGTAAAATATTCTGTCCTTATCTTTGGTCATCGAATATTGCGTAAACAAATTCAAACCAACGTTAACTTTTATATTGGGGACCAAATTGTACCTAACCAAATTTTGACAAAAATCGGGACGTGTTATGTCCGCAAGGGAGAAAAAGAAAAATTTAGGATTGCCGAACATGTCTGCAACGAAGACCACCGCATCCAATGGGATAACATATAGATAGTGGCAAAGGACGTGAACACAACTGGTCGAAAACTCAAAGAAGCCACATACATCGCACTAGCAGAAAATCCAATGAGTCAAGCTAGTGTGGAAATGAAACACACATGGAATCCAATAATCCGTGAAGAGCTTAAGCGCAATACGTTACGGTGCAACATGCGCAATGAACTTCCGCGCAACCACGAAAGTATTATATATATATAGGTCTTAAGAAGTATATATTGAATTACTCAGTGGCTCAGCGGTAAAGGTGTCAAACTCGTCAGTGAAAGGTACCAAGTTCGAATCGAAAGTAGCCAAGTGCTTGGAAAAAAATCATAACATATGAATTTGACTCAAGCGCGAAAACAGTCCTTCTCAGGACTAAACCTGATGACGGAAGCAGAGTTCGCTTCCGAAATGTCGCGCTCATAAAGCAAAAACTGTGGAAATAGGCCGATCAATTCAACTAATATAAAATATTACTTGATAATAAATCTCCATAAATATCAAGATTCAATTCGGAACTAATGTGCACAATATTAACATTAGAATGAAGAACTTGGACTATTAAGCAACAAATAATTAGAAATCTTTAAACGATCCTTCTCTTATATTGCTAAGTGTATTCATTTGCTGCCACTATGTTGGCAATGCTTATCATTAAGAACATTTAAAATAAAATTAAAACAAATGTTACTGGCTAGAGAACTGACATTTTACTGGTTTAAACCGATTACTAAAATTGAATGGCAACGGTTAACAAATAAGTTATAATGAAAATGTTTCAATGTTTAAAACACGGATGAGTTCATTATTTATTTCTTGAGTTTTCTTTTTTTTTAAGATACAAATGGGAGAACAGTTGGGTACATTCTACCTTAACTGAACCTGTTTCTTTTGACTCTTCCTAGTGGTACACAGGTACCATATATTACATTTACAGTCAATAAACATTATTATTATCATCTAAGTAAATTTAAGAAACAATTGAAATTACATATGTTGAAGAATAATACATGTCATGAACAGAAAATATTTGAAATAAAGATGCGACAAGCAACCCGGCTCCGGTATTCAAGCCAATCCCACTCGCTGTCTGTGATCAGAGCAGTGTACGTCAACTTTTAATCGCTTACACTTAAAAGCAAAGGAACTGCCTGTACCTCGATGTCCAGTAACAGTAGCAGCTAGAGCTCTGTTACATGTACACTCTGCTGGGTGATATGGATCCGCTTAGCAGCCAGGGCCCACCAGGAAGAGGAGGAAAAAACAAAGACTGAAGGCAAAACTGTGAAGGAGATTCCTGCCACCGCATCCATTATAGCCATGCCACCAATCCACAAACCAGCAGACTCCGGCCAACAAATTTCGGTTACAGAAGATGCCAAAGAAGTCATCCAGGGACTGCCCGACTACGCCTACACCTATAGCCAACGCTTTATTTTCATGACATTTATAATCCGTACTTGGTATCATGCATGGTACTACGTGTGTCAAAAACACATTTTTAACTTAGCCTTTTAGTTTCATTGGTTACATTCATTCCATTGATATTTCTTACCAGATGTGTCTATTTCAAGAAGTGTTTTGGAACTGTCTTTCTCTGTAGTCAAATAATTCCAATGGTCACAATTGAATACAGTACTTCAAGTGTGCTTTACGAGATGTTTTCTTAAATTATTTCTTACCTTTGTTGAATAATCACATTGGTCACATTTATAATCTGTACTTGTAACATGTTTTGCACTATGTACTTTAAAAACACTTTTATATTTTGATACATAATCACACTGGTCACACTTGTATGTAGTACTTCTTGAACTATGTTTTAAAAAATGCTTACTTAAATAAGCTTTTACTGTAGATGAATAATTACATTGATCACATTTATAATTTGTACTTATATCATGTATTGCACTATGTGCTTTAAAAGCACTTTTGTATTTTGATACATAATCACAGTGAACACACTTGTATGTAGTTCTCCTCGCATCATGTTTTAAAAGATGCTTCTTTAGATAATGTTTAACTCTAGTTGAATAATTACAATCCCTACATTTGTATTGTATATCTGATGCATGTATTTCTAAATGTTTGTTGAAATTGCCTTTCACTGTAGTCGAATAATTGCATTGGTCACACTTAAATACAGTACTTGAAATGTGCTTGTCGAGATGATTTCTTAATTTGTACTTCACTTTTGTTGAATAATTGCATTTGTCACATTTATACTCAGTACTAGTATTATGTACTGCACTATGTCTAGTGAAAGCACGTCTATATTTTGTTACATAATTACATTTAACACAATTGTATGTACTACTTTTTATACCGTGTTTGAAAAGATGAATTCTTAAATAGCGTTTTACCGTAGTCGAATAATTACATTCATTACATTTATAATTTGTAGTTGTATTATGTATTGCATTATGTACTTTAACAATACATTTATATTTTGATGCATAATTACATTGATCACACTTGTATGTAGTACTTCTTGTATTGTGTCTTAAAAGATGCCTCCTTAAATAACTTTTCAGACCAGTTGAATAATTACATTCATTACATTGGTATTCTATACCAGGTGAATGTATTTCTAGGTGTATTTTGAAACTGCCTCTAACTGTAGTGTAATAATTACAGTGGTCACATTTAAATACAGTATTTGAAGTGTGCTTTTTGAGATGTTTTCTTAAATTACATTTCACTTTTGTTGAATAGTCACATTGGTCATATTTACACTTGGTACTCGTATTATGTATTGTAATATGTCTATTATAGACATGGCTATATTTTGTTACATAATTACATTGATTACAATTATATGTAGCACTTCTTATGTTATGTTTTAAAAGATGCTTTTTTAAATAGTGTTTCACTGTAGTGGAATAATTACATCCGTTACATTTGTATTCAGAACTTGACGAGTGTATTTTTACATGTTTTTTTAAATTCAATTTCACTGTTGTTAAATACACACATTGGTCACATCTATAATTATTCGATAGATTATTAAAATTGGTTGTATTGGTCGTAGAAATATCATTTATTAAATAAGATTTCATGTCTTCTTCTTTAATGTGGCCAGTGTGTTCAAATTCCTTCTCAATTTTAATATTATTCACATTTTGATAAATTTCTTCTTTTATTTGATCATTATTCGACATGACATGTTTTTTGTTGAGAACTGAATGAATTTCTGCTTCCTCGTCAGGTTCGAGTTTAATAATTTTTCTATCAACCAGTTCGGTCATTTCGAATATTTTGTACAATTAAATAACAAAGTGGTATGAATTAAAAACTCTCGTGAACGTGAATAACAGACCCTCCAATCCAAAACCGCAAGCTCAAAATATTTTCCAGTTTCCTGAATCAAGATGGCAGTGCTGCCAGAGTGAGGGTAATTACCCAAAAAGCGGGTATTTTGCACTACGAAGCGGGTAAAACAAATCCAGCTAGTGCAAAAGGTATTTCATGTACGACATAAAAAATAAGTAATACTTTAAATATAAACACAACAGAAACACATTATTATTTAATTAATTAACCGCCCATTTAAAGCGATGACAATAAAGAAAAGAGGAGCGATTCGGTTGGCCCGCGTTATTTATTTCTGAGAAAACAAATTCATTAACCAAATATTTAGAAAGAAGAGGAGCGAGAAATAAATAATTGAGTCACTAAATCTTTCTCGCAACCTAATTTTCATTAAAAAAAAATCTTTTATTTGAAAAGAAATATTCAATTTTATACAGTAAAAGTAATAATTTCTACACATGTAATTTAACGTCAATGATACCATGTAGCCACTTCCATTTTCCTAAATTCTCGTGACGCGCATACTTAAATAATGAAACTCGTCTGAAACCAACTAATAAGTAGGGCTGTAAATATCACCTCAATCAGATAATGAAACTCCCTTAATTGCAGAGTATAGGCTTAAGATTATATGGTCGTTAACCCTAACAGAATTCTATACCTTAATTCATATACAGTAATGGAAGTAGTAAACAAAATAATACAGATAATGTCTCTGACTTTATTGGATGACGGGGTTCTTACTCTAACGATGGGATCGCAACCAAAGCAAGTGCAGTACTCCCGGTATGATATGTCCAATGGTTTGTTCTAGAGTAGCCAATCTAACTTCCCATTTAAGTTACCGTAATGTTACACATGAAGAATAGTAGGTTCGTAAGAAGAATAATTTTTTCTTCTAACTCCCCAAATCGATTGATAATCGCTAAAAAAAGGAAGGGTAGGTGAGCACTAAGATAAGAGAGGTTTAGGAGCTTACCACTAAGTTGTAAGGTGTGCGATAAATGTGAAAACGAGCCTGCTAGGTTCAAATCTGAAGCTTTACACTTGTAGATTGTATGAGTTCCGTTCCCTTAGAAGGAAGATTTTAAATTAATACCAAATGAGAAAAACTGTAATTCTTACTCCTTATTGGATACGTTAAATTTTGTTTAAAATCCGCAAAGCTTGCGATCAATAGGAATAGAAAATTTGGCCGTAGCATGTTAAAAAGGTCAACACGGTACATATTAGTGTGTTAAAGATAAATAAGAAATTTCACATATAAATCAATATAATTAAGCAATTAATCACATAACAGATATTGATTACATGAAGTACAATAATCCTAATGTGTAGAACATGTATAATTGGTACAATGCATGAAAACTCTGCGAACTATAAAAAGGGTTATGGTACGAAGACGTTATGTTGGTAGATCATAGACTAAGTGTTTAAAAAGTGCTTAAGAAGTTAAAGTGCCTTAGAAACATATCTAAGAACATGAACAACACATGTGCAATGTGAAATTAACAATATAAATACAATAAAATATTACACAATTACTCTACACTTATTTCTTCGTTATCATAATCTGATATAAAATCAGATTCATCCGACGAGTCTCCACTCCTACGTATAATCAATTCCTCACAAACGACATCCATAATATGCTCTTTATTAATGTATTCCTCTTCAATTTCTTTAACGTGACGGCACACTTCTTGCCAGTGGCTCTCCAAATCCATCGAACACTTTTCACGAGTTAATTTTTTAACCTCGGCTAATTTAAAAGTTGTGTTTCTCGATGCCACCCAATCTTTTAAATGGCCCACATTTTTTCTCTTGGATTTAGCTTCGGGTGGTATGGAGGTAGTTGATATACAGAGTGACCATGTTTCGCAAATATAGCATCAATTGAATATTCTGTGTAGCTCGGTTTATTACATTTTATTAAATCATACAGCTCCACTTTTGTTTGGGATCCATCATGTACGATCCCACATTCTTGTAACCAAGTTATTTTTTTACTGCTAAAAGTTGGATGTTTAACTACTAACGTGTTGTGATAACGCATTATCCATAACAATAACTGACTTTTCGAGCAAATTCGGTAATAACTGGTGCTCAATCCATCGTTTATAATTAATCAAGTTCATATCATCGTGATAATCACCTGTTTTTGGGCCAGATTTAAAAACTAAGAGGGCATTATTGATAAACCCCATTTCACCGCCAGCATGTACTATTATAAGACGTTGACCTTTACCGATTGGACATTTTAAACCTTCGTTGGAATCATCTACCCAGGAATGTGGTGTTGTTGTTTCATCTGTATACACAATGGGTCACCCTGCCCTTCGATACTTTGTTATTGCTCGTATATAAGCGCAACGTAAAGATCGTATATCGTATCGTTCCATTAAACATTTACGATTGTCAACGGTTTTCGTCCATTTAAAACCTATTTTATTTAATAATCTTCTTAAAGACGTTTCCTTCCCAGAGAAACCAATGGATTCGTCATCTTTAATAATATTATAGATAGCATTGACGGTTGGTCGTCGTTTCTCCGTGACATGAAAATTGTGTACAATGCGTCGAATGACTTGTTCCCCACAATTATCGACAGATGATCTTGGTGCGGTTTCATTCTTTTATTAGAAGTCTTGAACGATTCTATTTCACCACGTTGAAATTGCACTACCTTCTCTAATAATTCTAACGACGGTACTTTTAGATACTCCAGTTGATTTCACAACGATATCAAGAACGTTAGCTGTAAAGAAATGTAATCGTGAAACAACTGACAGATGTTAATCGTACAATAATGACATACCTTCATTCATATTTTTATGAAACTGATAAACATTCCAAATAATTTCGCGGGCATCTTGCGATAAGACACGCCGCTTCTTTGCTGGAATGTTTGATGTACTATCAGACGATGTACTCGCATAACCCATTATAGACAACGAACTAAATCAATATATTATATTAATACATATTACTGTAGATTACAAATACAACTTACTTGTAAATAAAAGGTGCTGAAACGGAAGGAGTTTTGAAAAAAACTGTTTACAATTGATAAAAACGTGCACGAAAAATGAGGTTAGAAAACAATAAACAACACTACATTTTGTGGGCGGAACATAATATCTATTTCTCACTCATATCATTATTCCATTTCTTTTTAATGCAATATTCGGTTTCTGCGCAGGTGTCTTCGTATTTGGCGTTTGCTCTAGTAAAATATACAAATGAGTAAAGTTTCGCTCGCCATTTTATTAACTATGTACTTTTAAAAACCGAAGTAAAATACACTGAATAAATAGATTTAACACTATTGCATTATGACGTTAGACGCCTAAAATAGTATAGGTATTAAAACACAAGTTTCATACGACCAGTCTTGAAGCACAAATTCAAGTTTAAAAAAACGAGACATTTTTATAGAATGAGTGCTTTAAAGTCTTATGAAACACGTTTTTTGTGCTATTTTTTATAATTTGCCCTTTTTGTGCCGTTTTTAAACAAAAATTTTTACGTTAGTCGATTTGGGGATTTTGGAGGCGGTTGGTAATATCTTAATTTTAAAGGTTAAAAGGGTGGACAACAACTCCTATCACTACACCACCGGCGCTATAGCAGTTTGACATTGAAAGTGATATTTAAACCACTTATTAAATACCTGTTTATATGAGCTATGATGACGTCACACATCGGCACCATCCTCATCCTATGTTCCTTTGTTTACTGCCTCATAAATAATGGCTTTATAATGACATCGTTTCTTAACCCTTTCGGTCACAACTTTTTTGTTTGCATGAAAAAATTCGGATATTTGGCACAGTTACTAAGCTATTTTTTTGTTATTTTTTAATCCTATACCGAAACTTTTTGGTCAGGTAGTTTTTGAGTTTGATGATGTATTCAAATGAATACATTATGATTTTACGGTACAAATCCATACTAAACAAAAATAGATGGTTTAAAAAAAAAGTTTTTATTTTTTATTTATTGTGGTATTTTACAAAACAGTTTTTTCCTTTATTTAAACATAAATGCACATTACATTTAACACACAAAACACGAGACTCACCTTTACATTCAGTATTTTTACATCTAGAGGCAAATGACCTTTTATCAAAATCTGGGAAATGTCCTATTTGAACATATCGCACATCATCGATGGGTCTGGTTTCAATGGTTCTTCTAGAAGTCGTTGGAGATGCAAATACTGGGCTTGCTGGAGGGGTATTTTATGGACTGGTTGTATTTAAATTCGGAGAAAGGCGGGACCCGGGGCGTCCTTTCTTTTTTTGAATAACTCTTTTTGCCTTTATTAGGCCTTCGGCTATATATGCCCTAAAGCCTAAAAGATTGAGTACGTCTTTCTTCGGAATTGTTATATTAGAAGCTTTTTCTCGGTACTCTAACCATGCGTTTGTACATGCTATATCAATAGCATGTGTAAACATTCTCAGGGTCCATTTTCGAGATCTTATGAACGTTCTATACAAAGTAATAAAAAATCGAGTTTATCCACTCCACGCATGCTGTCATTATAGTCTCTAATCACTTCTGGCCTGGAAACATCTTGGTAGTTTTTTTCAGATTTATTCCAACGCCTGCAGGTATCCGGGACAACAACTCCCTTATAGTTTGATGCCATTAAAACGCTTTTATTGTAAAACCATTTTGTCATTACAATGCCGTCATTGCTGAGGACTTCTTCAAAACTACCACGTCCCTTCTGTTTCATAATTTTATCAGATGAGAATGGGGGATTACTAAATCTGTTTGTTCGAGTAGTACCAGATGAAAAAATATTTTTGCTTCGAAGATATTGCAGTGCTTTATAATTACTAAAATAGTTGTCGAAATATAAGCGATAATTTGGTTCAGTTACACGCCGTTTTACTAATGTTGTAACAATTGCAGCAGCTTGACCAAACACCTTCACATGATCAGCGAGTAATTCGGTTGTTGAACCCTGGTATATGATAAAATCGTACAGAATACCGCTTTTTCCACATAATGCAAGAAGTTTTATGCCCCATTTGGAAGGCTTATTTTTGATATATTACTTCACATTTAAATTTCCCTTGAAGGAAATCATTTGTTCATCGATGCAAAGGTCAGTCTCCAAATTGAGAGACAAGCATCGATCTCTAATTGCATCATATAAAGGTCTTATTTTCCATAACCTATCATTGTTATCGGGTTTTTCTTCCGAATTAGCAAAATGAATATGCTTTCGTAATTTGAAAAAGCGATTCACGGTCATATTATTTGATACAGTAGGGATGCTCAAATTTGGTTGCCAATAACATCTTATGCTAGGATAGTGACAATTTCCCATTATCACGTGTATACCAACAGACGTTTTCATCTCATCAAAAGTTGTAGGTAAGAATTTGCTGTGTTGCTGAACCGCATATAGGTTTGTATTTTCGACCATGAGTTGAAATAAGTCATCTGTGAAATATTGTTCGAAATAATATAAAGGGCTTTGCAATTCATCTCCACCACTTTCATTGAGACGTTTCTCATTCCAAACAACGTAAGGCGTAACATATGTCAAATTTTTTATCCATAAAATATCTGCTTTCTCTGACAAACTATGTTCCTTCATAAAATTTTTGCGAATATTCACACCATCCATTGCGGTATCGCCAACTTCGACAGCTTGTATTTCAGTTACATCTACTTCCATACTTTGAATATTGTCTTCTGGTTCTTGTATAGGGTATTCTTGTTCATCTGTCCCATTTAACTCGCTTTCATCCCCACTCTCTTCTTCTGTATCCCCTCCCATATCTTTCACGTCATCATCATCATCGCTTCAATGTCGGAGAGACCTGACTCAATAATTTCTAATAAGTCAGCACCACTTAACGGCTTTTTAATATTATGTTTTGCTGCCTAAGACAATAAAAGGAGAAAATCAAGACAAAAAACTAAAAAGTTAGGTTAGACTTACCATGATGACTAGATCCTTCGAGTCACGATGTATCCAATTGAATACAATGATTTTTCAGCTAAATTTACAAAAAAACAAAAAGTTTTCTTAGAAAACCACTAACAGCATTCAAATAAGTTAAGTTTTGCACCACACACTCAGTATATTCTGCAAAAAAATACGTAAGGATATTCCAGTGAAAGCAAAAATACACAACAGCTGTTATGACGCTGATGCTAAAGTAGCAAACTGTAATTTTTAAATAGTTGACAAAATTAGAAAATAATAACTAGATGGAGACACAAGTCATGTTTGAAATACGAAAGGGTGAATTATTGATCAGAAAGTTTCTACATACTTAGATAGCTGCATAGATGGCGATAAAAAATAGTTGAATTTAGTGTATTCAATTGAATACACAGTGACCGAAAGGGTTAATATGTTTATTAAAAATCAAAATGCAAGCAAATTACAAAGACTTATCTTAAACATTTGTCACTTAGATTTGAGATAATAAAAACTCGTAATTTTGTATTCAATTTAAACAAAATCTCTCCCTCTCCTTCACCTTACTGAGAAGTATCCGATGATGCACCCATGTCCAGTGTTTCCTTTTTATGTGAATGGTCAGTTTACGCCCGTCGCGAAACTTGAATTTTGGTTTTTAGAATTAGCTGTAATTATTACCTAATTTACGGTAAATCAGTTATACTAGCAACACTGAATATCGCCGTGTTAGTCCGTCTTGTTAGTGTATACAATTTTAGGAACATGCTTTTCTTGGGGTTGGTTGTTTTATGGTCGCATGAGCTTTTTAATTATTGCTATACTACAACGTAATCAATCTCAAGTGTACTGTAGTGGTATGACAACAATCCCTAGTTGTTAATATTGTTGTGTTTTGCAGTTAACTGCTTTGGATTTTTAGTGTGGTTTTAGTCGTTTTAGTTTATGTCATATTAGGGAGTTATTGCAAAACGGCTTGTAAGGTTAAGCCTTAATTAATACTACCTTACTTTAATAAGACTAGACCTTATTTTTGACGCCAACCATTGAGTTATTGCACGCGATTAGTTAACACATCCACTGACATTATTTCTAACGCAGGGTGAACCCTTTTCCCGTTATAATTTCTACATTCCGCCTTAGTAAATCCCATCCCTCATCTCCAGGAAAGAGGAATGGATTTTCCCTCACAAACTCTCTTAAAAGCACTAAATCATCGTTATATGTAAATCTTAATCTCGCTTTTTTTGCACTTTCGCTGCTAGGACCATTGATTACACTCGTATTCATTTTGTTTATCACGTTTTCCCGCTAAAAAGATCAACGTAAGCAAATTTTGGAGGTTAAGATCAGTATCAGCTGACACTATAAGGTAAATAACGTCACCTTAAATTCTTACCGTATTCGGTCGTAAATAAGGGAAGGCAGTATTTTATTAAGGTTCCCTTATTCAATAAAAACCTCTGCGCACGCGTAAATCTCAAAATAAGGCTTGCGTTAATAAGGGAAAGCACTCATAGCTTCGGCTACTGTCTTAACAGAGGACACCTTAGCAGATATCCAAGCAAGGATGAATGCAAGCCCCAATAAATCTTTGCGAAAACTATCTGCACAAACAAGTATGAAAAATTTTACCATACAAACATAATTTTTAGATGTATCCTATGGAAGTGTCCACACTGCAGTAAAGAAGAATTTACATTTGTACCCGTACAAGGTGTCGGTATTACAACAGTTGCGAGATAGAGATTTTCAGCTTAGAGTAAACTACTGTCAATGGTTCAACAATACGATGAACAATGATTTACTGGTTGTATCTTTTTTTTTCTGATGAAGCTTGGTTTCATCTGTTCGGTTACATAAATAGCCAAAATTATCGTACGTGGTCTGCAGAAAATCCACATGTATTTCGAGAAACTACCTTACACCGTTGACTGAACGAACCATTCGTTCAGTCAACGATTACACCCTATCAAGGTCGGTGTCTGGATAGCAATGTCGCGACAACGAATATTTGGACCAGTATTTTTCGATGGCACAATTACTGCGGCAAGATACAGGGAAATACTTTTAGAACCATTTATTAATAATTTGGATGATCGTGAATTACGAAACGGATATTTCCAGCATGACTCCGCTACCCCACATACTGCACAGGCCACTATTAATTATTTACGAGACTTCTTTGAAGATAGAATCATTAGTGTAAATCGTTGGCCACCGAATTCACCAGACTTGACACCGTTAGACTTTTTTCTTTTTGGTTATTTAAAAAACAAAGTGTTCAGTAGAAGATTGCATACTCTTCAAGAATTGCGAGATGCTATAACTCATGAAATTCATAATATTGGTGCCGAAATGTTACAAAATGTATTTGCGAATATGCAACGTAGGGTGAACTTATGTTTACAATTTAATGGCGGTTATTTTGAACTAATGCTGTAAAGCAAAGTGTGATAACTAATGTGTACCTAAGGAGTTAAACAAAATTTGTAAAAGACATTGTCATTCCATAAACATGTACTGTAAATTTTATTTAATTATAATGAAATTATAACATTTAAATACTTAAGATTCATTATTTTGTAATGATTTAATCCAATCATTAAATAATATTTTATTTATTTTGTTGTATTTTATAGAGATGCAGTCTAATCAAATACAAAATAGTCCTTATTTAAATTAAGATAATATTTTATAATATGTAGAAGTTAATGACCTTCATACAGATTTGAAACTGATCGTAGTTTTTACTCGAACCATGCTGTAGGGGGAGACTGGGACTAATGTCAATTCCCATACGCATTTTTCAAGATTTGAGGTTATGAATAGTGACAACGTCATATTGAGATCCTTGAAGTTCTTTAAGTGTTTGACAGTGCCGTTCTAAATGGAAGATTTAATGAATATTCTTGCAATTCGCAATTTAGAAAATGCAGAACTACAAATTCGTCCTAATAACCGGAATAATCCGCGAGATACATTCATAGAACTCAACGATAGACAATTTTAAATTTGTTTAGATTAACAAAAGATCTCGTGTTATTTTGGTTGAACGTTTGAGACCTCACATTCGTCCTGCATTACGCCTAACAGATTTGGATGTTATGACAAAAGTAAGACCAAATTAAAACAATATTTTATTATATTTGTAACTTTCTAGATTCTAGTTGCCCTGAAGTTTTTGGCAACAGGAAGCAATAAATATCTGGATGTATCACAGTCAACAGTTAGCAACTGTATAAAGAAGTCACCAGTGCACTATTACATCCAGAAATTTTTAATGAATGGGTCAAATTCCCACAAAACTATCTGGAACTAAATAAAGTTAGACAAAGGTAAGTTCTTTAATAAAATATTTTAAGGATATAGAAGAAAAGGCACCAAGTCACACGAATCATGTTTATCAGGAAGTCCTTTTCTCCTGTATTCTTCATTTTTTACTTACTATATATTACTATTATTATAGATTTTATAACAAACATGGCTCTCCTGGTGTTATGGGTTGTATAGACTGTACACATGTTGCTATCGTTCCTCCAGGTAGTAAGAATCCTGAATTTCCAAAACACATTTATGTTAACCACAAGACTTATCACTCAATTAATGTTCAGCTAGTAAAACAGTTCTTCACAGGTTGATTTTTTATACTTAAGAATTATTTTTATACGTGTGATGCATACTTAGCAATTCTTAATGTGAATGCAAAATATCCAGGAAGCAAATGACGCTTATAAAACTTCGTTAAGGCAAATACATTCAACCGTAAATAAGGATTACTCTCTTAGGTAGTTTGTAAAAAAATATTGTAGGCATTTGTTTGAAATACATGTGTGTTTCTGTGCTATAGGTGACACAGGATACCTCTAAAACGTGGCTATTGACTATGCAGTTGAACCAAATACTCCACAATACCATTATAACGAGGCAAAAATAAAATGTTGCAATGGGTATTAAAAACGAGGTTTCGTTATTTGCTAAAACACAGGGTGTTTCATTATGCACATGATGTTGCATGTAGAATTATAAACGCCTGTGTTGCATATCTGTATTCGGTATAATGTTCTCGAACCAGATAATGAAGGTCAAGTGGATTTAGGAGTACTATATGAGGATATCAAAGATGAAGGAGAAAATGTAGTTAGAAGAGTTAATCCCGAATTAGCAGATGGCAGGAGGAAGAATGATTGTTCAGTTGTTACAAAGAGCCTGATAAAACTAAACAAATGCAATAAAGAATCAAAAGAAACTTTTTTCATATACATGGTGGGTACTGTTCAACTCGGACTCCATGGTGTTTTCTTGAATCAGCAAGATTGGTTAAGTAACGAACAGTTGCGTTTTATGAATATTATAATATCAATGCAGTGATATGTAAATTTGCTTCTGATTGGATGGATAACTAACTGTTTTTATAATATCGGAACAATTAAACCCAGTTTATAAAAATGTAAAAAATAACAATATACAGACTATGTTTATTGAATATCAAATGCAATGATGAAATAATGGTCTTAAAATTATTCTTAAAGTACTAAATAAATCACTACATAAATACCTTAAAATGTTTGTACACAAACTTTTTTTTGACAACCTCTGGTATCTAAATATGATTACGAAGCGGTTAACCTGCATGACGTCATTCTTACGTCATCATTGTGCAATCTTGACATAATGTTATCAGCCACACCCCAAAATGAAATTATCTTTATAAAATCCGTAAAAATTTCTTCTTAAAATTTTAAATCCACTTCTTATTGCATTATTTGGAAATTTTCCAAATTTCAAAAAGAATTTGCAATCATAAAACGAAATAGGTACGCAACAATAAAATCAAATGCGTACTAAAGAGGTAATTACGTTGTAAATTGAAGTAATGATAAACGTGTAATTAAAGTAAAAATGGTATAAAAATAAGTAAAGAAAGCGCCTAAAAAGAACAAATGCTTTAATTTTATGTAAATGTATTAAAATATATCTTACCACCAATTTGATGGCACTTTCGCATAAATTTAGGTAAAATCAAAAGCAGCTCCTGCTTGACATTAAACAGGAAGTGAAAAAATAGAGGCTTTCGAAGTAGATGATGCGGTTTGCGCCCAATGCCTTTGCGCATAGAATTAAGTCACGATGCGTTGCGCAACTCAAATGACTAGAAAACAGTTTATGAGAATATAAATCTTTATGAAAGTATGCACTATGAAGATATGCAAATTAAGTTGCCTACCTCATAACCATATCTCAATAATTAAAATTTTCTTGTATTTAGAACTAAATGAAGGAAAGATCCTAAATTGAGGTATATTTTATACAACACAAAAAGAGTTGTTACATTCTTACCACTTTTAACAATATAAACTGAACTAAATTTTAAAAAAATTTAAATGTTATATTCATAATAATATATTGTACAACAAAATTTATATTGATCGTCTCGTTAAAGATTAAAGGCTTTTAGCAATAGACTTCAAAGCCTTTACTGTTTGTAATTTTAGAGCCTCAATGTTTTGCATGTGCCGTATTTTGTGTTTATAATACTCTTTCTTGAGCTCAATTTTTGGTTAAGATTCTTTTCAAATAATGTTGTTGACAGCTGAATTTATTAAATTATATTTTTGATGAGCTTCCATGATCCTGTAGTTCTGTGTTTTCACTTGTAACGTTAGGAGTCATTAGTAAATTATCAGCAGAATCTGTTCTACTTAATAAATATAGTTCTTCTTGAGGTTTATTATTTAAATCTAAATTGTTCTCAACTGCAGAACAATTTACTGCAAAATTACAGTAGACTCCTGGACATCATGCCTCGATTGACACCTTTTTAATAATATTTAGGACTTCTTCCTCCACGCTAGTCAATATTTCATGATTCAAAGGCTTAGTACTTAAACTCTATCCTGTTTTTAGCTTCTTTTGCTTTTGTTCTGCTTCGCAGATCATGCCATGTCTAATAATAGTTACAATTTGTCTTGTAATTTAAAATTTGAGCAAAAAAAAAATATTTACTTTACGCCATCCTTCCAGTCTTTGATAGCTCCTGGATTACTATTTACTATATTTGTTAGATTTTCTCAATCTTTTACGGAGTCCTTCAATGTATAGTCTTGGGTTTGTTTTCCATTAATCATTTGATTTTTCTTATATACTGTAATAACAATAACTTCTGCTTATCAGACGCATTCGCTGAGCGTCTCTTTTTAATATTTTATGACAACAGTTAACAGTACGGTCACAGTGAACACGATGCAGTGATATACACGTCTAATTTCTCTGAGTATACATGACAGTTTAAAATGAGTAAGGTTAGTTCGCTCATACGTCAATGTCCGCCTTTTTGCGACGTTGTCTAGTCTATACCGTACTTGAAGTTTCTTAATTTGCACACTAACCAAAATTGGTACGGACAAACGCATTTGTTTTATTTCGTGCAAATCTTGGTATACTCAAGTTAACGTATATTTTCAAAATTGATCCCCTGCGCTCTAGCAGTTTGACATTGAAAGTGATATTTAAAACATTTATTTAAATACCTATTTATATGAGCTATGATGACGTCACACATCGGCACCATCCTCATCCTATGTTCCTTTGTTTACTGCCTCATAAATAATGGCATCGTTTCTATTAAAAATCAAAATGCAAGCAAATTACACAGACTTATCTTAAACATTTGTCACTTAGATTAGAGATAATAAAACTCGTAATTTTGTATTCAATTTAAACAAAATCTCTCTCCTTCACCTTACTGAGAAGTATCCGATGATGCAACCATGTCCCGTGATTCCTTTTTATATAAATGGTCAGTTTACGCCCGTCGCAAAATTTGAATTTTGGTTTTAGAATTAGCTGTAATTATTACCTAATTTACGGTAAATCAGTTATACTAGCAACACTGGATATCACCGTATTAGTCCATCTTGTCAGTGTATACAATTTTAGGAACATGCTTTTCTTGGGGTTGGTTGTTTTATGGTCGCATGAGCTTTTTAATTATTGCTATACTAGAGTCACGGCAAAATCTTTTCCGTTGTGGGGGTGAAATTGTTAGAGAGACAAACTTAACATACCAACTTCCATAATAACCCTGATAATTACAAATGATATATCTATGTTACTGAAATACACGTTGTTGGGTTGTTAGAACTGCCGAATAAATTACAATGTTGTCAGCTCTTCTGTTTACACATAACTTCTAATTTTGGCGTTTTCCACATTTTGAGATTTTCGATTCGTGTGGCTTGCATTGTTCAAAATGTTACAATTGCTTAATCATCGCAAAATGATCTAAGAACTGTTAAAAGTATTGTGACTTAGTTGAGAACGAGTATTTCCATCAAAACTAATTTTCAAAATAAATGTAAACAATATAACCTAAGTATTATGTTGACGTCGAATTTCATACGTTTGGCAACAATGTCAAGCGCTGACGTTTATCCCACATTGGAAAAGAGTTTGCCGCTACTATATATCGTTTAATTTTGCAACAAATTCGAAATGACCAAACGGGTTGATACAAAAATTATTAAACTCGAACCTGAAGAGGAAGCACAAATTAATTCATTTCTTATGAAGAAACATGTTACACTGAATAATGATCAAATTAAAGAAGAAATGGGACACGATGCTAACTATATTAAAATTGAAGAAGAATCTGAAGACATTGGAAATATTACAGAGGAACACATGCCTTATTTAGTAAATGATGATACGACCCGAACAACAGAAATAAATTATTTGAAGAATAATTATGATGAATGTGAGTATTTAACAACGGTGAAATTAAATTTAAAAGAACATGGAAGTATAGATTCATGTATTGAATACAAATGTAATGAATGCAATTATTCAACTGCAGTAAAACGCTATTTAAGAAAGCATCTTTTAAATCATAATAGAAGAAGTACTAAATACAAATGTGTTCAATGCAACTATGCAACAAAATATAAAAGTGATCTTAACAGACATAGTGCAATACATAACACAAGTACTGAGTATAAATGTGACAAATGTGATTATTCAACAAAGGTGAAATTCTATTTACATAAGCATCTCAAAAGGCACATTTCAAGTACTGTGTTTAAATGTGATCATTGTAATTATTCGACTACAGTGAAATATACTTTCAAAAGACATCTAGAAATACATAATTCTGGTATAGAATACAAATGTAACAAATGTAATTATTCAGGTACAGTGAAACGCAATTTCAGGACCCATCTAGAAATACATAAATCTGGTATGAAATACAAGTGTACCGAATGTAATTATTCAACGACAGTGAAACACTATTTAAAAAAACATACTTTAAAACATGATACAAAACGTACTACGTACGAATGTGTTCATTGTAATTATGTAACAAATAGTAGAGGTGATTTTAATAGACATACTGAAATACATAACACAAGTATGGAGTATAAATGTAACCAATGCAATTATTCGACAAATGTGAAGTATAATTTAAGAGTTCATGTTAAAAAGCACACTGCAAGTACTGTATTTACATGTGAACATTGTAATTATTCAACTACAGTAAAACACAATTTCAACAAACATCTAGAAATACATTCATCAGTTATGGAATACAAATGTAACATATGCAATTATTCAGCTACTGTGAAAAACTATTTGAGGAAACATCTAAAAAGACATGTCAAGTACGGAATATAAATGTAATGAGTATTATTCACCTAGAGTAAATTTCTATGTAAGAAGGCATGTTTTAAAGTATGATATAAGATGTACTACATATAAGTATGTTCAATGTACTTATGTAACAAATTATAAACGTAATTTTAGTAGACATATTGCAATACATAATACGAGTATTGAGTATAAATGTGACCAATGTGATTATTCCACAAAAGTGATGTTCAATTTAAGAAATATCAAAATCTTCAAGTAATACATTTAAATGTGAGCATTGTAAATATTCAACTATACAGAAACACAATTTAAGTAAGCATTTTTTAAAAGATGATACACAAAGTGCTACATAAAATACCATGTGTTCAATGCAATTATGTAACAAAATATAAAAGTGATTTTATAGACATAGTGCAATCATAATACAAGTATTGAGTACAAATGTGATTATTCAACCAAAGTGAAATTCTGTTTACATAATTATCTGAAAAGGTACTGTGTTTAAATGTGATCATTGTAATTATTCGACTACAGTGAAAACCAGTTTCAAGAGACATCTAGAAATGCCTAAATCTGGTATAGAATACAAATGAAACTATTCAGGCATAGTGTTTCAGGACATCTAGAAATACATAAATCTGTTATGAAGTACAATTGTACCTAATGTAATTATTCAACTACAGTGAAACACTATTTAAAGATACATATTTTAAAATGTGATACAAAATTCACTACATACAAATGTGTTCAAGTAATTCTTAGATTTTGGTCGACACTTCAAGGTCAAAGTCTATGTTTACCTACTTTTAACAAAATTTAGGGGGTTTTTAATAGACATACTGCAATACATAATACGAGTACGGAGTATAAATGTGACCAATGCGATTATTAAACAAATGTGAAGTATAATTTAAGAGATCATGTTAAAAAGCACACTGCAAGTACGTTACTTAGTTCTAGGCCTTTCTACCTTTAGGTGTAGGGCTGGAGGAGTTAAACCTTGCACTTCTGTCTCGATTGCGAAAAGTTGTCTTCATCAGATTGAATATTAGTAAATATGCTATACAGATCCTAAGCCACTTTTCTACTATACTTTTTCTACGAGTGTTTTTACTCAAGGTCAACTCACGTACACATTCGCTACGTTGAGGTACATGGTTTTTCAAGGTAAAGGTGATTCTACACATTGCCTGAATCAAAGTGTCTTCCTTAAGATCATTGAAGTAACTAGATTCGAATAAGGCACTAGAAAAGTTTCTAGATTGGTGTTCAAGGTCATTGGCGCTCCCGTACAGATTGTCCGCTATAAGGTCACGTGGTAGGAAATGGTTAGTCACCCTCATTGCCAAGGTTAAGTTCTTAACGTACACACACGCCCCGCTTCAAGGTCAAAGTTTATTCTTAGGATTTCAAGGTTACGTATAGGTATCAATCTTCTCGTTTGTCAAGGTCATACGTTCCCTGCATATGGGTTCAATTGGGGGTATATAGGAGGATGCTCTTCAAACGCACCAAGAACAAAGGCGAGCCATTGTTCAAGTAATTCTTATGTTTTGTTCGACGCTTCAAGGTTTTATTTATTGCTCGCATATTCTTCAATGTCATGGTCCCCGTTTCAACATGACTTGCATATTCTTCAAGGTCACCCGTGCACGTACGCGCCCTCCGGTTCAAGGTCACACGCTCCATGCATCGAAGTATATTCCTCAAGGTCATTGAAATAACTAGATTTGAAAAAAGTCAGAACAGTTACTAGATGGTCATTGAAATGCTCGTGCAGATTGTCCACAGAAGGTTTCAAGGTCACCACATTCGTTGCGTTCAAGTACTCGGTCACATTACCTATGTCAAGGCTTTCAAAGGGCCCACTGTACACGCTGCCTGCGTATTCTTCAAGGTATGGGGACTCATTCCCCACGTCGAAGTCAACGGTGTTCAAGGTCACGTCCCCTACATCAAAGTCTTTAAGACCAGGAAATTTTCCAGGTCACCAAGCAATTCGCGCAATTGGGCCGAGTCAACTTCATGTGTGACAGGAAATTTTCAAGGGCACCAAATTGGATCAGTCATGGGATAATTTGGCGGGAAATTTCAAGGCTAAATGACAGGAAATGCCCAAGGTCAACTGCATGGGGTATTAAATAGAGTTTCAAGGTATGGGGGATTCTACCTTTCAGGGTCACCAAACAATTCTTGGCTGAGTCAAGGCGTTAATTCTTATAAATCAGTTCTCAAGGTCGGGTGTACCATACAGAGTATCGCTGTCTATGTTAAAATGTGAGTCAAAGTTATCGTATTGGCTAAATTGTAATAAAAATATGCTTACAGTATGTGGATTCATAATACTACTAGCCTAAACCACCAGGATGAGGTAGTTTTGTGCTTGTTTTTATACCAATAAATGGCTTTTCATTACTAGTAAGCATTATAAGAGGTTTTCTTTGTTTTAAAAGAGATAGGCTCGCATTCATATGGGTGATGTAATTTTAAAAAATGTACCTTAAATAAATGGTTATTATTATTAGGAGGCGTTAGAATGGGTTTTCATTTTTTTTAAATCAATACAATAGTCTCACATTGATAACGGTGGAATAATTAAAATGTACCTTAACAATTAAGCTTTTTAAATTGACATTCCCCAAATAACATTTGGAAATTTAAAATATGTACTCTTTTAATGTAAATAAAAAAATTTCTGTAAGCTTTAATTAAAAGAAAATTACTAACATCGTCTTTATAAAAGCAAACCTTTTATATTACTTTAAACAATGAAAAACCACTATAACGCTTTACTAATAAAAGAAATTTTAGTTATCATATGCATAAATGCCATTTATTGATCACGTTTCTTTGTCTAGCGATCTGCATACATTAAAACCAATAAATCTATAACTAAATCGATTTTTTTATTAATGTAGGGATCATTTAGATCCTACAAATCTGTAACTAAATCGAATTTTTGTTAATTTAGGGTCATTTAGGTTACAACACAATTTACACAAACAAATAGGTAACTAAATTTTTATAAATGTTATTTAATTAACGGAAACATTTACACTTTACACAATTCTTTCTTTATTTTAGTATATCTAATTTAAATCTATAGATTGTTCAAATTTTTCTAGCCAAAGGCAATTTATATTTTCTAATATATAACGTAATTTATTAAACTCTGTCATTGTTTGTTCTTTACAATAAATCTGTATACTCTTCTTTTATACGTTGTATATAGTCCAATTTCGCCTCTTTAAAAAAATTATCGGTTAAGCAAAGCTTTCTATTTCCTAATGGGAGATTAGTTATAACTTAATAATGCAGAAAGTATTCAACCTTTAATCCCCAATGTGCTACATTCATGCTAAACTAAATATTTTCAGGAAAAAAGGTACGCAATCTGAAAATCCTTACCTAAAATGTCCTAGAACTAATTTCTTTAATTTAGTCATTTAGTTTTACAACACTTTGACACAAACAAATAGGTAACTAAATTTTTATAAATGTTATTTAATTAACGGAAACATTGCACACATACACACAATTCTTTCTTTATTTTAGTATATCTAATTTAAATCTATAGATTGTTCCTCCAATTCCCTTCTAGCCAAAGGCAATGAGTACATATATTCTAATATATAACGTGATTTATTAAACTCTGTCATTGTTTGTTCTTTTACAATAAATCTGTATACTCTTCTTTTATACGTTGTATATAGTCCAATTTCGCCTCTTTAAAGCCAGTCCCAACGTACGTCGGCTTGGGAAAGCGGTTCTATTTCCTAATGGGAGATTAGTTGCTTTAACTTAATAATGCAGGGGGGGGGGCAGTACAACCTTTTAATCCCGCCAATGTGCTACATTCATGCTAAACCTTAATATTTTTCAGATAAAAAAAAGGTACGCAATCTGAAAATCCTTACCTAAAATGTCCTAGAACTAATTTCTATCAAACCATATTTCCTAGTTCAAAATGGGGAAGCAATAATCCAGTTAAATTTAATGCTAACAAAAGTCAGTGTTGCCTTGTGTCCGCCAAAAAAGATCGATCATTTCCTGTTGTAAGTATGAATGGCTCAGTTCTTAAGTTTTCAGACTCTATTACTCTGTTGGGTATGACTGTATCTTCAAATCTCTCATGGGTTGACCATCTTCTGTCAGCTACCAAAACAGCTGCTCGTAAAATCGGCTTTTGTACAGATCTAAGCAGTACTTTACCTCTCGACAACTCCTGCTGTATAAGGCCCAAATTCGGCCTCATCTGGAATATAACTCTCACCTCGGGGTTAGTGCTCCCCAATACGCTTTCGATATCGTTGATCGTATTCAAAAGGGAGCGATTAGGCTTATAAATGACCTGTCCTTAATTTCCCACATACAGTCCCTTGAGCATAGAAGGATGGTTTCAGTTCTTTCTTTGTATTATCGTTATTACAACACGAGGCGGTAGATTGAGACTTTAGTTCCGTGACGTTGCCGTGTTTCTAACCTCAATCAGTCTAAAGATGTAAATAAATATGAAAACTAAAAAAACCTACGGTAACCTGATATTTGCCTTAAAAAGAAATAAAAAAGAAAACTAAAATCTACGGTAACCTAGGTTAAACTAGATTAGATAAACAAAACTACAGCAACCTAAAAAAAAATTGTATGGCCGGGGATTCGAACCCGCACCAAAAGCGTTGCAAGCCACTCCGCTTCCACGACACCACCAGCGCTGTAGCAGTTTGACATTGAAAGTGATATTTAAACCATTTTTAAATATTCGTAAATGATGACGTCTAACACGCATGACATCATCGACGGAAAGTATCAATCTACCGCCTCCTATAACAACGACTATTGTGCTACTGAATTATATTCTTTGATACCATCTCGTGCTATCTTTGCGAGAAACACTCGGTTCGCTCATTCACATCATCAGTATGTAGTACAAATCTCCAGTTGTACCAAACGGGCACAATCCACATTTTCCTACACGGCTTCTAAATTCTGGAATGATCTCCCTAGTTCTTGTTTTCCTCTCACTTATGATATGAGAAAATTTAAGGTAGCTGTTCATAGGCATCTATTGGCAATTTATTATCTCTCTATCCATCCTCCTAAGTGTTCCTGAGTGCTTTAGCACGATAGGCCAAATTTAGCCTGTTCAGGTCCACTGAGATATATATATATATATATATATATATATATATATATATATATATATATAAACTTTAATGTTTGCCGATGACGTCAAAATTTTTGCATCTGTCACTAATCTGAAGGACTGCGTTGCGTTGCAGCGTAATCTTTCAGCTCTTTATAATTGGTGCAGTTATAATAGGCTTAAAATTAATATTAGTAAATGTAGAGCTTTATCGCTTTCTAGAAAACGCACTCCAATACATTTTGTATATGAAATTAATTCTATAACAGTCGACCGTTGTGCAGGTATGAAAGACCTGGGTGTACATTTTGATATCGAATTATCTTTTAATCAGCACATGATGGACATCGTTTCATCAGCCAACAAATTATTAGGGTTCGTAATACGCCAATCTAAACAATTTACGAGTATCTGTACGATTAAGATATTCTTTTATGCCGTTGTGAGGTCTAGGCTTGAATATTGTGCATTAGTGTGGTTACCACATTATAGCCGCTACAAAATTTTAATTGAGAATATTCAACGCAAATTCCTGAAGTATTTGTGCTTTAAGATGTTTAATGCTTATCCTGAGAAAGGTTGTTCAAATACAATGTTGCTTAACACCTTTGATATGCAGTCTTTAGAGACTAGAAGAAATATAATAACTTTGTCATTTTTATACAAAATGATACATAATTATATTGATTGTGCTTCTATTCTTGCCAACATTTGTTTTCATATTCTAGGTTAGAAACAAGACAAAGATGTACATTTCATGTCCCTTTGCCAAATCTAATTTACTTTTAAAGTCACCAGTGGTTAAAATGTGTCAATTGTACAATGAGATATGTTCTAATTGTGACATATATTGCTCTCCATTAACTTCTATAATTGACTGTTATGTTAACTACAGTAATAGGGCTTAAAGGTGTTCAAGGGACTGTCCTATTGTCAACTATGTGTCCTTCTTGTAAATCATTTTTGTTTTAGTGTTTACAGTCACTTAACTCTGTGGGCATTATTGTTATTATTGTTATCATTATAATTATTATATATTATTATTATTATCATTGGTAGTACACATAATTAGTTACTACTCACGTTGATGGGTTGATTATATATTTATATAAATCTTTGTATATGTGTAATATTATATAGTTTGCTCTGTAATTGGCTTTTGCTGTTGGGCAATAAAGGTTATTATTATATATATATATATATATATATATATATATATATATATATATATATATATATATATATATATATATATATATATATAAATTTTTTCAGAATCGACTTATCAGGATGATTTCTAAGAACTAACACCTTGACTCAGCCAAATTGATTGAACAGCCTAATCTAACTTCAACACATAATTCGTACAGTGTGGTCCAGAATCGAGCTATGGCTTCTTTGGCGTTGATGCTGCCCTTCTAATTTCTATTTTTAGATTTGACTTTGACTAACTTCAAAGTGGTCCAGACTTCTTTGACCTCGATTTCTTGGTAACCTTGAATGTTTGGTCTTGAACATTTTCTATCGGATAAGGTTGGGTAAGATCGGGATACCCTTGCGGGTTAACACATGACCTTGTCCCGACCAAAATTGCTCGAACAATGGATTGCCTTTGTCCTTGAAAACTCATTTCTCAGAGGTGTGACCTTGAAGAATATGTAGGGAAAGTGTACGTGACCTTGACCTAATGCACTTGCCGGTTTTCCTTAATAAATTAATAAGTGGATCACTATACGTGGCCTTGAAGAATATATGCAGGCAATGTGTGTACGGAATGGCCGTAAAAACCAGAAAGTGGATCCTATAGTATACGTGACCTTGAAGAGCATCCTAGATAAATAAAAATATAGTGTAAACATTATTTTTAACTTCCAATTAAAAGATCTATAACATAGTATAATAATTATACCTTCCCCGGACATGTATTGGGATACCCCTGAAGGTTGATTTCTAGGACTTATGACCTTGAAAATTGATAGGAATACATTTTAGCCATTGACAATCTATTTGATAGCCTTACAGGTGATTTCTAGGAATTATGACCCTCACTCAGCCAAGAATTACTTGAACAATGGATCCTGTGTTGCGAAACCGCTATTTGTATTTGGGAAACGGATCCGGTTCTTAGGACAGTAGTATTATAAATCCACATACTGTAAGCATAATCTTTTTATTACAATTTAGCCAATACAAGAACTTTGACTCACATTTTAGCATAGACAACGACAATATGTATGATACCCCTGACCTTGTGAAATGATTTCTAACTTGTGAACTGATTTCTAAGAATTAACGTCTTGAAGAATTGTTTGGTGACCCTGAAAGGTAGAATCCCCATACCTTGTAAGTCTATTTAATACCCCATGAAGGTGACCTTGAGCATTTCCTGGAATGTAGCCTTGAAATTTCCTGCCAAATTACCCCATAACTCATCCAACTTGGTGCCCTTGAAATTGTCCTGTCACACATGACCTTGACTCGGCCAAATTCCGCGAATTGCTTGGTGACGTTAAACATTTCCTGGTCTTGAAGGCTTTGATGCAGGGAACGTGACCTTGAAACCCATTGACTTCGACGTGGGGAATGGGTCCCCATACTTTGAACAATATACAGTGGGCCCTTTGAAAGCCTTGACATAGGTAATGTGACCGTGTACTTGGCCGCAGCGAATGTGATGACCTTGAAACCTTCTATGTGGACAATCTGCACTAGCGCTTCAATGACCTTAAAAAACCAATCTAGTAACTGTTCTAATGAATTTTTTCAAATCTAGTTACTTCAATGACCTTGAGGAATATACTTCGATACATGGGGCGTGTGACCTTCAAGCGAAAAGCGCGTAAGTGCACGGGTGACCTGGAAAGATATGCAAGTAATGTGAGCGACCTCAACCTTGAAAAACCATTGACCTTGAAACGGGGACGATAACATTGAAGAATATGCGGGTAATGTTACCAACCTTGAAATCTAGTGACTTTTTCCAAATCTAGTTACTTTTCTAGTGACAAAAGTAGGTAAGCATAAAAACAGATGTAGTCATAAATAATCAAAATAAAAATTATAATAAAAATCGTAACACCAAACATGTTGCCCTTTTAAAAACCAATCATGCCGGTCTTTAAGTAAATAAGCACATAAAATAATAAAGCAAATTATGGTACATATAAAATATAACAACAGTAAAATTTCACAGGTAAAGGCAAGGACAAAAGAAAATAGACAAGGAATTTGCACGTACCCAATTGTTTAGTGGCCTCTAAAGCACAGAATACTTAAATCAAATTACTATAAAGCACATACAAAGAGAAATCAGCTCAGAAGCCATAATTCTGCTTAAACAAACTGACAAAAAAACTCATTAAAACAAAGCCTTACAAGGGTAAGTTATAAATGGTTCACTAACATCGTGACCGATATATAAGTGTGAGTGCGTTAGAAAAATACCGTGCTCCCTTCTCCGGTTACACACTTATCTATACAACAATAAAAATAAAAATCGATCTGGCTTGATTGACACGCTAACTGAACTGCCCCTCCTCCCTACGATTTGAAAACTAACTATATCTACTCCCGAAAAACCACCCTCGTTTTTCAAAAGTAATAAAAAACAAGAAACATTAATTTCCGTTGGAACAGTTTCATATCAATTCTTGCACGACATCTTAATTTCAAACATTTGCATTCGTCCGTAACAACACTACATTTCTCTCTCGAAGTCTCAAGTAACAAAGATATCTTTTAATCGCGGTCTGTACCGCCGTAATTAATCATTTGATTAATGACATTTTTACAGCAAGAGCGCGCATAAGAAATTACAATGATTCATTACGCCTCTTCAGTAAAGCATTTTTAAGCGTACACCTGCTACTCACCCCCCAACATGTGTTTTATAACCCCAGACAAGTATCAGTTACAAACAATCCTACATTCCTTACATAAAAATATATAAACAACATATTTTGAAAACATTAGCAAATTACGACGTATTATTAAGATATTAAGAATCCACTAATTCTCATTTCTGTCGTGGTAACAATGGCGATTTGACAAACGTTTATTACAATAATAAAATTTTTGCGGTCCGCTACATACACAGTTATCATAAATTGACAACTCGATTTCAGGTAAGTCATGACTCACAGCGAGTTGTTTAAATTGAGTCTATTCCGAATTTTCAATAAAATATTAAAAAAAACTACTACAATAGGATGGAGCAGTGTTCTTTCTATAATTACATAATTTTTGTTATAACTATATATTTATTAATACTTAAATACAGTTTTTTAGTTCTTTTTTTCTATTGATACATGGCACAAGAAATTTCATAACGTTAAATTAAAAATTTAAAAAAACCCCCGACACAAAAATTCTGTTTATAAAATCTCTAAAAACAAATTTTCTTGAATCAGAGCGAAGAACAGTCTCGATCAAGTCACCGTTCAAAAAAAAAAATAAATAAATCCCTGATAGAAAGTAAACAATTCCTATATCAACTAGAAAAGAGCTGATGATCTTTAAATGGCCCAACATATTTTTTTGAATCATAGCTAAAGAACACTTTCAATCAAATCAGCCTTCAAATCAAAATCAGTTCCACCCTTTGGGAGCTGCGATACCAAAGTTAAACTTATGACACACCCCTTTTTTCGTCAGTGATTAAAAACATTTAACATTATAGTCATCATCTGCATAATGAATCTATGTTTAAATGCTTTCATTTTTTGGGTCATGGCAAAACTATGATTTTTGTAAAACAAATTTATTCCGAATTTTCAATAAAATAATAAAGAAATACAAATGAAAATGAACTAAATCGTATGTCATTACATGATTAAGTTAAAATGGTAAGCAGCAATCTGCGAAAATCTATTTTCCATGTTAATTGTCTATGTTTGGTTTTAAAGTATACACCCGGTATAAACAGATATTTTCAAACCACTTTTCACTGTAGTTGAATAATTATAATGGTAACAATTGTACATAGAACTTTTTTAAATCGTGTTTTAAATTATGCTTCCAACGTTCTCTCTATCTAGTTGAATAATTACATTTGTTTTTAATCTCAGTATATATCTTTTTAGATGTCTTCTGATTCAAATAATATTTTGCTCTAGTTGAATAATTGCATTCGTTACACTTGAGTTCCATAACAGATTTAGTAACATAATTACAATGTTCACATTTAAATACAATACTTGCAGTGTGCTTTTTAATATGATGTCTTAAATTATACTTCACATTTATTGAATAATCGCATTGGTCACATTTATCTTCAGTGATAAAAGATTCGGACAAAAAGTACAGTATGCTGTCTTTGACAAAAGGTTATCAGATCATCTATGTTCTCCTGACATATATAAATATGTAGACTGTTTGAATCTGCTTTTAGTAGCATTATTTTATAATATTAACCTTCAATGAATTCTTGTATGTACACCTTGAAGCAATAATGGATTAGTTCACAGCTGACATTGTGTCACACAGATTTTAGAATTCTGCAACAAAATGATATTCATGTATAACCAAACGAGTGCAATAAGATTCATTTCATGTAGTGAATAAAGAGTATCAACTTAATTTATTGGTGGTACTCCTAACATTAGTTTTGTTTAGTTGTGATACTTCGACTCAAGAATCTTTAGATGTATATATGTAAGAATCACGATTATTGAAATATTTAGCAACACATTCATCACCACCAATACTTTAAGGACAATCTATGAGCCATATCTAGAAGCAGAAAATATGTTTATATCTATTATAATAATACTTAATAAAAACAAACATTCCCAGAATACCTACACAAAACAATTTGACATTACCTAATCATACGCACAATATAGTAGAGTAAATTCCTTAAATGGTTGATGATTGTGTATGATATAAAAATGGTCATACAAATCATACTTAAACTTAAAAGATGTATTGTATTCTCGTAAGCACATATCTATATTTTTCATTTAACGAATACTCGATATTAGTAAATGATGATCCATTCATATTTTTACCGCTACGTTGTGTAGAAAAAGCTTCTAACAATGAGGTTCAATCATATAGACATTAGAATGAGTATTTCAACTAAGATACAGTGTTGTTGAAACAATTGTGATTTTAAGCAAGCTAGTGAAACTTTAAAAACAGTATTTGTTTTATTTCTACTCATCTGTTTCATCAAGTAAAAGCCAGTTCTATCAATTTGTTTTAATTGAACGAGATGAAATTGAATGTGTTACAATTATATTTCTTCTCAATTTTACACGCTGATAAGTCCTATTTTCCTGCCTTTTGCTAACGAATACCTAATTTAAGCAAGGCGTTTTATGGTAACGCCCTGTCAAACTGTCTGGGAGTTGAAAGAGTAACAGATGGGACATTTTTAACCATGCCTGTTGCACTTATAGATAGGTATTATGTATTAACTATAATTATTTCGATAGGTTCAGTATACAAAATTTATATGATATTGTTATGCATACAAGAAATAGTATACTTTCTAACATTAATATTTAATAATGGGCAATTTTTTAGTAAGACCATTGACTATAAACAGATTCTGCTAAAGCTAAAAAAACGATAGCCATAGTCGTTTCCACGGTAAATTTGAGACCCACATGGGCCTCGATTCAGCTTCATTCTATATTCAATAGATTCACATTAGCATATGATTTCCTCACATAGAGCATATGACAGAGTTTTTTCCCTGGAAACATCGGACTACCGTCTCGGAGTGAGAGAAAAATTGTACTTATTTACTCAATATACAACGAAACATAAAGTGAGCAGTAATTTTCTTAAATAAGATATTTCTATTTGTATAAGACATATACTACCGTTTTAAAATTACAATTTATTGTGAAATAAGTTATTTTAATACATTCTTAGAAGAATAATTATTTAAATTTTATATTGAAGTAATTAAAATTATATTAATTTTATCACAATACATACGCACGTTTACACGTAGGAAATAAAACGTTACATTTAGTACATATACAGCGAGTACATAAAGTATTGCACAGTTTCATTTTCGAAACTAACCATATCATTGAAAATCCATGAAACACGTCATTCTTGATTTTAATTGTTCATATTAAATATTAAGCTGTGACTATCCGCACGCGAAATTAACCTAAATCTGTTTAAAAAAATGGAAATAAAAAGGGAATCTAAAATCTACAGTAACCTAGGATCCAAGCTACGTTACGCTACAGTCCATTGAGAGAATCCCAGGTTACTGTCGATTTTTTTTTTCCTTTTTATTTCCATCTTTAGACAGTTTAAGGTTATAATTTTTGCGTGTGGATAGTCACAGCGTAAATATTATTCCACATTTTAGTTATGACGTCATCAAATATTTTTTAATTGTGTAGAGAACATTGAAATTCTCGCCAGGAAAGAAAGGCTTGCGTCATAGTTTATAACCGAACATCCCAATTGTGTGTCATCTCATACCAGTCTTTAAAAAAAGGATAGTAACATACAACACCAATGACAGTCATTGTACAACACCCAATCCACATATGAAAAGAAATCAAGAATACTCGTTTGTATTGCTAATATGCATTTTAATTCTAATTTGACTAACGATGTAATCTTAGGACGTAACCTCCCTGTTCTTGCTTTTTCCACTTTTCCTACATTTTCATCATTCATTATCCACACATTTTCACAAGTTCTTTTCAGGACTCTTCCCTTTGTGATTTTACCGTTATCATTTCAAATACCTTACTTTGGCATGCGAAACATTGTCTGCAAAAGGTAAAACTTTGCATACACAAGCGCAGCAGTTTGTGTTAAATTTATTGGAATATTTCAAAAGGGAGAATGAAAATGGAGGTGCCTTAATATCACTATCTTGAATTCGAGAGGTAGGTAATACTAGTTTTATTTCACTATTGTAATCGCAAGATTACAGCTTGTGGCAAATGCTCCGGGTATATCTGTGGTCACAGTGAAGAATGTCAATCCTCGCAGTAGATCGAATCCAATTTTATCCAGTCCAGGTAAAAACGACCTCGTAACCAAATCGAACGATCCAAAATGTTCATTAGGAATACATTGTACAACATATATGCACAAAGTGAGTACAATCTAACATATCCCACATCTGAAATGCTTTTATTTACAGAAAAGTATGTCACAGTTGGGGTTTTAAATTCTGAACTCCGTGATAGTCATGTTTTGTTAAGTGATACAAGTTTAAATTGTGCATTACACAAATTAGAATTCAAGTTCAAAAAAACACTCTTAAATCGTAGAGCTTTTCTGGAAAAACAAAATATAGCAGAAATGCAAACCATACATTCAAGAGGTCAATTCACGTAGTCGAAACAAATAGTATTTATGGATGAAACATGAATCTACTCAAACGGAAATCTAGGCAAGTCGTGGCAAGATGAAGATGTAAAGAGTGTACTGAAACCTCAAGGCTATGATGGTAAATGCTTCATTGTTATTCATGCAGGTTGCACCACAGGATTTATAGAGAATGCATCCCTATTGTTTACTTCAGAATCATTAATATATTATGGTGCAATGAATGGAAATCTGTTTAAAAAATGGCTATTGACGTTGAGTGATATATATATTATCACTCAACGCTATTGAGCACTTATTAAATAATTTAGAAGAGCCTTAATTAATTATTATGGACATGCACCGTACCACACAATGTTACTCGAGAAGGTACCAACATCATACTGAATAAAGTGTAACATGATTTCATGCTTAACACAAAAAAATATCGGTTATTAACCCACACTATTTAAAACTGAACCCACACTATTTAAAACTGAACTTTATTCACTAATTAAATCTCGGCAAATGGAGAATTTAAGGTATGAGGTAGACGAAATAATTAGATGCTATGGAGATGAAGTGTTATGATTGCCACCGTATCATTGCGATTTTAATGCAATTGAACTCCTATGGGCACATGCAAAAGGGTACTACGATAAACACATTGGAAGAGATGATTATCAAGACAAAAATGTTATTGCAATGTGGAACGAGGCAGTACAACAATGTAACCAAACTGTTTGGTCTAATTGTATGCAGCGTACAGAAAATATTATAAAGCAGTGGTACAAACATGAAGAAATGTTGGACATTACAGTTGATGAGATAGTGGTTAATGTGAGGAATTATTCTGAACTTTTTGATACAGATAGTGACTAAAAATTTAGTATTTTAAGTTTATTGTTACAACATAATAGTTTAGGTAAATGTGTTAATTTTTGTAATATAATTACTCTGTGTCTATATTGAACTTGAACTAAATTACACTTAAATATGTCAACGCATTAAATTTCCTATAATTATTTATTTAGCATAATATAGGACATCATGAATGGTTTGTTTAATTACTATTTAATAAGAGCTGTAACAATGGTAACTGTTCTATCAACTCAAACACACATCTTGTAATTCTGTAGTCACATGAAATAAAGTTTCGACTTCATAACACAAAGATATCTAGATTTATTTCTAATTTGACATATCTCCAGAGCAACAAAAACATGTTGACACTGCCACTTGGTACATTATGAAGTGAATTTATGTATTTTTTTAAAGTTCTACTGCTTAACATTTATTTATGTCATAAGAAAATCTTATACCCAGTCTACTATATATGTGTAATAAAATAAACTTTATTTAGCTAAAAAAAATTGCTATACAAACTCTGATCTACAATAAATAGTTATTTGTATTATAAGTAAAGAAAAGTATTGTTCTACTTTTCTTTATGAATAATAGATAAAAAATTTTCGGAAACTAAATTGAAATGGATTACATTTTCTAAGAAATTATTTTTATACTTGATTACAGGCCGAAAGACTGAAAACTTCCACGCTGTGATAGACATATTTCATATTAAAAAGTACGTTAGGAGTGCAAGAAAACGTTGATATAACGACTTATAGGAAGTTACAGTTATATTCAAAGCACCAAAGTGAGGGATCCCAATCAGCAAGCAAATATTAAAAAACTATGTTTTTGAAATATTACTGGTATGTTTTAGAAAACGTTGCTAAAATGTGTTAATGGCCAAAAACACGGGACTGCAATATCTCAAAAACATTAAAATGTAAATAAAATATTTTTAAAACTTTGAAAATATGTTTGAAAAATACTTATAGAAATATTTTTTAAGCATTGCAAAAATGTATGTAAAATGCTTATAACATTTTTAAAATGTTGGAAAAAATCAGCAAGTAATGTTAAAAAAATTAGTCCTTCAATGTTTTTTTTTTAAATAGTACAGATAGGTTACATAAAACGTAAAAATATGTCTAAAAAATATTTATATAGAAATTTTTAAAATAATGAAAATATGTCTGCAAAATGCCTATAAAGTGTTTTTAAAATGTCTAAAAAATACCTGTTAGAGTATTTTTAAATAGTTGAAAAAAGGACTGAAAAATAACGATTAAAATATCTTTTAATAAGGAAAACAAAACAAACATCGTTGCAGAATAGTTTATAATACTTCATCTTCTTCGCGTACCTACTCGCTTTGTGTTTGCTTCTTGTGCTCTGTAAAGTTTAAAAAAAATGCAACGCTTGCGTATTTATAAGACCTTTTACCATGAGCTGACGATTGGGCTAGCCATAATTATTTCTTGTCTGCTTTTATTGGACATTTTTTTGGTACAGATTCTGGAAAATAAAAAAAATTTATAGTTATGACATTCTTGATATGTATAAGAAAATATATCTATTAAGGGGAATATGCCCCACACACTTTAAGACAGCTCAATTTTTTTGTATGATTGTGGACCTGAACAGGCTAAATTTAGCCTATCGTGCTGAAGCACTTAGGAGGATGGATAGAGGGATAATGAATTGCCAATAGATGCCTATGAACAGCTACCTTAAATTTACTCGTATCATAAGTGAGAGGAAAACAGGAACTAGGGAGATCATTCCAGAGTTTAGAAGCCGTGTAGAAAAATGTGGATTGCGCCCGTTTGGTACGACAAGTGGAGATTAGTACTGCATACTGATGATGTGAATGAGCGAACCGAGTGTTTCTCGCAAAGATAGCCCGAGATGGTATCAAAGAATATAATTCAGCAGCACAATAGCCGTTGTAATAACGATAATACAAAGAAAGAACTGAAACCATCCTTCTATGCTCAAGGGACTGTATGTGAGAAGTGAAGGACGGGTCATTTATAAGCCTAATCGCTCTCTTTTGAATACGATCAACGATATCGAGAGCGTATTGGGGAGCACTAACCTAGAGGTGAGAATTATATTCCAGATGAAGCCGAATTTGGGCCTTATACAGCAGAAGAAGTTGTCGAGAGGTAAAGTACTGCTTAGATCTGTACAAAAAGTCTATTTTACGAGCAGCTGTTTTGGTAGCTGACAGACGATGGTCAACCCATGAGAAATTTGAAGATACAGTCATACCCAACAGAGTAATAGAGTCTGAAAACTTAAGAACTGAGACATTCATACTTACAACAGGAAATGATCGATCTTTTTTGGCGGACACAAGGCAACACTGAGTTTTGTTAGCATTAAATTTAACTAGATTATTGCTGCCCATTCGAGAATACGTTGAATGTCTTTGTTGATTGAACTTGCCATTTCAACTTTAATTTCTTGATTTTACATAGAAGGTGGATTATCACTATGAGTAGACTGAGATGAATTACAGTGAAGAGTGCTATCGTCAGTAAAGCAATGGATGGGGTTATTTGTTGAAGAAATAAGGTCATTTATGTACAGCAGAAAAGTGTAGGCGATATGACGGATCCCTGTGGTACGCCCGCATTAATGCTAACTTCTTTTGAAAAAAAGCCATCAACTACGACACGAAACGAGGTGAGTTTGGCAAGTAAACACTTATGCCAAACTTGGTCAAATCCCTTTGACTTTGCGTAAACCCATATTGGTGGTCACTAAGGAGTTTGTTAGTTTCAAGGAACGTGAGCAGTTGCTGATTGGTGGATTTTTCCATGATTTTAGACAAAATGGAAGTGATGGCAATTGGTTCTGTAGTTTGAGGGATCGGTCTTATCGCCTTTTTTGGGAATAGGTTGAACATTTGCTAACTTTCATGATGAATGGAATTCCCCAAAAGACATAAAGATCGTATAGAGCTTAGATAGGACTGGTACTAGTTTTTAGTAAGAGCTTGTATCGAAAATGAATTCGTTTCATAGCGTATGAAGAAGAGTTGACTAGGGGCACATCTTTTCCAGAATCATTGAGACACGAGTTTGATGCAAACAAATCCACAAAAACATTGGCTTTGTCTACAGAATCAGCAACTACCGATCCGCCAATAGACGCCAGGGGGGGAAATGAAGATATTCCAAAGTTTTTACTAATGGCTTTAGCTAAAGACCAAAATTTACGACTGCCTAAAGGAGATGTAGCTAGTTCATTGCATTTTCGTTGTTCGAACAACTTTTTGGTTTTAGTGATTTCACTTTTGCAGATATTTCTAGCACCAACGTATTCTACATAATTGTTTTTGCTTGACAATACTGTAGACAATTTAATTATGAGTCATAAGTGTTAAATGGCTGTTATTGATTCAGCTTTTACTCATAGACGTACAGCTTGTGTTTGTTTCTGAATTAATTCGAATGAAGCTGACAGAAGCTGATTTCCAATCAGACAAAAAATTCCTCCAATTAGACTACACTTATTTTTAAAAGCAGACTTGATTGTTTGTGACGTCATCTAGTGGTGTATTTTTAAACTAGTGCTTGTTTTCTGTAACGGAAGTTGATCGTGGCTTTACTTAGTAGTATATTTTTAAAAGCAGATTTGTTTGTTTGCGACGCGGTCTAGCGATGTATTTTTAAACTAACGAATATTTTCTGTAACAGAAGTTGATCGCACCTCTCTCTCTCTCATCTTATCCGCCACTCGTTGGTCTCTCACGCCTCCGTCGCATCTCTCCTTTCCCTCGTCTCTGTCGGTTCTCTCGTCTTTCACCTCTACCTGGTCTCCCTAGTTTCTAGCGGTTCTTTATTTCTCTCGTTTGGCTCGTCTCTCTCTCGTCTTCCCGTTTCTCTCGTTTTAGGTTAGGTCAATGTAACGATTACAGGGCCCTGAATGTACTTTTAAAAATATACCGCTAGGTGGAGCCACGATCAATATCTATTACAGAAAACATTTATTTGTTCATACACCTCTAAACGCCGTCACAAACAAGTTGAAATTTCCCGCAAAAATATACCGCTAGCTAGAGCCACCTTTATTAAAGAAAACGTGCATTAGTCTTAGAAATACACCACTAGATGGCACCACAAACAAATTCAAACTATGCGCAAAAATATACCGCTAGATGGAGCCACCTTTATTACAGAAAACATTAATTAGTCCTAGGAATACACCACTAGATGGCACCACAAACAAATTCAAAATTCCCGCCAAGGGGGGCACGACAAGGGGCGAAGCCGCTAACACAAGTTCCTATACCTGTCTTCTGAGATAGTATGAGGGCTTCTTATTTTCAAATTTCCCCCCATAACGAATGCGCGCGCACGACCAATCAGCTGAAAGGGGGGCGTAACCTAATCTCCAATAAGAAACCAGCGGTGTGGTCTGCCATTAGGTACTTCAATCAGAACGCTCGGCCTGGGGTGTATGCGCGCGCACGACCAATCAGCTGGAAGTGGACGTGGCCACCTGGGGATGAGATGGTCACGTGACTACACCAATCCCCCCCCCCACGTGAAGAAGGGGCGGGGTCACGTGTTGGAAGTGGGTGTGGCCTATAACGTTACAAAAAAGTGGCGGGCCCCTTCTACTAACAGTAGTTAAAGAAAATACCACGATCCAGTTGCTATAGATGCATATAACTGTAAATAGCAGTTTAAAGTGCGAAAAGCATTTTCACCGAATTAGTTTATTAAGTCAAAACCTTAGAATATACTCTATATTCTAAGGTCAAAACACTGCCACCTTCAAATGGCCAATTGCATTTACTTTTTACTATTTTATATAATTTAGGTGGTTGCATAGATTTTGTAAAAACAAAGTGACTTTTTTGCGTTGGAGTTTTCAGGAATTATAGTGTTTGTTTTTAAAATAGTGTATAGTTTTCTTATTTAAGGATGCTTTCCAAAAGAAAATATGTTCTTTTTTTTCATAATGTACGGAGTGGCCAACTAAGAATGCGAGGTACTGTATCTGGGAAACTATACATCGTAGAGGCTTGCAGAAAAAAAGTTATTACTAAAACAGCCAATACAAAAACCTGGAAAATATTTTCATGTTTCTGAAATGGCCGCTAGGGGGCGTAACTGCAATCTTGAATCTAAAAAGTGATGTTTTTGTGAATTCTGCTATATTAACCTAATACAAAAATAACTGATCTTTAAAGTTGAGGATAATCTGAATTTTTTTGTTTGGCACTTTTTTACGTATATCTAAAAATGAAGTGGTGGCGGGTATTCATAGGTTTCCTTAAATAACCCCCTGTATCTTCGAAACGGCTAAGACGATTTTAACAAACTTGGGCGCGTTGAAGTTTTGTTAGTTTCACATGTCGTCGCTAGAGGGCTTTGTTCGACATTCCGACAGAAACGGTGACTTTTTGCAAAAAAATTAAATGCAATGGTATGACTTTTTTTCATAAACAAGTAGCTAAATGATGCCTAAACAAGCTCGCGAAAACCGCATCTCGATATCTTGTTCCTAACCTAAAATATCGGCCAAAGAAAACTTTATACGAAAATACCTTAAATCTTTATTTTTTTTAACTATATCTTTCTAGAATTGTTCTATTATGTAAGTTGTGGCCCTAAAAAGGACCGATTTAAAGGAGGAAGGTTTTTAATGCCCCCGTAAATGCTCGAAATCCTGACCACCACTCTGTGCATTGTTGAGGCCTCTTATGGCTAGACAAAACTGCAGCTTCAATTTCGGCTCTGAATAGGTTACCTGGAAATTGCGATTTTAAAAGTTTGTAAATTTATACACCAGAATAAAATCACCCTTTTCGAAATCACTACGGCCAAGTAAGCAATGCTAAAAGTTATACGAAACGCCTATTTTTTGTTCGTTTAAATGCATATTCACTATGGATATATACGAAAAATACAATTAATAGAAGCAGGCAATGGAAACAGATACCTAAACAAAACATACATAATCCTCAAATTGTCAATAGTTGTCAATACTTTCGCGTTTCTTTGAGCAATTTTTGTGCTTTCAAAATGCGTTTTACGAATAATGAAGCTGTTGAGATGCTTGCGGTTTATTTTGAATGTCTTCAGAATGCCGCAGTAGCTAACAGAGTTTACGCGGCTCGATATCCAAATCGGCGTTCTTGCGATGTAAGAGTTTTTTCCCGATTAGTGGCGAGCTTAAGAGCCAATGGTAGTTTTCGGCCTACGTTTCAACGGCAAAGGATTGGAAGAACACAAGAAAAAATTAACCGTGTACTGGGCTATATTGAAGGAAATCCTTATGTTAGCACAAGAGCATTGTCCACTGAGTTGGGCATATCACGGACAACGGTTCAAAATATTTTGAAGGACCATAGGTAAGTTCTAATGGCTATCAAAATATATAGGTATTCGTTCAAACTTTTTTTAATTATTTTAAGAATGCACCCGTATCATGTCGTTTTGCATCAGGCCTTGAAAGAGGTAGATTTTTATCGAAGGTTAGACTATTGCTATTGGATGTTAGGCATGATACGCGAAAATAGACAATTTTTATTTCAAATTCTTTGGACCGATGAAGCCAGCTTCAGTAGTGACGGGATAGTCAATCTGCACAATATGCATTATTGGTCTGCAGAAAATCCCCATTTGTTGCATGAAGTTCAGCGCCAAGGACGTTGGAGTTTAAACGTATGGTGTAGTATACTGGGAGGCAGAGTTATTGGGCCATATTTTTTCGAGCAACCCCTAAATGGCAATGTATTCCTTGACTTTTTGGCCAATCAATTACCGTTGTTGTTGAAATATGTGCCTCTGGAAACAAGGCAAAAGTTGTTTTTGCAGTTGGATGGTTGCCCAGCACATTTTGCTTTAATGTACGAGAGCATATTAATGCAGTATTTCAATAGCGGTGGATTGGAAAAGGAAGTCTGTTTCCAAGGCCTCCGCGATCGTCGATTTTTATTTATGGGGGCGCTTAAAGGACATCGTGTTTCGGACTCGACCTACTACTAGAGAAGATATGAAAAACCGGATTCGTAACGCAATACGTAACATACCGAGAGCCGAAATTGAAGCTGCAGTTTTGTCATGAGAGGCCTCAGCAATACATAGAGCGTGATGGTCAGCATTTCGAGCATTTACGGGGGCATTAAAAACCTTCTTCCTTTAAATCGGTCCTTTTTAGGGCCACAACTTACATAATACAAACAATTCCAAAAAAATATAATTAAAAAAAAATAAAAATTTAAGGAATTTTCGTATAAAGTTTTCTTTGGCCGATATTTTAGGTTAGGAACAAGATATCGAGATGCGGTTATTTTTTTGGCTATTATCTAAACATTTTAATTTTTGTGAAGTTAAATATCCAAAGAATTTCTTTTCTTACCTTTCACATAATTTTTGGAACAACTTTTCAAATGCTTCATGTAATTTAATAACTATTACTTCATTTTTTTCTAAAAACAAAATACTTTCTTCAAAAAACTTTAATAAATTGTTCCCTTCAGGAATTATATCATTGGGTATACTTTATATACATTTTCTTCTATATATAATAATTTTTGTATAGGTTTTGGACATTCATTACAACATTTACAGCTTCTAAAATACGACAAAAGAGCGAGCCAACCTTTCAACATTTTATCAATAGATGGATTTAATATGATAGCCACCTGGTTGATACATGTCGTAGCAAATCTTGGATGTGTAAATTGTATAGATAGATTCGTAAGAAAAACGTTTTATTTCTTAAGAATGGAAAATATATGTAAATAATAGAAAAATGATTAAATATATGAGATTTGGCTCATATATCAAGCATTTCATATGATATATGAGAAGGGGGTTAAATACAGAAGTGTCATTAAATATAGGAGATCTGGTCACCCTAAATTTACAATTTTACAATTACCTTGAAAAATAAAACTGACTATATTTAAAATAGAAATGACTAAAAGATACAAAATACATTATCCTCATTTAATTGAAATAAAAAACAGTATTTTGTATTTTAAATATCTATTTCAATTAAATCTATTCAAGACATTTACCCACCACCGAATTGAATCTTTTTCAGGTCGGGAGTGTTATCATTTGGGATCAAAGATGTCCGAAATCATAATTTATTCATCAAATTATTTGGAAACTTGCTAAATATTGTCTCTAAGAGAAAAAATTTGTGGTTTTGAGGCGCTGGTCATCACTCATGACTACAGATGTAAAAAACTTTCTTATTTACCAATTTATTTGGCAAAAACGTCGAAATAAATTGCCTTGATTAAGAGTCATCACTTAAGACGCATTTCTTCGATCTTCAAAAATTATTTTCATTGTTTTACAGTGGTGTTCATCGTTGCGATCAATGATAACCAAAATTTTTATAAATAATTTTATTTGCAAAACGGTCTATAAGCATTGTAACTAAGTTTTAACTAATTTTATATTAAGGGTTAGTTTGGGTAGTTTTTTACGCTGCCACAATTTGTATTCTAATAAGATGAATGAATATTTTCGTGTAGAGCTGAGATGTTGTCACAACACTTATATGTATTACACCAACTCAATTCTTAAATAAAAAGTACTAAGACGAAACGAATGCACAAAAGAGAACTGCAGCCCTTAAATGAGTATTACTTTACCTAAATTGTTTATGCAGTGTTCTAACTAGGCCTTCCAATACATAGATAAAAAAAATGTTTCTAATACCATCTTTGATCAAATTGGTCACAGCAGCACTGCATTTCTATTCTATTATTTTTGGAAAAGATGTAACAACACGAAGGGAAAATCTCCTTATATGAGTTTATCCAGATATATGGCCAATAGTAGTTTATAGGCCTTTTAGTATAGTCATATATACATTTTAATAAAAATCGTTAAAGGCAGTTTTGTAAAAAATGCTCGGAACTTTGGTTTCAGGATGTTACCAATCTTTCAAAGAAATTTTACCGGCAAGAAACCGTTTCCTTGTTATAATTGAGAACTAGGTACCTCCAATTTGCTTAGAAATTGCAAAAGGTGTGCTACCTACTTGAAATTAATAAGTAAGAAACAAACTTAATATTTTAAGTATTTTAAATTAAGTAGGCTCAAGTCAGAAATGTGCAAAGGCCTTTAAATGTTTTATCAATAAAGTAATTATAATCCATGTAAAATGACAAGTTTGTTGAAACTTGTGATAACCTTAATTCAGTTTTAATAAGTAATATATACTATTTATATGATTGCTATGATAAGATCTCATTAAAATAACTTATTTTACAATCAATTGTAAATTGAAAATTAAAAAATATAAGTTTTATAAGTGAATTTTGTTGTTTAAGAAAATTAACGCTCACTTTCTATTAAATCTAAAATTGCATATATAAACAAGAACTATCTTGAAATAACGAGCGGTAGTCCGATGTTTCCAGGAAAACTATTGTTCGAATCTGAACGTCGTGAGACTTGTAAGATTCTTGGATATTATACCGTCGTGAGACGAGACAGCAGACCAGGGATTTATAATAAGATTTATAAAGCTCTGATCAACATCGAGGTCACCGGACACTCGAAAGTTACCGTGGAAACGACTATGGCTATCGTTTTTTTTATGTGTACATATTAAGAAAAAAATATGGTTTAGTTTGATTAAGATTTAGTTATATTATCCTCGCCAGGAGTGTTTACCGCTACGTCATTACATACAATCGTATGTTGTAATCTTTGTTTAACTAATCTAAAGGTGTAATATGAAAAACATGAGTCAACATTATTTTCAACATTATTCAAGTTTCTTTATTACCTATTTGCTGTTTTATTTATTATTGTAATATTTGTAACAAAGAATCAGGTAAGAGAATTATTATGATTACTGATGGGATTGTGAGAATTATTATAATGAGTGAGTGCTACAACGATAGTGGAATTGAATTACTGCAATTATATATCAAAACGAATAAAACTATACTCGTAAAAATAGTGAAGTCGTCGCAGTTGAGGAAACCACCACCAAATCATGCTGTTTCAGATCCATCTCAGTTGTTAGTACAGGCTTCCACATCTCAGGGCGTAGGTATTTGAGATCATCGCGATGCAGACGGATATCCTTAGTACTCATGCTCTTGATCTTAGTGGTACGTACGTACTGAACAGTTTTTATAGTGTGTTGTGCCTGTATGGTATCATCTAAGTATACCTGGAAACGTGTTTTTATATTCATCAGTGTGGTTGTCTATGTTTATGCGTGTTTGTATATACCTATAAAGTGGTTGTGGGACATAGAATAAACTTTTAAAATGCCACCAAAACGGAAATATAAAGCAAGTCCGAAAAAGCGATATAAAAGGTATGCCACTTGTCACTTTCAAGCTGATACGTTATTGCGTAGTAAAGATTATTCCAAATACCTACATTCTTCAAAATTAATAATTATGTATGTACAGGGTGACTTACAAAACCGGCGATGAATACCCACAAAGTGAGATGATCCGACCACTATTACCTTATGTAAATGTTGATAGTTTACCAGAAAAAAGTGTCTACATTTTTCTAAAAATTGTTTTGGGTGCCCTGGAATTTCAGAAAAGAGAGTATAAAAATTCATAGAAGGCTGTATATTTCATTCTCTCATTCCTTTTAATTTTTTAAATAAAACGTCAGTTTTCGTCACATTCACATTCAGTAAACGGACACTGTACTGCTTTATGGTGAGGCTCGCACACTCTTTCACTAACCTGGTGCAACATGTGAAAGATTTCGGTTGCGACAATGTTGAATGAAGTAGGGTTTTTAGTTGTTTTATAAACGACATAATAAATAGCAAGATTCGGATAACGAGAAATGAATTACCAGTATGACAAGTGACAAATCAATCTGTCTTGTGGAAATGAGTAGCCATCGGATTTTATTTTAGAACAGACTTACTTCAATGTAAAGTGTTAGAGCACTAGTAGTTCAGCGTTAGCGGTCGCATGCCACGTGGTTGGTGCGGGTTCGAATCCCGCCACATGCAATTTTTTTGTTATGTTACAGTAGTATTTTTTATCTAATGTAAAATAGATATACAAACCTTCTGTAAACTTGGTTTTATAGATAACGCATGTCTGCAGAACACACAGATGTTTTGTGCGCATGTCTGTTCTAAAATAAATTCCAATGGGTAACGTTTCGCGTCACCATAGAAACCACCAGATATAGTGCTGCCAACAGCTGTGGCACCTGGCATTGCCCCACTTGAAACGAACGTTGTCAAGATAACTTATTGTCAATGCTTCTTCTGGGCGCTAAATAAAAAAAAACAGTTCTCAAAAAAAGTGACTGTTTCATTTTTCTGGCAAACTATTAACATTCGGATAGGGCATTATTAGCTGAATCGTAATCTTTTATTCTCGTCTATCATCACGTAAAATACCTGCACACATTTTAAAGTCGCCCTGTACATTTTGCGACCTTAAAAAGTGAGGTGGGTACCTTTTAACTACAATTTTAAAATAAGATTATCGCAACTGGGCGTTGAAGTAAGAAAAAAAACGTAGAACTGAAGTAAGGGTTGATTCTCACGATTTGGAAGAAGCGACAGTTCACACTTCTGATACTCATATTGAATCATCTACAGCCATGTTCACGTATGTATCTGTACAGTTTGTAAAATGGATTATATTTAGTAGCATGTGATTTAGGGGAGAACCAAAAGCATCCTCAGACACAGGCATATATCGAGAAGATGATCCTCAACTAAAGTCTGACGCGAGCAACAGTAGAAGTCCTGATTCGCCCAGGTTTATTTATTATTTTGACTATAGGATATTAAGGAAATCAATATTGTGAATACATATTTGCAGGCCTTCGACATCTAAAGACATTGATTACCCAGTAACGTTAACAGAAACGGTGCAAATTAAAGAACAAGCTTTTTAGCCATTTCCAGAGGGGAGAAGAGTAGTAGATATACAACATTTTCTGCACAATATTACAGATCTCGATCACCATAAGCCGTTTGATTGCCGTTTTTCTAACATGAAATTTATTCGCGAGATCAGAAAGGGTTTAATAAGTTCATTTGTCTTTAAGTGTAATATGTGCAATATAGAAAAACGAGTGTCGACAGAGCCTTCACATGGAAGTATAACATGTATGGATGCAAACTCTGCATCTGTATTACTGCAATATCTACTGGATGTGGGCATTCACAACTGTCTCAACAACATGCTATTTTAAATATCCCTTCGATGACTATACGACAGTATTCAAAATATCACGATATTAGTTTCGCAAAGCATTTTAAATACTTCATGGTTGGCAATGGAAGAAGCTGGACAGGAAGAATTGCGGTTAGCTAGAGAAATTGGAGATGTAGATGCCGCTGGTAATGGTCTCATAACAGTGATAGCCGACGGGGCTTGGTTGAAGCGATCGTATAAGGTTAATTACGATGCATCTTCTGGGATAGGAAATTGCATAGAATACGTTAGTATCAATACCACTAATATTCAATATTTTAGGCATGTATAGTTGGAGCTAAAACTGGAAAACTACTGTTCGTTACCTCCAGAAATAAGTACTGTGCAATCTGCGCTAGAGCTGCCACGAAAAATGTGACAGCTACAGACCATCGTTGTTATAAAAACTGGCAAAGCACTTCAACTGCAATGGAATCCGACATAGTACTAGAGGGTTTCAAATCCAGCATTGAAATGCATAAATTGAAATATGTCATAATAGTCGGTGATGGAGATAGTAGTGTATATAAGAAGCTTTGCACTGGGAGACCTTATGGTGGTAATGTTCACATTAGCAAAATAGAATGCACTAACCACCTTCTGCGAAACTACTGTACCAAACTACGCGAGCTGTGCACCAAAAGGAAAAGTAGCACTAATCAAATTGTTGCTCCTCAATTTAGAACCGTTTTAAGGGCCAACATTCAGAGGTCAAGAATTTGTGTAAAAAAAGCAATACTGTATCGACGCAAAGAAAAAGAAACGGTTGAGCAACAAATTGCTGGATTAAAGTCTGATATTTCCAATTGCCCTTATCACGTATTTGGAAATCATCTACAATGCGATGCAAATTTTTGTATGGGCAACAAGGATGGTGACGTAAATTATATATCAGATTTTCAAAACTGTGGCCTAATGCATGATATACTGTCCTGCGATAATAGGCTACAACAAAATGCATTCAGTTTGCTGTTGAATATGAACAACAACGCACCTGAATGCTATAATTCTGTGGTAGCAAAATTCATTGGAGGCAACGTATCAATTTTAGCATAAAGAATAGTTATGATATCAGATGTCGAGCTACGGCGCTGTAGTTTAACGAACACGAGAAGGCTACATCTACGATCCATAAACGAATGACTACAAAAAGTCCGGGAAAACACACGAAGTTGTATATAGAAAAGATGAGACAACAACGAATGTACAATAAAACAAGAAAACAACGTGTCCCGACAATGCCAAAAAAGAAGAGTGGAACTACTGGTGCCGGTATTGACTATGGAGCAGTTGAAGGATAAAAGTACTAGTACAATGGAACAAAGGAAATAGGAACTGTTGCGCGTAATAGCGACTTCTAATGTCCAAGAATTGGAAATGAAAACCCGAGGACAATGCAACAATCCTGTATGGAAGAGCGAAAAAATGTATAGGCTTACAGCGTCTGATTTTGGAGCAGTCTGTAAACTCAGGGCGAGCACGGATCCGACAACCTTAGCAAAACGAATTTTGAATTCTGCATTTACCGGATCAGCTGCTACCAGATGGGGTATAGATCATGAACCCAATGCACGAAATAAATTTAAAGAAAAACTTGGCATTTCTGACGAAATTAGTGAATGTGGTCTCTTCGTGCATCCCGAATTTCCACATTTAAGGGCCAGTCCAGATGGACGATTACCTGGAGGAGGAATTATAGAGATAAAATGTCCTTACTCCAGCAGATACATTTCGCCAGAAGAAGGTGCATACCCCGATGGCACCTTTCAAGCTGCAGAATTCCAAAATACAATTACTTATTTATTGTGATTTATTTTGTAAAAATTAGAGACCGTTGATTATCGCAATGATAACGGTTGAAAATAATAAATATCCTGTAAATGGAGGTTATGAACTATTAATCAAATGAGAATTAAATTCATACGCATATAAAACAAATTGATTTCGCGTTTATAGTTTTACTCGTTCTACTACATTTGCTTATTCAATACCGTATGTCGATTTGATCAAATCCACTACGAATGTTCACCATCCTTATTCAATTCACTATTTTATATAAGAACACAGTATAAACAAATCAGATAGCTAAATTCATAAATTAACACGTTGGCGACGTCACCTTTAAACACTATCATTACCGCGGTCCGATGTAATATTTTTTTCTTATTTTCAGTATAACAGTAATAGAGGAGTAAGTTAATGTTCAAAAGACATAATAACAAGTTTTTTTTTAAATGGACAACTTTTGAAAAATGTATACGACGGTTGTAGTGAATATTTTTTTACCAGAACCGGCATGTACCACCAGTGATACATAGTTACTCAAAAGAATTAATCTCTTCAACAAATCTGAAATAGCTTTTTATTCCTGGATAACACAAAAAATGACCTCAAGAGGTAAAAAGATACTTTCGTTGGTCTTTTCTAATGAAGAAATCCAGGAAAGGGCACTGGAAGATAATGAAACAAGTACATTGGAAAATGTTGAACGTCAAACAACTTTGCGATGCAATATTCAGCCCTTATTGTCTTCTTCAACTTCACCTCCTGTTCCCGTTATGTCATCGTCGGAAGAATCTCGCCATTTTTCGGAATCTTACGTTCTCAGTGACAGTGAACAAGATGAATCATATACCGAAGAAGATGACCATAATAGTGATGTAGAAGAAGATGTAGGCACTTTTCAATCGGATAATGAAACAATTCTTCAAAATATCGAAGGAGATATATGGAGGGCATGTGAAGACGTTCCAGTGTTGTTTCAATTCACTGGAAATAGTGGTGTGATTGTGAACAATATAGATTTCTCTAAACCATGTGATATTTTCCGACATTTTGTGAGTGATGAAGTTCTTGATGTTATAGTCGAAGAGACTAATCGTTTTGCAGAGCAATATTTGAGATCGCATGTACTGCGCCCTCGTTCGATGTATCGCAAGTGGAAAGATACAAATCGTAACGAAGTAAGAAAACTCATAGGTATTATAATAGTTATGGGTATTAGTCATTTACCAAAAATGCGTTTATACTGGAGTAACAATGAGATGTTTGGCAATAGACTAATACAAAAAACCATGTCAAGAGATAGATTCGATACATTATTGAAGTTTTTACATTTTGCCAACAATGAAGATACTTTTACGGGAACTGATGGATTATTCGAAGTGAAAAATATTGCAAAGATGATCTGCAATCAGTTCAAAACGGCTGTTTCTCCTGGAGACAAAATTGTAATTGATGAAACAATGGTGCCTTGGAGAGGCCGGTTCGCTCTCCGTCAATATTTGCCCGCAAAATCACACAAATACGGTGTGAGGCTATATAAAATTTGTACAACGGAGAGCTATACTTATGACTTCAGGATTTATGCTGGAAAAAATAATCCAAATGCGCCTGCTTCTTCTTATGGTCGCACGTACAACATTTGTATGGATTTGTTATAAGGGTTACTCAATGAAGCAAGAACGCTTTATATTGATAATTTTTATACCAGCGTTCAGTCATGTAATCACCTATTGGAAGCAAAAACGTACGTTTGTGGTACCTTGAGATGAAATAGGCGAGGCGTTCCCAAATCAGTTGCTAATAAAAAATTACGCAGATGAGAATTTTATGGGGAACAAAATCAAAACGGGGTGCGAGTCATTAAATGGGTAGACAAACGTGCCGTTTTGATAACTACTTTCCCAAGTCACACATGTGCTCTACAATCAACTGGCAAGCAAAATCGAAGAGGGGAAGATATTTGCAAACCTCCTGCCGTAATTGCCTATAATAAGGCCAAAAAGGGGGTTGATGTATCTGACCAAATGTCTTCTTATTATACGTGCCTAAGAAGACGTATAAAGTGGTACAAGAAAGTATTTGTTGAAATCCTATTAGGCACAGAATGCATGGGTGATTTATAATGACTCGAACCCAGATAAGAAATTGCAAATGTTGCAATTTAGAGAAATAGAAGCACGTGAATTACTCTCGGGCAATTCTGGAACTATAGAAACAGAGGAACCCATAGAACAACCCACACGAAAGAAATCGCGCAATAATATGAATTTACATAAATTATCAAAATATCACGGGAGCCCGTTGTTATACAAAAATCCAAGAGGTTAGTGTTAATACACTCTGTAAGGACTGTCCAAATAATCCGGTGTTATGTTTGCACTGTTTCAATGAGTAACATAAATAAAAGTTGTCTTATTGAACTCATTTTACCTGTATTGCTTTCCTTTTTTCTCTTTTTTCTATTGAGAATTGTTATTATTTTATCATTAGAAGGCCAAGAAATAAAATAGTATGATAATTTTGATGTTGATTATTTATTGTTCTCAGTTCTCAGATTCTGACCGGATGCGCCACCGATGGTACATTGACATATATCCACATGTTCTGGAGCGGAGCCGTAATATTATAGTCCTATTCAAAATTGTGTTGATTTCAAAGCGTATTCAATCAATATGCAGTAATGTACCACCCGTGGCACTCGACGGATACAATTAAAATACGTCATGTACCACTGGTGGTACACACCGTCGCCAACGTGTTAATGACGTAGCAGTAAACACTCCTGGCGAGGATAATACTAAAAATATACTCAGTTCCAAAACAAGTGACGCACTTGATTTTTCCCATTTTTCAAACCAGATAGCCCGATTTAAAAATGTTTTATTCGTTAATAGGTAATTCCCGCGCCTTTCAAAAAAGTAAAGAAGTGGAATTTTTTTCAAAGCCTTCTGGATGGGGGTGGAAAAACGGACCATGTTTTTATCTTAATTTTTTTGACTCGCCCTGTGTGTTAATCAAGCAATGGTACAGAAAGTGCTTACACTCTATATGAAAGACGCTCCATTTACGAGTATTTTGTTTTCTTATCCATTGATTTCCCTCTAAATTTGTCCGAATTACAGCATTTTTGCTGAAACCCTACGTTTATCTCACAAATTCGTGTCGTTGCTGGATTACATTGCCTTTGAAAAACAATTGTCTTCGCCATAGCAATAAATTTGTGGTATGCCTTCATACTTGACCCTTTGTCGTTGTGTCTTTAATTAATTAATAAAAAAATTTTAGTGCCTAAAATTACATAAAATGCTTCAAATAAATCCTGAATAAGTAGCAAGATTAGTTGCTCGAGTAAACGATAAGCGTAGTAAACATTATGCCGCTCGTGTAGTGGGAGTTCATGAAGCAACTGCTCGTAGAGCGATTCTAAAGTACGAACAAACAGGAAGCACTGCTCGGAAGGTGGGTTCTGGTCGTCCGCGAAAAGTTTCTTCTAGAGATGATTGCTGAATTTTACGGAATCGATCAAAAACTGCGGTAAATGTTCAGCAAGATCTTTGCCAAATTCGTGTTGTCGGAGTAAGTAATCAGACGGTATGTAGACGTTTAAAAGAAGTTAATTTAAAGCTAGGAGGTGCTAAATGATTTCCTGAACATCGTGCTGCTAGAAGAGAATATTCCTAAATGGCCGAATGTCTTATTTGTGGATGAGTCAACGTTTTGCTTTAACTTGGTGGATGGAAGAAAAAGAATGGGGAGAAGAACAGGTGAAAGGTTTAATATCAGAATTTAATAACAGAAAGCGAAAGATTTAATGGTGGGTTGGTTATGGTGTGTGGAGAGATTTCAATTAATAAAAAGACACTCTTTCATGTATTTCCGGCGAGGCGGTCAAAATCTACATTAACTTTTTATTGCGCTATGTCTTATGTCACACCGAAGCAATAGTGCGAAACTTCTTACAAGCTACGAGTATCGCCACGTTACAGTGGCCTGCGAGAAGCCTAGATATGAAACCTGTAGAACATTTGTGGGGTAAATTAGGGAGAAGGGACCTTCGGAAACTCTCCTCAGAAATGGCACATGCATTAGTGGAAGAATGGGATCCTATACCAATGAAAACGATAAGAAACATAATATCCAGTATGTCGTGTATAATAGAAACCCTTAAAGTTGCTAGGGGAGGTAATACACGGTATTAAGCAGTTATCCCAGTTTATAACTTTGTGTTTAATAAAAATGCTTTCTAAAATTCGTATGAGTTTATTTCACTAGAAAACTGTTTCTCGATAAATTCAGAAAGTTGGTAATATGCAAGGCTTCAACAAAAATGCTGTAATTCGCACAAATTTAGAGATAAATCAATTAATAAAAAAACAAAATGCTCACGAAAGAAGCGTTATTGATATAAAGTGCAAGCATTTTTTATACTATTGCTTTATTCACACACAGGGTGAATGAATAATTAAGAAAAAAAATGGTTTGGTTTTTTCCACTACCATCCACGAGGCTCTGACCAAATCCATCTCTTTAACTTTTTTTTAAACGAATAAAAATCGGCCCACTGGTTTGAAAAAGATGACATTTAAGTTACGTCAAAAATCAAGTTGGCTTGAACTGACGATAGTCAAAAACCCATCGGTGCTTCTTCGATTTGTCTACACTTCTTGGGCTGATGATGTCTCCCCAAAATGCAACAAAAATTTACACCACCTGAGAAATCATCGAAATGTCCGATATTCTATGGATGACCAAACATTCACAAATTTGAGGCACCACTGAGACGATTAGTGGGTTCAATCGGATCAGCTTTACAAGAACTTGCAGGGCACGTCTTTTAAATTACCTAATCTTAAGAACTGATCAAAATTCAGATGTGTTTACAAATCTTATTTATTAAAAATTAAATTTGACAACTCTTGAAAAACCAAATCAGTCTAAATTATATAAGTAATCACTGGTATATTAAACAATCTCAACACTCTCCCTCAGTGATTGCTTTCAAGCCCAATGTTGAAATAATTCGACTAAAAAGTAGTTTGCCCAAAGGTTTCGTAAACAGATCGGCAATGTTTTCATTTGTGGTTACATAATTTAAAATTACTTGCTTCTCCAATATCTTTTCTCTCACAAAATGGTAATGTATATCAATATGTTTGCTTCTTTGATGTACGACAGGATTCGTAGAAATATGAATCGCAGCTTGATTATCACAGAATAAAAAGGACCGAAAACTATTTGATTTTAATTCTTTTAAAATGTTCATCATCCACATCAGTTGTCTGCAGGCTAGTGACAAAGCCATGTACTCAGCTTCAGTTTAAGAAACAGCTACACTTTGTTGTTTTCACAGCCCAAGTTACAACAGCATTTCCATAAAGACCTACATAACCACTAATAGATCTTCGATCGTCTAACAAATTTCCGTAAGAGGCGTCGCTATAAACTTTGAGATTACACTGGTCATCCTTTCTGTATATCAAAGTTTTGTCTATTGTTCCTTTCAAGTATCTAAATATATGATTTACCATATTGGCGTGTATTTCTGTCGGATCTTGACAAAACTGCGACATCATGTTAACAGCAAAAGCTATATCCGGTCTAGTCCCTGTTGCCAGATAAAGTAAACTTCCAATTTTCGATTGATATATATCTTTGTCCGTTTTTTTTCATTTAATTTTATCTTTTGAGGTTTTGCACCGTTATCCATTGGGGTTGGTGCACCTTTGCAGTTTAAAAAATTATACTTTTCTAAAATTTTGACCAAATATTGTTTTTGACTTAATGAAATGCTAATGTCGTTTAACCACTTAATTTGAAAGGATAAAATAAATGATGGGGTTCCTAAAATTGTAGATTTAAAATTTTCAGATATAACATTTTCAAGTTGTTTCATTTTTTCCTCATTTGAGGCCAACAATAACAAATCGTCAACATAAAACGCTATGATTTGGTTTCCGTCATCAGAAACAAAAACACAAGGATCAGCTAGGGATTGTTTTAATTGAATTGTCTTCAACACACTTATAAGTTTTTGATTCCATTGACGAGGAGATTGTTTTAACCCATAAATACTTTTCTTTAGCAAACATACTCTCCCTGGTTGCACATTTACTCCTTCCGGAACTTTCATATAAAGTTTACAATCAATATCTCCATTCAGAAATGCTGTTTTTACATCAAGTTGTCGGGCAATCATTTGATTTTGTATGCAGTGCGCTAATAACATCCTAATGGTTTCATACCTCACAACAGGCTAGTATGTTTCTGTAAAATCAATACCTGGAATTTGACTGTATCCTTGGGCAACTAAGCGAGCTTTGAATTTAGTTATTTCTCCAGTGTCTGAAAGTTTCTTTTTAAAAATCCATTTACATCCAACTATACGATCTTGTTTTTCTGGTTTTTCTACAATTTCCCACACTTTATTTTCTTCCATACTATTTAACTCATCTTGTATAGCATCAATCCATTTATCACTATTAGGTCCAGAAATGGCTTCGTTGTATGTGTTTGGTTCATCCAGAGCTATATTACAATAGTCTTCTTCTGAATTGTTCTTCAATTATATTATCTATATTTTCTTCATTATTTCGTATATTGGTTTCATCTTCAATTTTATCATTTCCATTTAAAAATTGAATATTTTCGTTATTGCTTTCTTCATAATTTTCACACTGATCATCGAACTGGAATGACTTTCTCATAGGTTCGATTAAGACTACATTAGATTCGTGGGACATGAATTTGTAGTCTCTTGATATGACTACTTTGTTTTGTATCCAGAATCGATACCAGCCAACCTTCTCTGCATATCCAACAAATATTGCTTCTTTTGCTCGGTTACCCATCTTATTACTGGTTTTCCTTTCTTCTTTTGAAATATGTATATATGCTGTTTCTCCAAACATTTTAAATGGTTTATTGAAGGTTTATGCCCATAAAATAATTCAAATGGGGTTTTTATGAAAAGAGTGTGACACCCTATTTTTTGTATAAGTTGCATATGCTACTGCTTCAGCCCATAGATATTTTGGTAAATCTGCATCAATTAAACTAGTTCTAGACATAGTAGTAATAGTTCTATTTAGTCTTTCTGCTAATCCATTAGTTTCGTGGACTCTCGGAATAGAATATTCATGTACTATGCCATTTTCATTGAAAAATGTTTCTAAAGATTTCGAAACATATTCACCACCATTATCGCTTTTAAAATTTTTTACTTTCTTTCCTGTTTGTCTCTCAATTTTTTTTATGTGATTTTTTATTATTTCTTCTACCTCAGATTTTTTATTTATGAAATAAACATTGGTGTAACGGGAAAACTCATCAATAAACGAAACAAAATACCATTTTCCACCTAAAGATTTGATTGAAATTGGTCCAACTACATCAGAGTGAATTTTTTCTAATACATCGGAACACGAATGTCCTTCATCTCTTGATATTTTTCGCGACATCTTGGATTTGTTACATGCTACGCATTCAATTTTTTCCGAATAATTTTCCGGTAATACGTGTGGATCTGCAACTACTTTTCTTGTGTCTTCAATAGATGATATATGCCCTAATCTTCTATGCCATGTAGCAACGCTGACATTACTTACGTCACATGTTGTTACTTCTTGAAATACTTGTTCTTTATTTTCTGATATAACCCAACCAACAATTTTTCCTGATTTTGATAAAACAATTTCATTTTTATTGCCTTGCATTTTAATTCCTTTAGATTTAACTTTTTCCCAAGACATTAAGGAACATTTAAGTTCGTTTGAATAAAGTACATCATACAAAGTGATATTTATAATTTCACCATTAGGTAATAATGCTCTAAGGGTTACGTCCCCAATTTCTGTTATTCTTACTTTTTTATTGTTTCCCATCCGAATAAAACCACTAAAAGGTCTAATATTTCGTAAAATGGATTTATTTCCTGTCATGTGAGACGTGGCACCAGTGTCAAACACCCATTTATTTTGTTTGGCTGTAGTTACTGATGCTGTATATGCGAAATTATTAGATTCTGGATTTTCTTGTGATGAATCTTCTTCAGACGCGTATACAATGTGAGCCTTTTCTTTCTTATTTCTGCAATACTCAATTGTATGACCTTTGTACCATTTTCCATTATTTTTACAGTAAGAACATTCCAATTGTTTTTTCTTAGCTTTCTGATTCTTAGTATAAAAAGCTTGATTATCATCATTTGGCGCATTACTAATTGACAATTCTAATAAACGAGAACATACATCATCATAAGTTAAGTTTTGTTTTGTTTTTAAATTGTCTATAATATTATCCAATTCTTCGGGAAGAGTAGTTAAAAATAAAGATGCTTTCGCTTTAAGAGAATTTACCATTGGTCTAAATGCAGCTTCCAAAGAATCTTGCTCATCTTCCTCAGATGTTTTTACTGTTCTTTCAACTAATCTAGACCATAACTCATTGTATTTTGAAATGTGCTCGGCAATAGTATTTTTCGATTCACATTTAATACCAATTGTAGATTTTACCAATGCATGTAGAGTATATTCATTTTTCTTATCAAAAAAGATCATTTAAGGCTTTCCACATTTTACTAACATCAGTATAACACGTTATTTGCGGAACTATGTCAGAATCCACATTAAATAATATAAAAACTTTACTTAAAGAATGTCTATAGCGATAATCTTCACATTTATTTAAAAAATTCGTTTCACTTTTTACTTCAGTTGTATTATTAGATGGATATTTTTCTTCACCAGTAACAATTTTTGTAAGGTTGTTTAAGTCCATATATGCTAACGCCATCGTTCTCCATGAGTAAAAATTAGATTTACCATGTAATTTTTCAAATTTTGGAAATTTATCCATATTTTGTGTTGACAGTCTTGACAACTTTAGTTATAAATAATATTTTATTTTTCACCCGATAATATACTTTACAGCTCTTTTATTGATTTAGTACACAATTTCGGCATGTGCTGGGCCCATAACCTTTTAAATTACCTAATCTTAAGAACTGATCAAAATTCAGATGTGTTTACAAATCTTATTTATTAAAAATTAAATTTGACAACTCTTGAAAAACCAAATCAGTCTAAATTATATAAGTAATCACTGGTATATTAAAAAATCTCAACAACGTTGCCAAACAGTTGTAACCATATGCCGTAAAGCCAAAACCATAAGTAAAAGATTCGAGTCACTTCATAGACCTAATTGAAAAGGAAATACTCAACCAAGTCCAAGGCAATCTATTAGTTGGTTTCGATGTGGAGGTATAGAAACTTGTGTTAGGGACTACGCCCCCTTGTCAAGGCCCCCTTGACGGTAAATAGTATTCTAATAAGGGGGCCCTCATACTATCTCATAAGACAGGTATATGAACTTGTGTTAGCGGCTTTGACCCTTGTCGTGGCCCCCTTGGCGGGAAAACCTTACAACCATATCGACTTATCTAATTTCCACACAATAATGATTTAGTTATAATGTAAACATTATCTACCCGTTTGCTGTAATCCACTTAAAAAGAAAAGTTTATCTTTCTTTGAGAAGTAATTTGTGCAGGATAGTTATTTGTGAATCAACAAATAGCTGAATAGTACTATTCGTTTTGATTATAAAAATTATGTACTGAAAATGTTGAGAATCGTTATAGAGTAACATAAAATATTCATCAGTTGTGATAGAGTTGCACAAAGGTTCGTTCAACTCGCAAGGATCTGATCCTGTTGGGTTTAAATAGTAAGGCCGAGAAAACAAATGTTGCGTACCACGAGTTTTGTCGTAACCCCCAAAACCCCCAATGATCAGACCTCTAATAAGATGGATATTAAGGTAGTTTGTAGGTAACGGACCGCGAAACTTTTATTATTGTAATAAACGTTTGTCAAATCGCCATTGTTATCACGATAGAAAAGATAATTAGTGGATTTTTTTTATATTTTAATAATACGTCGTAATTTGCTAATGTTTTTATTTATACATTTTTATCTATGGAATGTAGGATTGTTTGTAACTAATATGTATGTAAACACGTTAGGGGGTGAGTGGCAGGTGCACGCTTAAAAATGCTTTACTGAAGGGGCGTAACAAATCATTGGAATTTTTCTTGTACGCGTCTTGATGTAAAAATCTCTTTGCTCTAATGATTGATTACGGCTGGGCAGACCGCGATCAAAAGATATCTTTGTTACTGGGAAACTGGAGACGTAAATATAAGTTTGTTACAGACGAAAGCATATTTTTAAAATTAAGATGTCGTACAATAATTATTATGAAACTATTCCAACATAAGTTAGTGTTTCTTGTTTTCTACTACTTTTGAAAGACGGGAGTTGATTTTTCGGGAGTAGATATAGTTAGTTTTGAAATCGAAGATGGGCAGTTACAGTTAGCTTGTCAATCGAGCCAGATCGATTATTGGGTTAATTAAATACCGTTTGTCTTTAAAATAATTATTGCGTGTACATTTTTCTTTTGAATTCGTCAACACTGGGTTGTCTTTTCTTTCGGGGTTAAACCGCGTATGTTAACGATTTGTGCCTGTGATCAATTAAGGGAATATTTATTCTAGTGTAAGTATGTATTTTTATGTAACTGAAAGCTCGCAGCAAACAGTTCTACCAGTCTAGATAACATATCAAATACCAAGCATTGTCTTGCAAAGTTATCTTATTCGTACGCGGACTCTTTAAGCTGAAATCTGCTAAAATAAAAGGACAGTACAGGACCCCTCCCTCTGGTATTTGTGAGAATTAGCATTGTTGATTGTTGTTTATATGTATAATGGTGTAGAGGTGGTTGGCGCATGGGTTTAGGATGCCTCGAGTTTTTAATTGTAAAAGGCAATTGCCTGTTGGTACACACTCCCAAGCCAGACCATTAAACACCTCGAATTTCTATTTCTATTGTTTTTATTTGTTGTAAAGGTGAATGTGTAACCGGAGAGAGAGGCACGGTATTTTTCTAACACGCTCAAACTTATATATCGGTCACGATGTTAGTGATCTATTTATAACGTACCCTTGTAAGGCTTTGTTTTAATGAGTTTTTATTTCAGTTTGTTGAAGTTGAATTATTTGCCTGCGAGCTGATTTCTCTTTTTTATGTGCTTTATTACAATGTGACTTATGTATTTTGTGCTTTGGTTGTCACTAAACAATTGGGTACTTTTTTTAAATTCCTTGTCTGTTTTCTTTTGTCCTCGCATTTACCTTATTATCACCTGTGCAATTTTACTGTTGTATTTTATATGTACCGTGATTTGCTTTATTATTTTATGTGCTTATTTACTTAAAGACCGGCATGATTGTTTTTTTGAAGGGCCACATGTTTGGTGTTACGATTTTTATTATGATTTTTATTTTGATTATTTATGACCCAATTGTGAGTGTGACTACATGTGTTTTTTTTTGTTTCTGTGTAACTAAACTGCTTTTTATTCATTTTCTCTTAATGTTATAATTTTGTACGCACTTTAACCTGATTTGATGGTGTTTTGTTATATATTTAACCCTTTCATTGTTTTTCTTTGTGTTATTTGATTTATTCATGTACTTGTACAGTTGCTTATTTATGAATAAAGTGGGTTTTATTGGTGGTTCTTTACCACAATAGTAGATTAACGGGCTGAACCCTCGCTGCGTAAAGTTCGTTGATTTTAATTTGAGTAGTCTTATTTTTTTTACCTGCCGCTCATGATGCACCACGTACTTCATCCAGACTATCTCATTTAGATAGCATAACGTACCTAACACTAGACGGCCACTTCGTTTGATCAGATTTGAGGTTTGCGAGTAATTAAAAGTAGTAATATAAGGCCGGAGCTACTCCACTTCAAGGTCACCCATGTAAATCTTATGGGATTTATTTCAAGGTCAAGTGAGTTTTCTCATTATGTCAGAACGCGCTCCACGCCTCAAGGACGTTTGAAGCATGCTTTTGGGTGAGAGAATTTTTGGAGCAGGTCAAGTAATATAGGACCGGAGCTACTCCACTTCAAGGTCACTCGTGGTGACTTTCAAGACTAAATAGAGGTTACACTTTCGTAAGCTATGCATAAAAAGTAGGTCATGAGTTCATTGAAGGTCAAGGTCAGAGCTAAAACTAGAAATTACTGGTATAAACAAGTTTAAACATGTTGTGATAAGTACTCCACGTCATAAAGGAACTACTTCAAGATCACTCGTGATGACTTTCAAAACTAAGTAGAGGTTACATTTTCGTAAGCTATGCATAAAAAGTAGGTCATATCTGCATAGTGGAGGTAGTTTAGAATAACAATATACGGAAATAGGGGGTAGTGAGTGTTGTGTGTGTGTGTGTATAACATGTGGATGGCATACGCTCAAGAGCAATGGATCAAAGCATCCGACCTGTGAACAGCGGTGGAACGCTTGAAACAAGAATTTTCGGCATTAGTATTCGATGCTGAACATGAGGCTGTTTACGGACGAGGTGATTATAGTGAAGCGGAGTGTAACGTGTTAGTGAAAAAGTATGAAAAAGGATGAGAATCAGATGGTTAAAAAGATTTAGCGCTCATGGAAAAACTTATTTCCCTAAAGAGCAGGAATTGAAGAGATTGTTAACTGGATTCAAAGAAGGGCTAATGAACTATCAATCGCCAAGCCGTATCGAGTAAGTAATTTAATAATTGTTCTTGAATGCATGTTTCTATACTTACAGTATAAAAAGAATTCATAACATCTATCAAAATAACTGAAAAGGCAAGAGATTCTGAATATCCAAAATTTTAGTACAGATTCATAATAAGCGACTCAGGAAACTCCTGAATAATAACTTTTGAGCAAATGCGAGGGATTTCTAATAATCTAGTCGGCCATATTGGATCCTACATTTTGAATTTCTTAAATTCAACTACATATTCGTATTCAGCGGGTTCGAAACCCTCGAAAGACAAGTTTTGAGGAAATTCGATAAATTTTTAAAAACTCGTCCTGCATATTGAAGCCATTTTAGATCTATCTAATCTGCCGCTAGATTCGCATTCAGAGACGCCAAAAACCCCCGAGTGAGAAATTTCTAGAAAATCCGATAAATTTTAATAATCTCGCCGGCCATATTGGATCCGCCATTTTGAATTTCTTAAATTCAACAACAAATTCGAATTCATCGACCTCGAAAACCCCCGGTAGACAAGTTTTGAGTGAATTTGATGAATTTTTAAAAAATCGTCCTCCATATTGGATCCACCATTTTGAATTTTGATTTATTAGATTTTGAAAGTTTTATTGTTACCCAGTTTAAGACTTTAAAGAGTAATATCACTTCTATAGTCGACACCATGTTGAATTTTCAAAATCGCCCATCTGCTTTTGAAAGCACAGGAGTGTACGAGTTATATCAGCCTTAGATCAGTATTTTTTATTTGCTCAAATTTTGGTTATAGCAGTGTTTTAGTTGACATGGAACGTCCCAAATATCTTGTACATTTTTTAATTTATCCTTAAAGGACATTATGAGCTTTGAGTAGTTACTGTCAATTCTATTAGAAAGAGTTTTTTTGGTCGTAACATTAATAGGACTGAACAGTTTATTTATACCTACAATAAATTGTATAAGAATGTAGTATATTTAACTATTCAAACCTACAGTCCACAAATTTAAAGAATTCTTCAGGTACGAATGCATTCATTTAAATTTTATATAAAAGAAAGTTATACCCACCCTGGCATATTAAAAATGCTTTCAAGAGGTCAGAGGTACAAGAACTATATGCAATGCAGATTCAAACTTTGCAGCAGTAAATACTGTGAGCCTATGTTAAATTAGCACAAATAAATTTTAGGTTACGCAACTGAAAAGTTCTTTTCACATGTGGACTGTATTAGTTTTAAAGTATACACACCTAGGAGTAAACTTCTAAAAGCCTCATGTTCTAGTATTACTAATGCATTCATAATTTGAACAACAAAGTTTGTGATCAGTTAATCTGCTTGCTCTTGATCGTTAGATTTAACATGTTTATTCAAAGTTAATTTCTTCAATTTTTTTTGATGTCTCTGACTATAATTCAAGGAACGTTTCGTAGGGTGCATGTGTTTATTTTTATGATAGTTGCCATATTCTATTATTGACTGATTTCGTGTCTGTAATTATAAAATTAAGTTACTGTAACATTAACCCCTATTATCTTATTCACAGCCTTACCTTCAAATATGTTCAATAATTTATTGTCACATTAAGTCTTCCTTTTATAATTTTGTTGCATTGAACACATTCCGCAGAGACATTGTCCTCATAATTTTTCTTAATCTTAAAAAATTTTCCATCTAAAATTAGAAGAATAAATTTTCTTGGTATTTCTAAGTTGCTAAGAATAGTAGTGCTAGAATCAAAATTTTCATTGTTTGAAGGTTGTTCTCTTCTCGTTCTGTAGTACCTATTAACAGTATCGCTACCAGATTCTTTCATATTTAAACTTTGACAACCTTGTCAACGTATTAAAATATTATACTTGACATTTGATAAACTTAAAATAATAAAATGCTTAAAATGTAATTGAGCAAAATATTACCAGGTCTGCCCCAAAATATATGTGACCAAAATTAAAAAAATATATGTGAGTGGGAAAATTAATAGGGGATTCATGCTAAAACAATACTGCACTTAAAAGAAATATTTTGGAATTTTGTCTTAAAAAAACAGTAAATACATACAGATACATACGTTATTAATATATAACAACTTTCATACATAGTAAAACATTGATTTATATTTGTCATTAGATTGCACTTTTTTAAATGCTTTATTTTCTAAAATTGTTTTGTTAAATTCTGAACAATTCTCTGAAAAAGTCAAGCAAATTAACAATTCTGACTTGATTAAATTTCTGGTGCATTGATTTCTAACATCTGACCACTTAAGATTCATGACTGAAAATATTCATTCAACATATGCTGTTGACACTGGAATACTTAATATATACCGCACAAGTTTATATAATTATGTTTTTCATGTCATTTATACAATTACTACTAAAAATGTGTAACCACTTATCACTAACTAATCTATCTTTAAATGTAGGCTCAGATAAACGTAAGTTTATTACTGCATTTAAATATGTAAGTTCATCAAACATCTCATCTAAATTTAAATCTAATTTAGTTCGCACTTGACCAGGTATAAGTTCGATTATCATTACTAAATCTTCATAAACTACAGAACTGTTTAAATTTAACTTTCTTATGACATAAACAAAGTTGTTTTCTTTATCAAAATTAAACCATTTTTTTAAATATTGGATAGCAGTATTCAAAATGTGAACAAAATTTTATTTTATTGGCAATTATCTAAACATTTTAATTTTTGTGAAGTTAAATATCCAAAGAATTTCTTTTCTTTCCTTTCACATAATTTTGGAACAACTTTTCAAATGCTTCATGTAATTCAATAACTATTACTTTATTTTTTTCTAAAAACAAAATACTTTCTTCGAAGAGCTTTAATAAATTGTTGTAAAAAAGGAGGTACACTTCAGGAATTATATTATTAGGTAGGTATATAGGTTATATACATTTTCTTCTATGTATAATAATTTTTGTATAGGTTTTGGACATTCATTACAACTTCTTAAATACGACCTTTCAAAATGTTATCAATAGATGGATTTAATACGATAGCCACCTGGTTGGTACATGTCATAGCAAATCTTGGATGTGTAAATTGTATAGATAGATTCGTAAGAAAAGATTTGGCTCATATATCAAGCATTTGATATGATATATGAGAAGGGGGTTAAATATAGAAGTCTCATTAAATATAGGAGATCTGGTCACCCTAAATTTACAATTTACAATTACAAGCTAATCTAAGACAATGTCAAACCAGAATGGATCATCATAATGGAACCAATTGAAAATGCCAAAATGGAACCTGTTTTAGTTATGAAAATGAATAGTTTATAGTGCCAATCACTGTGGTGCCAACTTGCCAACTGCTGGAGTGCTCACCACAAAAAATAATTTTATAATTGTCCAAACTGGCTGTATTTAAAATAAAAATTACTAAAATAGTATGAATTATGCATTTAAAATATAAGATACAAAATACATTATCCTCATTTAATTGAAATAAAAAACAGTATTTTGTATTTTAAATATCTATTTCAATTAAATCTATTCAAGATATTTACCCATCACCGAATTTAATCTTTTTCAGGTCGTGAGTGTCATCATTTGGGATCAAAGATGTCCGAAATCTTAATTTATTCATCAAATTATTTGGAAACTTGTCAAACATTGTCTCTAAGAAAAAAAATGTATGGTCATCACTCGTGACCACAGATGTAAAAAACTTTCTTAATTACCAATTTATTTGGCAAAAACGTCGAAATAAATTGCCTTGATGAGTAAGAACAAATTTTAAGAGTCATCACTTAAGACGCATTTCTTCCATCCTCAAAACTTATTTTCATTGTTTTACAGCTCTGTTCATCGTAGCGATCAATAATAACCAAAATTTTTATAAATAATTTTATTTGCAAAATGGTCTATAAGCATTGTAACTAAGTTTTAACTAATTTTATATTAAGGGTGAGTTTGGGTAGTTTTTTACGCTGCCACAATCTGTATTCTAATAAGATTATGTCACTCTTATTACAGCTACAGTAATGAATATTTTTGTGTAGAGCTGTGATGTTGTCACAACACTTTTATGTATTACATCAACTCAATTCTTAAATAAAAAGTACTAAGATGAGACGAATGCACAAAAGAGAACTATAGCCCTTAATGAGAATTACTTTACCTAAATTGTTTATGCAGTGTTCCAACTAGGCCTTCCAATACGTAGATAAAAAAATTTTTTCCAATACCAACTTTGATCAAATTGGTCACAGCTACATTTCTATTCTATTATTTTTGAAAAAGATGTAACAACACGAAGGGAAAATCTCCTTATATGAGTTTATCCAGATATACGGCCAATAGTAGTTTATAGGCCTTTTAGTATAGTCATTTTAATAAAAATCGTTAAAGGCAGTTTTGTAAAAAATGCTCGGAACTTTGGTTTCAGGATGTTACCAATCTTTCAAAGAAATTTTACCGGCAAGAAACCGTTTCCTTGTTATAATTGAGAACTAGGTACCTCCAATTTGCTTAGAAATTGCAAAAGGTGTGCTACCTACTTGAAATTAATAAATAAGCAACAAACTTAATATTTTAAGTAATTTTAAATTAAGTAGGCTCAAGTCAAAAATGTGCAAAGGCCTTTAAATGTTTTATCAATAAAGTAATTATAATTCATGTAAAATGATAAGTTTGTTGAAACTTGTGATATCCTTAATTCAGTTTTAATTTTAATAAGTAATATATACTATTTATGTGATTGCTATGATAAGATCTTATTAAAATAACTTATTTTACAATAAATTGTAAATTGAAAATTAAAAATATAAGTTTTATAAGTGAATTTTGTTGTTTAAGAAAATTAACGCTCACTCTCTATTAAATCTAAAATTGCGTATATAAACAGGAACTATCTTAAGATGATTAGCGGTAGTCCGATGTTTCCAGGAAAACTATTACTCGAATCGGCACGTTGCGGGACAAAGTCCCGCAAGTGTAGGATTCGAGACCTTCGAGGTCTCCGGACTCTCGAAAGTTGCCGTGGAAACGACTATGGCTATCGCTTTTTATATGTGTACATATTAAGAAAAATTATGGTTTAGTTTGATCACAGAATAATGAACTCCTTATTCTGTGGTTTAATTAAGATTTAGTTATATTATCCTCGCCAGGGACGCCAGGAGTGTTTACCGCTACGACATTACATACAATCATATGTTGTAATCTTTGTTTAACTAATCTAAAGGTGTAATATGAAAAACATGAGTCAACATTAATTTTAATTTCGGGGATAATATAACTCGTGTTATGATTATCATCGATGATAGCTCGAGTTAAAACCGTAAACTGAAAATTGAATTTTCTACAGGTTTTAACGAGTAGTATCATCGATTGTTAATCATAACACGTTATATTTGGTGAGAGAATATAATGAACGTTAATAGAAAATATATTTTTTAGAGTTTACAATTCTAAACGACCTGTCACTTTGATAGTAAATATTACAGTTGCAATATAATCAATACAATTGTTTATTTCTTTGAAACTTTTTGTCACTTTGACAGTAAACTATTTTATTCATTAAAATCATTTGACAGTCAACATACGGTGATAAAATTATCACCGATTTTATAGCCTATTCTGCGATTTTGTTTTTGTATTTTAACCAATGAAAGTAATCAAAAATGTACCATGTGACATATTAATTATATTCTGGCTATAATAAATTCTGATTAGAAAACATTCCCCGATGGCAGCTTTCAAGCTGCAGAATTCCAAAATACAATTACTTATTCATTGTGATTTATTTTGTAAAAATTAGAGACCGTTGATTATCGTAATGTAATGATAACATTAACGGTTGAAAACAATAAATATCCTGTAAATGTTCCAAAACAAGTGACGCATTTGATTTTTGCCATTTTTCAAACCAGAGAGCCCGATTTAAAAATGTTTCATTCGTTAATAGGTAATTCCGGTGCCTTTCAAAAAAAAATTGAAGCAGTGGAATTTTTTTCAAAGCCTTCTGGATGGTGGTGGAAAAACGGACCATGTTGTGATCTTAATTTTTTTGACTCACCCTGTGTGTTAATCAAGCAATGGTATAGAAAGTGCTTACACTCTATATGAAAGACGCTCCTTTTACGAGTATTTTGTTTTCTTATTTATTGATTTCCGTCTAAATTTGTCCGAATTACAACATTTTTGTTGAAACCCTACGTTTATCTCACAAATTCATGTCGTTGCAGGATTACATTGCCTTTGAAAAACAATTGTCTTCGCCATAGTAATGAATTTGTGGTATGCCTTCATACTTGACCTTTTGTCGTTGTGTCTTTAATTAATTAATAAAAAAAGTTTTAGGGACTAAAATTACCCAAATTTTTCAAATAAATCCTGAATAAGTAGCAAGATTAATTGCTCGAGTAAACGATAGGTGAATTAGGGAGAAGGGACCTCCGGAAACTCTCCTCAGAAATGGCAGATGCATTAGTGGACGAATAGGATCCTATACCAATGAAAACGATAAGAAACCTAATATCCAGTATGTCGTGTATAATAGAAACCCTTAAAGTTGCTAGGGGAGGTAATACACGGTATTAAGCAGTTATCCCAGTTTATAACTTTGTGTTTAATGAAAATGCTTTCTAAAGTTCGTATGAGTTTTTTTTTCGCTAAAAAACTGTTTCTCGATCAATTCAGGAAGTTTGTAATATGCAAGGCTTCAACAAAAATGCTGTAATTCGCACAAATTTAGAGATAAATCAATGAATAAAAAAAAACAAAATGCTCATAAAAGAAGCGTTATTGATATAAAGTGTAAGCATTTTCTATACTATTGCTTTATTCACACACAGGGTGAATGAATAATTAAGAAAAAAAATGGTTTGATTTTTTCCACTACCATCCACGAGGCTTTGACCAAATGCACCTCTTTAATTTTTTTTTTTGAAGTCAAGTGAATTACCTTTAAACGAATAAAAATCGACCCACTGGTTTGAAAAAGATGACATTTGAGTTACATCAAAAATCAAGTTGGCTTGAATTGACGATAGTCAAAAACCCATCGGTGCTCCTACCATTTGTCTACACCTCTTAGGCTGATGATGTCTCCCCAAAAAAGACTTAGTGGGTTCAATCGGATCAGCTTTACAAGAACTTGCAAGGTATGTCGTCAAACAGTTGCAACCATATGCCGTAAAGCCAAAACCATACGTAAAAGATTCGAGTGGAGGTATAGAAACTTGTGTTAGGGACTACGCCCCCTTGTCAAGCCCCCCTTGGTGATAAATAATATTCTAATAAGAGGGCCTCATACGATCACGTAAGACAAGTATAGGAACTATACTAGGGTCTTCGCCCTCTTCGCCAGGGCCCCTTGACGGTAAATAGTATTCTAATAAGGGGGCCCTCATACTATCTCATAAGACAGGTATAGGATCTTGTGTTAGCGGCTTTGTCCCTTGTCGTGGCCCCTTTCGCGGAAAACTTTAAACGACCATATCAACTTCTCTGATTTCCACACAATAATGATTTAGTTACAATGTAAACATTATCTACCCGTTTGCTGTAATCCACTTGAGAAGAAAAGTTTATCTTTCTTTGAGAAGTAATTTGTGCAGGATAGTTATTTGTGAATCAACAAATAGCTGAATAGTAATATTCGTTTTGATTATAAATATTATGTACTGAAAATTTTGAGAAAAGGTTTGTTCAACTCGCAAGGGATCTGATCCCGTTGGGTTTAAATAGTAAGGCCGAGAAAACAAGTGTTGCGTACCACGAGTTTTTTGTAATAACACCTAAAACTCCCAATAATCAGACCTCTAACAAGATGGATATTAAGGTAGTTTGTAGGTAGCGAACCGCGAAAATTTTATTATTGTAATAAACGTTTGTGAAATCGCCATTATTACCACGATAGAAAAGATAATTTGTGGATTTTTTTTATATTTTAATAATACGTTGTAATTTGCTATTACTTTTATTTATATATTTTTATCGAAGGAATGTAGGATTGTTTGTAACTAATATGTATGTAAACACATGTTAGGGGATGAGTGGCAGGTGAACGCTTAAAAATGCTTTACTGAAGGGGTGTAACAAAGTATTGGAATTTTTCTTGTACGCGCCTTGATGTAAAAATTTCATTACTCTAATGATTACGGCTTGGCAGACCGCGATCAAAAGATATCTTTGTTACTGGGAAACTGGAGACTTAAATATAAGGTTGTTACAGACAAATGCATATTTTTAAAATTAACATGTCGTACAATAATTATTATGAAACTATTCCAACATAAGTTAGTGTTTCTTGTTTTTTATTACTTTTGAAAGACAGGGGTTGATTTTTCGAGAGTAGATATAGTTAGTTTTGAAATCGAAGGTGGGCAGTTACAGTTAGCTTGTCAATCGAGCCAGATCGATTTTTGGGTTAATTAAATACCTTCATTGTAAACAGTTTGTCTTTAAAATCATTATTGCGTGTACATTTTTCTTTTGAATTCGCCAACACTAAGTTATCTTTTCTTTCGGGGCTAAACCGCGTATGTTAACGATTTGTGCCCGTGATCAATTAAGGGAATATTTATTCTAGTGTAAGTATGTATTTTTATATAACTGAAAGCTCGCAGCAAATAGCTTTCCAGTCTAGATAACATATCAAATACCAAGCATTTTCTTGCAAAGGTATCTTATTCGTACGCGGACTCATTATGCTGAAATCTGCTAAAATAAAAGGACAGTACAGGGCCCTCTCCCTCTGGTATTTGTGCGAATTAGCTATATATATATATATATATATATATATATATATATATATAAATATATAATGGTGTAGAGATGGTTGACGAATGGGTATAGGGTGCCTCGGGTTTTTAATTGTAAAACGCAATTGCCTGTTGGTACACACTCCCAAGTCAGACCATTAAACACCTCTAATTTTTATTTCTATTTTTATTTGTTGTATAGGTGAATGTGTAACCGGAGAGAGGAACGGTATTTTTCTAACGCACTCAAACTTGTATATCGGTCACGATGTTAGTGATCTATTTACCCTTGTAAGGCTTTGTTTTAATGAGTTTTTATTTCAGTTTGTTGAAGTTGAATTATTTGCCTGCGAGCTGACTTCCCTTTTTATGTGCTTTATTACTATGTGACTTATGTATTTTGTGCTTTAGTTGTCACTAAACAATTGTGTACTTTTAAATTCCTTGTTTGGTGTTACGATTTTTCTTATGATTTTTATTTTGATTATTTATTACCCAATTGTGAGTGTGACTACATGTGTTTTTTTTTGTTTCTGTGTAACTAAACTGCTTTTTATTCATTTTCTCTTAATGTTATAATTTTGTACGCACTTTAACCTGATTTGATGGTGTTTTGTTATATATTTAACCCTTTCATTGTTTTTCTTTGTGTTATTTGATTTATTCATGTACTTGTACAGTTGCTTATTTATGAATAAAGTGGGTTTTATTGGTGGTTCTTTACCACAATAGTAGATTAACGGGCTGAACCCCCGCTGCGTAAAGTTCGTTGATTTTAATTTGAGTAGTCTTATTTTTTTTACCTGCCGCTCATGATGCACCACGTACCTCATTCAGAATATCTCATTTAGATGGCATAACGTACCTAACACTAGACGGCCACTTCGTTTAATCAGATTTGAGGTTTGCGAGTAATTAAAAGTAGTAATATAAGGCCGGAGCTACTCCACTTCAAGGTCACCCATGTAAATCTTATGGGATTTATTTCAAGGTCAAGTGAGTTTTCTCATTATGTCAGAACGCGCTCCACGCCTCAAGGACGTTTGAAGCATGCTTTTGGGTGAGAGAATTTTTGGAGCAGGTCAAGTAATATAGGACCGGAGCTACTCCACTTCAAGGTCACTCGTGGTGACTTTCAAGACTAAATAGAGGTTACACTTTCGTAAGCTATGCATAAAAAGTAGGTCATGAGTTCATTGAAGGTCAAGGTCAGAGCTAAAACTAGAAATTACTGGTATAAACAAGTTTAAACATGTTGTGATAAGTACTCCACGTCATAAAGGAACTACTTCAAGATCACTCGTGATGACTTTCAAAACTAAGTAGAGGTTACATTTTCGTAAGCTATGCATAAAAAGTAGGTCATATCTGCATAGTGGAGGTAGTTTAGAATAACAATATACGGAAATAGGGGGTAGTGAGTGTTGTGTGTGTGTGTGTGTGTGTGTGTGTGTATAACATGTGGATGGCATACGCTCAAGAGCAATGGATCAAAGCATCCGACCTGTGAACAGCGGTGGAACGCTTGAAACAAGAATTTTCGGCATTAGTATTCGATGCTGAACATGAGGCTGTTTACGGACGAGGTGATTATAGTGAAGCGGAGTGTAACGTGTTAGTGAAAAAGTATGAAAAAGGATGCGAATCAGATGGTTAAAAAGATTTAGCGCTCATGGAAAAACTTATTTCCCTAAAGAGCAGGAATTGAAGAGATTGTTAACTGGATTCAAAGAAGGGCTAATGAACTATCAATCGCCAAGCCGTATCGAGTAAGTAATTTAATAATTGTTCTTGAATGCATGTTTCTATACTTACAGTATAAAAAGAATTCATAACATCTATCAAAATAACTGAAAAGGCAAGAGATTCTGAATATCCAAAATTTTAGTACAGATTCATAATAAGCGACTCAGGAAACTCCTGAATAATAACTTTTGAGCAAATGCGAGGGATTTCTAATAATCTCGTCGGCCATATTGGATCCTACATTTTGAATTTCTTAAATTCAACTACATATTCGTATTCAGCGGGTTCGAAACCCCCGAAAGACAAGTTTTGAGGAAATTCGATGAATTTTTAAAAACTCGTCCTGCATATTGAAGCCATTTTGGATTTATCTAATCTGCCGCTAGATTCGCATTTAGAGACGCCAAAAACCCCCGAGTGAGAAATTTCTAGAAAATTCGATCAATTTTAATAATCTCGCTGGCCATATTGGATCCGCCATTTTGAATTTCTTAAATTCAACAACAAATTCGAATTCATCGACCTCGAAAACCCCCGGTAGACAAGCTTTGAGTGAATTTGATGAATTTTTAAAAAATCGTCTTCCATATTGGATCCACCATTTTGAATTTTGATTTATTAGATTTAGAAAGTTTTATTATTGATATTGTTACCCAGTTTATGACTTTAAAGAGTAATATCACTTCTATAGTCGACACCATGTTAAATTTTCAAAATCGCCCATCTGCTTTTGAAAGCACAGGATTGTTCGAGTTACCTCGGCCTTAGATCAGTATTTTTTATTTGCTCAAATTTTGGCTATAACAGTGTTTTAGTTGACATGGAACGTCCCGAATATCTTGTGCATTTTTTAAGTTATCCTTAAAGGACATTATGAGTTTTGAGTAGTTACTGTCAATTCGATTAGAAAGTTTTTTTGGTCGTAACATTAATAGGACTGAACAGTTTATTTATACCTACAATAAATTGTATAAGAATGTAGTATATTTAACTATTCAAACCTACAGTCCACAAATTTAAAGAATTCTTCAGGTACGATGCATTAATTTAAATTTTATATAAAAGAAAGTTATAGCTACCCTGGCACATTAAAAATGCTTTCAAGAGGTCAGAGGTACAAAAACTATATGCAATGCAGATTCAAGCTTTGCAGCAGTAAATACTGTGAGCCTATGTTAAATTAGCACAAATAAATTTTAGGTTACGCAACTGAAAAGTTCTTTCCACATGTGGACTGTATTAGTTTTAAAGTATACATACCTAGGAGTAAATTTCTAAAAGCCTCATGTTCTATTATTATTAATGCATTCTATAATTTGAACAACAAAGTTTGTGATCAGTTAATCTGCTTGCTCTTGATCATTAGATTTAACATGTTTATTCAAAGTTAATTTCTTCAATTTTTTTTGAAGTCTCTGAATTATAATTCAAGGAATTATAAAAGTAAGTTACTGTAACATTAACCCCTATTATCTTATTCACAGCCTTACCTTCAAATGTGTTCAATAATTTATTGTCACATTGTCTTCCTTTTATAATTTTGTTGCATTGAACACATTCCGCAGAGACATTGTCCCCATCATTTTTTTTAACCTTGAAAAATTTTCCATCTAAAATTAGAAGAATAGATTTTCTTGGTATTTCTAAGTTGCTAAGAATAGTAGTGCTAGAATCAAAATTTTCATTGTTTGAAGGTTGTTCTCTTCTCGTTCTGTAGTACTTATTAACAGTATTGCTACCAGATTCTTTCATATTTAAACTTTGACAACCTTGTCAAAGTATTAAAATATTATACTTGACATTTGACAAACTTAAAATAATAAAATGCTTAAAATATAATTGAACAAAATATTGCAATTAGGGTGACCAGGTCTGCCCCAAAATATATGTGACCAAAATTAAAAAAATGTATGTGAATGGGCAAAATAATAGGGGATTCATGCTAAAACAATACTGCACTTAAAAGAAATATATCGGAATTTTGCCTTAAAAAAAGAGTAAATACATACATATACATACGTTTTATTAATACATAACAACTTTCATACATAGTAAAACATTCATTTGTATTTGTCATTAGATTGCTCTTTTTTAAATAATGCTTTATTTTCTAAAATTGTTGTGTTAAATTCTGAACAATTCTCTGAAAAAGTCAAGCAAATTAACAATTCTGACTTGATTAAATTTCTGGTGCATTGATTTCTAACATCTGACCACTTAAGATTCATGACTGAAAATATTCATTCAACATATGCTGTTGACACTGGAATACTTAATATATACCGCACAAGTTTATATAATTATGTTTTTCATGTCATTTATACAATTACTACTAAAAATGTGTAACCACTTATCACTAACTAATCTATCTTTAAATGTAGGCTCAGATAAACATATGTTTATTACTGCATTTAAATATGTAAGTTCATCAAACATCTCATCTAAATTTAAATCTAATTTAGTTCGTACTTGATCAGGCATAAGTTCGATTATCATTACTAAATCTTCATAAACTACAGAGCTGTTTAAATTTAACTTTCTTATGACATAAACAAAGTTGTTTTCTTTATCAAAATTAAACCATTTTTTTAAATATTGGATAGCAGTTTTCAAAACGTGAATAAAATTTTATTTTATTGGCAATTATCTAAACATTTTAATTTTTGTGAAGTTAAATATCCAAAGAATTTGTTTTCTTTCCTTTTTCACATAATTTTTGGAACAACTTTTCAAATGCTTCATTTAATAACTATTACATTATTTTTTTCTAAAAACAAAATACTTTCTTCAAAAAGCTTTAATAAATGGTCGTAAAAAAGGAGGTACACTTCAGGAAATATATTATTAGGTATATCTTATATACATTTTCTTCTATATATAATAATTTTTGTATAGATTGTGGACATTCATTACAACTTCTTTAATTAATACAAAAGAGCGAGCCAAACCTTTCAAAATTTTATCAATAGATGGATTTAATACAATAGCCACCTGGTTGGTACGTGTTGTAGCAAATCTTGGGTGTGTAAATTGTATAGATAGATTTGTAAGAAAAACGTTTTATTTCTTAAGAATGGAAAATATATGTAAATCATATATCAAGCATTTGATATGGTATATGAGAACGGGGTTAAATATAGAAGTCTCATTAAATATAGGAGATCTGGTCACCCTAAATTTACAATTTACAATTACAAGCTAATCTAAGACAACGTCAAACCAGAATGAATCATCATAATGGAACCAATTGAAAATGCCAAAATGGAACCTGTTTTAGTTATGAAAATGAATAGTTTATAGTGCCAATCACTGTGGTGCCAACTTCCCAACTGCTCGAGTGCTCACCACAAAAAATAATTTTATAATTGCAAAACTGGCTATATTTAAAATAAAAATTACTAAAATAGTATGAATTATCCATTTAAAATATAAGATACAAAATAAATTACCCTCATTTAATTGAAATAAAAAACAGTAATTTGTATTTTAAATATCTATTTCAATTAAATCTATTCAAGATATTTACCCACCACCAAATGTAATCTTTTTCAGGTCGTGAGTGTCATCATTTAGGATCAAAGATGTCCGAAATCTTAATTTATTCATCAAATTATTTGGAAACTTGTCAAACATTGTCTCTAAGAGAAAAAATTTGTGGTCTTGAGGCGCTGGTCATCACTCGTGACCACAGATGTAAAAAACTTTCTTATTTACCAATTTATTTGGCGAAAACGTCGAAATAAATTACCTTGATGAGTAAGAACAAATTTTAAGTCATCACTTAAGAACGCATTTCTTCGATCCTCAAAAATTATTTTCATTGTTTTACAGTGCTGTTCATCGTTGCGATCAATGATAACCAAAATTTTTATAAATAATTTTATTTGCAAAATGGTCTATAAGCATTGTAACTAAGTTTTAGCTAATTTTATATTAAGGGTTAGTTTGGGTAGTTTTTTACGCTGCCACAATTTGTATTCTAATAAGATGAATGAATATTTTCGTGTAGAGCTGAGATGTTGTCACAACACTTATATGTATTACACCAACTCAATTCTTAAATAAAAAGTACTAAGACGAGACGAATCTACAAAAGAGAACTGCAGCCCTTAAATGAGTATTACTTTACCTAAATTGTTTATGCAGTGTTCTAACTAGGCCTTCCAATACATAGATAAAAAAATTTTTCTAACACCAACTTTGAACAAATTGGTGACAGCTGCACTGCATTTCTATTCTATTATTTTTGAAAAAGATGTAACAACACGAAGGGAAAATCTTCTTATATGAGTTTATCCAGGTATATGGCCAATAGTAGTTTATAGGCCTTTTAGTATAGTCATATATACATTTTAATAAAAATCGTTAAAGGCAATTTTGTAAAAAATGCTCGGAACTTTGGTTTCAGGATGTTACCAATCTTTCAAAGAAATTTTACCGGCAAGAAACCGTTTCCTTGTTATAATTGAGAACTAGGTACCTCCAATTTGCTCAGAAATTGTAAAAGTAATTTTAAATTAAGTAAGCTTAAGTCAAAAATGTGCATAAGGCCTTTAAATGTTTTATCAATAAAGTAATTATAATCCATGGAAAATGACAAGTTTGTTGAAACTTGTGATAACCTTAATTCAGTTTTAATAAGTAATATATACTATTTATGTGATTGCTATGATAAGATCTCATTAAAATAACTTATTTTACAATAAATTGTAAATTGAAAATTAACAAAATATAAGTTTTATAAGTGAATTTTGTTGTTTAAGAAAATTAACGCTCACTCTCTATTAAATCTAAAATTGCATATATAAACAGGAACTATCTTAAGATGTTTAGCGGTAGTCCGATGTTTCCAGGAAAAGTATTACTCGAATCGAAACGTCGAGTGACGTGGATTCTAGAATATTATACCGTCGTTAGACGAGACAGACCAGCGGCTTATAATGTATATAAACCTCTGGCTGATCATCATCGAGGTCACCGGACCCTCGAAAGTTGCCGAGGAAACGACTATGGCTATCGGTTTTTTATGTGTACAGAAAAAAATATAGTTTAGTTTGTTTAAGATTTAGTTATATTATATTAAACTAATCTAAAGGTGTAATATGAAAAACATTATTTTCGGGGATAATATGACTTGTGTTATGATTATCACCGATGCTAGCTCGAGTTAAAACCGATGAAAATTGAATTTTCTACAGGTTTTAACGAGTAGTATCATCGATTATTAATCATAACACGTTATATTTGGTGAGAGAATATAATGAACGTTAATATTTTTTAGAAAATATATTTTTTAGAGTTTACAATTTTAAACGATCGGTCACTGATAGTAAATATTACAGTTGCAAGATAATCAATACAATTGTTTATTTCTTTGAAACTTTTTGTCACTTTGACAGTAAACTATTTTATTCATTAAAATCATGTGACAGTCAACATGCGGTGATAAAATTATCACCGATTTGATAGCCTATTCTGCGATTTTGTTTTTGTATTTTAACCAATGAAAGTAATCAAAAATGTACCGTGTGACACATACCCTAGGCCATGGTGTGACATATTAATTATATTCTGGCTATAATAAATTCTGATTAGAAAACATTCCCCGATGGCAGCTTTCAAGCTGCAGAATTCCAAAATACAATTACTTATTCATTGTGATTTATTTTGTAAAAATTAGAGACCGTTGATTATCGTAATGATAACGGTTGAAAACAATAAATATCCTGTAAATGGAGGTTATGAAATATTAATCAAATGAGAATTAAATCCATACGCATGTAAAACAAATTGTTTTCGCGTTTATAGGTTTACTCTTTCTACTACATTTGCTTATTCAATACCGTATGTCGCTTTGATCAAATCCACTACGAATGTTCACCATCCCTATTCAATTCATTCTTTTATATAAGACAGTATAAACAAATTAGATAGCTAAATTCATAAATGAATGACCTAGCGGTAAACACTCCTGGCGAGGATAATACTAAAATACACTAGTAGGTAAGATTGGAGACTTCTGGAACACACCACAATTCCAAGGTTGCCACAATTCCAGGGTCGCCACAATACCAAGGTCACCACCGTACCAAGGTCAAAAAAGCGCAATGTTTGACCTAATTATATATCATTACCACAAACCCAAGGTCACAAACCCCGCTTTCCTGTTCCACTATTACAAGGCCATCCGTGTGACCCATTTTAATACCGCGCGTTCATGTTCCACAATTGCAAGGTCATCACTGTGATCTACTTTAACATATCACGTGTTCATGTTCCACAATTACAAGGACATTCGTGTGACCTACGTTATTCTTAACCACCTGATTGCCACTCTAGCCCGAGGCCACCTCACTTGTATGTTTTTTGCCCACTTGTATGTTTTTTGCTCACCCACACTTTTTACCAAAATGAAAGAAAACGATATGTTAATATATTTAATTCATGTAGAAATAAAGACGTACAAATTATATTTAATTCATAAAAACATGTACAAATGTATTATTCAGATATATGATTTTCCTTAGGAATAAAACATTTTGATTTAGTACAAGTGCAGAAGGTCTTCTCCACTTCCGTTTCATTACATCTGCGTGGACGTGGTGCGAGGAGCTGAGCATAAGTGCAGTGTGGTGCCCATCGTAGATGTTCCTGTAACGGATTGACATCTGGCTGCCATCGGTTTATTCTAACCCCACACATGAAACATTCAACCGTGTTGTCTGCAGATGTGGAAATGAACCCTGCTGCTGAATGATCTGTAAAAAAAGAATAAAAAAATTATCGTTATGCAGGAATTGCTGTTATAGAAAAGAAGAAGTGACATTAAAAAAGCAATACGTAACAAATGATTTGGTTAACTATTTTTTCGTTCTAAAGAAAGAAAAGCAAAAAAAAATCATTCAAAGACATACAATTTTTATACGGATCTGGTATTTGAAGTATAATCTTTGGTGGATCTCATATATGATTTAGAAAGAAAAAATAGGTAACAGTTTTAATGCAAACTGTCCTATGTGGAAAATTAATCCTGCTACGGAATGATCTGTAAAAAAGAAATAAAATATACATTGATGTATTAATTGCTGTTAAAAAAAGGGATGACATAAAAAGCGAAAGTTAAATTTTGGAAATGTAGTGTTAGAAAAAAAAGCATACTGAAGGAAACATATAATTCTAACACTACACGTGTGAACTTAGTGCTGTTAGTACACAATAATATAAAGTTCAATAGAGGTAATGTGAGATACCTATTTAATAGAAACGAAATAAAAACATCTTATAATTGTGAACAAAAGTTGTTTTGTAGTGAAAGCTTTTTAATATAAACACATTCCAGCTAGAGCAATTTATGAATGAATAAAAAACAGGTCATTGTTATTTACACCATGCAATGAATAAAGTGGAGTATACAAATAATAAACACTGATATGTAAGTGTAGTAAAAGCATGTTATAAAACGAAAACCAAAAAAAAGTTTAGAAAAGCATTGGTATATATAGCAATTTTTAAATTTTGCAATAACGCATTAAAGCGGAATTGTAGATTTATTTGTATAGGTATAATATGTAACTAAGTGCATTGATAGTGAATGAGAATAAAAACGGAAAGCCGGAAAGTTCATATGAATGTATGTCCTCAGAAGCTTCGTTATCGATCTACAGGCTGTTGAAGTTGTTGTGTTTTTTCGGTTTTTTCCAAATTTCTCGAAAACCCTTCTAGATATTACATTGAAATTTTACATATTGTATAAGGGTATGAAGGCACTTATTTCAACTGAAAAGTTCATTTTTAATTTAACCAGTGGCGTAGATACAGCTAGATCATGACATAAATTCCACAAAAAAAATGTGTTACGCCACTGTTTTATATGACGCGTTTACACGATATTCATCAGAAATCAATTACGAACAAAAAAGGTTTCATACATTTTCACGTAAAACTCACCGTTTAGGAAAAAATAATTAAAAAGTGTCGTGTCGTTATAACGTGGTTTATTTATAAGATAAAGATATGTCACAAAAACACAAGTGAGCTCTGTCCGTTGATAAGAAAACATCGCTATGTATTTCGTTAATAATCCTGTCATGTCAGTCTTATACTTGACAGGCAATAACTAGTTTAAAAATTTGTTCTTTTTGTTGTTTTCCAAGTGTTTTGTCTTCATAAAAGTAAGAGAAATGGTCAATTATGCTATTTCGGAGATGACCGACATGCATTGCGTCTATGGTCTGGCTGACGGCAATGCTAAACAAGCCAGGCGTCTTTACCAAGAAAGGTTTCCCAACCGTGCTGTTCCCGATAGTAGAACATTCACAAACATCCATCTGCGACTGTCTCAATATGGCAGTTTACAAAATGGAAACCGAGAGGGACGACCTCGTACAGTGAGGACGGCGGAAGTAGAGGAGGCTGTTCTCAATGAAATTGAACAGAATCCAGGATCTAGTAAACGCAAAATTGGGAGTGCGTTGAATATTTGCCACAAAACTGTATGGGAAATTTTGAGAGAATATTTGCTGTATCCGTATCATCTGCAAAGAGTGCAAGCTCTCCTTCCACGAGATTTTCCAGCACGCAGGAATTTTTCCATGTGGTTTCTCCAGAAGGTTGCAGAAAATCCTCATTTCGACAGGCAAGTTATCTTCACGGATGAAGCAAATTTCTCCAGAGAAGCAATCAGAAATTTTCGTAATGCTCATTTATGGAGCGAAGAGAACCCTCATGCTATAGTAGAAACAAAATTTCAGCAGCAATTTTCAGTCAACGTGTGGGTTGGTATTATTGGAGATTTTTTAGTTGGACCATTCTTTCTTCCAAGGCGCCTTGACGGCAATACCTATCGTGCGTTTCTTCAAAATAATTTGCCTGAATTACTAAAAAATGTCCCTCTTCTAGTCCGTCAGCACATGTGGTTCATGCACGACGGTGCCCCGGCCCACTTCAGGATTTTGGTGTGTGAATATTTAAATTCAGTTTACCGAAATCGATGGATAGGTCGTGCGGGGCCTCAGTTCTTGCCACCGAGATCGCCTGATCTGAACAGCTTAGACTTTTATTTCTGGGGCCATCTTAAAACTCTAGTTTATAATACACCAGTTCAGACGTTGGAAGACTTACGCAATAGAATAATTGAGGGCTGTGCAACCATACAGAACACACCGGGAATTTTTGAAAGAGTGCGTCGTTCAATGAGGAGAAGAGCAGAAGCCTGTATAGAAGCGGATGGTGGACATTTTCAGCATTTTTTATGAATGACTGCACAAAAGTTTTTCCCTTTATTGTTCAGTTTCTGTAAATAGTTTCTATGTTAGGAATAAATGCACGTTATAACGACACGACACTTTTTAACTATTTTTTACTAAACGGTGTTTTACGTGTAAATGTATGGAGACCTTTTTTGTTCGGAATTGATTTCTGATGAATATCGTGTAAACGCGTCCTATAAAACAGTGGCGTAACACATTTTTTTTGTGGAATTTATGTCATGACCTAGCTGTATCTACGCTACTGGTTAAATTAAAAATGAACTTTTCAGTTGAAATAAGGGTCTTCATGCCCTTATACAATATATAAAATTTCAATGTAATATCTAGAAGGGTTTTCGAAAAATTTGGAAAAAACCGAAAAAACACAACTTCAACAGCCTGTAGATCGATAACGAAGCTTCTGAGGACATACATTCATATGAACTTTCCGGCTCGAAATCGCCTCAGGAATAACCCCTTAAAATAAGTACATACACTTAAGTAACACCCTGTATATATATATATATATATATATATATATATATATATATATGATCCACAGGTTTTTTTGTATAGAAAATTATTTGCAACAAAGTAATATGTTAATTATTGTTACCCTTGATGGAATTTTTGGTTTTAAGTGGCATAGTATTTTTACCAACTACAGCCTTGTGTTTTAGTATAAATACAAGATGATGTGTGAAGAAGTTATAACTAAAACAAAACTTCTTCTGACCACATCAAGTATCAATTGGTAAGTTATTCTTTATGTATTGTTCCTATTTACTGTAATAGTTATTATTGTAATATATTATTTATACAACTACATGTATGTTCCAAGTATATATATATATATATATATATATATATATATATATATATATATATATATATATATATTGTTTTAGAACGAGCACTAGGAAATGTTCCAAATTGGTGAGTTAACTTTTGTAATCAATTATGTACTTACAGTTATTTATTAAATAAATTTAATTTGTAAATTAGTTTACTGTTTTAAATGAAATTAGACTATTTCCAATTAAGAGTTAAGTTTATATTAATGGATTTAAATCAGTTTGAATTGAATTTTCTTTATACTAATCTGAACTGTTTTTTAGGGGAACAAGAAGAAGCACGAAATAAAAGTTGCTTTTAATTATTACTCAATTATATTTACAATGTGAGACAGGTTTTTCAGTACATAAATTTAATTTATCATCTTCCTTAACTGTTTTAAAAAAGAGATTTATATAGTTTCAAATGAGTATGATTGATTTAGGTAGAACGGTAGAAGTTTCTTATGCTAAGTTGACAATAGAGTGTTTTTTTTCTCATCACATTTAAAAATTTTAATCTGTTCTAATGCAAAATAGTTTTTTCAGATAAATATTACTGCAGTTTATAATTAGTTTTGTATATGCTAACCAGTAATTATTTAGTTTCGAAACTACATTATAGAAAGTGTTTCATCTTGAAATACATCAATACTAAATGTTGCAGTATAAGATGGATCATAAATTATGCAGATTTAAAGTTTTTTAATTTCATTTAAGTAGAATTCCAGTGTGATTTTTTGTAGGTTGGTCAATATTCAGGCAAATCGGGATAATACTAGTAAGATTAGTTTTCAAAAGTTTAATAACTGAAGAATTAATGTGTTCATTTTTATACTTTACTCCCAAGTTAAACGTTAAAATATATAGATTTGCTAAGACATAATATTTAGTAAAAAAGGTTACGCTTTGTAGAAAAAAATAATAAAAACCATTCCGTTTTTTACGAACTAATGATTTAAGTGAACTGTTGTTTAGTTATTGGTAATAAATAAAGTTAGCGTATTTTCAAATCTAGTTTAAATTTTTATAATCAATTTTGCTTAAAGCCGTTTTACATTTATGCTAAATATTTTCTAAATACCTAATACATTGTAAAATTTGTCAAGTGTTATATATCAATTTTAGATTTGAAGTCCTATATAAATAAAATGTTAATTTTCTTATGTAGTTGAATTAGTATTTCCAAATTTCACATTGTAAGACGGATCATAAAGCAGCTATACAGATTTATTTCTAAGTTCTCTAATTACTTATTTTCATTAAAGTAGTGTGATAAACGTATATAGTTAGTTTTTTCAAAAAAAGTTTGCAATTTAAGCGAATTGCCTTTTTTATGGTTGTAATCCTTGTTACGTGAGATAATTTTTTATACTTAGATTGTTCAACATTTCGCATTCTAAACGAAGCGACGTTTTTTTTTATCTTGTATAGGTAAATATTTCTCTAAACTTTAAAGTTTAACAAAATTAAGTATTTTTTTAGTTGTAATCCCGATTTAACGTTGAAAAAAAGAACTTATAATTCGTTCTATCCGCGTCAATATATATGGTATCATGTAATTTAGTATATTAAAAAGGTATGCTTTGTTATATATTGCGGTATATATTTTATGTATAAAAAAAGAATCATTGCGTTTCAACGTAATAACCAAAGTCATATATTGCTTTTAATATGTAATGAGATAGTGTATATTTACTCTGTTTTAGGTGGAAATGGGTTGCAAATATTTTGATCGTATATTCAATCCCTCTGAAGTGTCTCGATAGTATAACGTATTAGGGGGTTTGTTACGGACGCTATTTTTGTTTGGGGTGGGGGAGGAATATTTTAAATTTGAATGAATTAGAATTAGAATTAGAATTAGAATTAGAATTAGAATTAGAATTATGAATTTGAATTTGAATTTGAATTTGAATTTGAGATTTGGATTTGGATTTGGATTTGGATTTGGATTTGGATTTGGATTTAGATTTGGATTTGGATTTGAATTTGAATCTGAATTTAAAGTTGGACTTGGACTTGGACTTGGACTTGAACTTGAACTTGAACTTGAACTTGAACTTGAACTTGAACTTGAACTTGAACTTGAACTTGAACTTGAATTTGAATTTGAATTTGAATTCAAATTTGAATTTGAATTTTAATTTTAATTTGAATTTGATTGTACGTTTACGCTTACGTTGTTACTATGTATATACGGTCAGCTGACTGGCTAAATAAGCGCCTCCCAACGGAATGATATATAAGTCATACTGATTCTAGTATTGCCATTCACACTCGAACTTTATACTTGCACGCTTTCAGATTCCCACCAGTTCAAACCAGCTTGTCTACAATGCAGAGTAAGTGCAATTGCTCCCCCTATATAAGAAATTGGCTAGTTTGTCTTAAACGATTAGAGGTATAGAGTAGTAAACGAGGTTTTACAGGTGAAAAGAACCTATTCAGATGCGAATGCATGAAACAGTTCTCCAGAAAGGACTCTCTAGTGCGGCATCAACGAAACGTATGTTGGATAACGAGAGCATGTAGTACACAAACTGCACAGAAATATGCAACTGCAGAGAACGTACAGCTGAACACTCTGCAAAACCACACATCAAAAGCAAGTTGATGAGTCTCTTGTGCAACCAGGTCCATCGGGTTTGCATAACGTACGAAAGCGTAATGCGGAGCAATGCACTCAATCTGTACAGAAGAAAAGTAAAAAAAGTGTTGAGATTGTTCACTGCACTGATTGCTCAATGGATGTACCTCGGTATGCGTTGCAAGGACACCGTAGAAGCCATAGGCATAAATCAAATGTGTGTTTACTTGTCGATACAGAGGTCGAAGTGATTCGGAATGCGTTTAAACAACGTATTGTTTAGTACAGATTATCACCAAACGATACCCACACTGTTTATGGGCAAAATTAAAGTGAACGTATTGAAACTATTACAAATTCAGTTGCAGAAACACCTCTCCTTGAAATGTAATGTTGAATTGTTTGGTTTGTACTTTTTGAGCAGTAGAGAAAGCACAGAACTGAAATCCTTTCAAACAAAATATGATATTTTAAGTGTCGGGATGGCGTTGGATGAGTATCTCCAAAGAATTACTGAAATATTGGATGCTAAGCAATCGGAATTTCAACATAAAGATTCTGGTAGGTGCGAGGTAGTAATACTATTGTAATCTAATACTAGTAACTGTTTTGTAGGGTGGACACTGGTGCAATTCGTATATTTAGAGGTGAACATGCTTAAATTTTCTCCCACCACGGGTTCATCCTATATGGCTGTCCCCGCTGAAATTTCACATAAACACGCCATAATCAATGTAAAAAATAATGATAATTGCTGCTTTGCATGGGCTGTTGAATCGACACTAGTGACACCAACGGGAGTACCACAACGCACATCTTCTTACCCTGATTTCAGAACGTTATTCAACTGGAATGGTGTAGATGGTCACCGTGTCACGGAGGTAGTGGGACCTCTGTGCTATACCAAAGACAAAAAGTCAGTGCATGTTAATTTATTATTATTAGTCAGTAACCAAACAGATAATCAGCATTATGTATGGATAAAGAATTTTTCTCGTTCACTTAGCAACCAAATAACCCGGCGCAACGGAGCAATGTATTTTTGTGATGCATGCTTGTACTACTTTAGATCCGAGGAGCAATTAACCCGCCACGTGTCACATGACTGTAACTTCGTATACACAAAATTACCTGACTTGAAACAAAAAAAAACATAACCGGAGAATTATACCCGGAAAATATACTCGCGTTTCGGAACTATCAGAAACAAATGGTTCTACCATTCGTAATATATGCAGATTTTGAAGCGCTATTAGTACCGGTAGATACGGCTGAACCAGATCCAAACCAACCATTCACGATAAAGACGTGTAAACACGAACCATACTCTTTTAGCTACTATATTAAGTGCAGTTTAAACGATGCGTGGTCTAAGTTAGAGCTGTATAGGAGGGTTAATGCAGGGGAGATATTTATAAGACGACTAGAAAGTGATGTAAAACGGATATATAATGCACATTTCAAAACGATTGTTGCAAAGTTACCATTAACGGATGAACAACAGGTTACGTATGAACTCAGTGTATCTTGTTACATATGCGGCAAGCGTTTTACGTGATCCTACAAATCCAAAAGTACGAGATCACTGTCACATTACTGGTAAGTATCGTGGCGCGGCGCATTCAACTGGTAATTTAAACTATCAGCTACCAACCTTTATCCCTGTTTTTCTACATAATCTCAGTGGTTATGATGTACACCTGTTCATTAAACAGTTAGCGAGTGAAACTGAAGAAATTACCGTGCTTCCTGTTAACAGTGAAAAATATATAACGTTTGGTAAGCACATTTTTGTTGATTAATATGTAAACAGTCATGGTATCAGGGAAAAGAAATACATTAATTTACGTTTCGTCGATAGTTGTAGATTCATGGCTGCATCCTTAAATACTCTATCTCAGAATTTATCAGATGATCAATGTATGGAGGTACGGAAATATTTTAGTAATGATAGCGACTTCAACTTAGTGAGAAAGAAAGGTAGTTTCCCTTATGCGTACGTAGACAGCTTTAGTAAATAGAACGACGTCACGGTGCCATTATATGACAAATTCTACGATAAAATGCGTGATGCAAATATTTCCGATGACGAATACTGTCGCGTTCTACTGGTATGGGATCACTTTAAGTGTAATACACTAGGTGATTATGCTGATATTTATTTAAAATCAGATGTGTTGTTATTGGCTGACGTGTTTGAAAACTTTAGGCGGTTTTGTATGGGTGTGTATGGGTTAGAACCTGCACAGTATGTAACCTTACCTGGATTGGCGTGGGATGCCATGTTGAAATGCACGAAAGTAGAGCTAGAACTACTGACGGATATGGATATGTAACACTTTTTTAAACACGGTATTCGTGGTGGAGTGAGTACTTGTATCAAGCGGAGAAGCATCGCTAATAACGAGTTTGTTCCAAACTATGATCCTAAACAACCTAAAGTATTTTTACAGTATTTGGAAGCTACGAGAACTTATATGGGTGGAGTATGCGGCAATATCTGCTGCACGACGAGTTTATGTGGTTACCTCAAGAGGAAATAGATCATTTTGACGTAGTGAAGATTGCTAATGACGCCGATGTTGGATTTGTACTGGAGGCTGATATACATTATCCCCACCATCTGCATGACGAACACAACGATTATCCGTTTTGTCCGATCTGCGCACCATATTCCCAGGAGGAGAAGTTAATCCCTAACCTGTGTGATAAGACCAACTACGTTATACATTACCGCTATTTAAAACAATGTATAGAGCATGGCTTAATTGTTACTCGTATTCATAGGGTTTTACGCTTTCGTCAGAGTCCGTGGCTAATACCATATGTAGACCTTAATACAGCTCTCCGCAACACAGCACAGAACAAGTTTAAAAGGATTTCTATAAGATTATGAATAATGGCGTGTTTGGTAAAACAATAGAAAATAAGCGAAGAGTTATTAAACTGTTAACACATTGGGGAAATAACGGCCGTCGGGTAGGTCTAGCACGGTAACTTGCAAAACCGCAATTCAAGAATGTTACGCAATTCAGTGATAAATTGTTTGCGGTGGAATTGTCGAAACAGGTAGTTACGTATGACAAACCCATCTATGTCGGATTCAGTATTTTAGATCTTTCCAAAATTATAATGTATCGGTTTTTTTATGATATCTTACGAGCTCATTATGGCAAGAATGTCACGTTGCTCTATACTGACACGGATTCTTTAATTGTTGAGATAGTAACTGATGATACGTATGCACATATGCGGAATAATTTAGACGAATATGATACATCCAACTATCAAAATGAGTTGCATGGTATTCCTACTAATGCTTCCGTCGTAGGACGAATGAAAGATGAGTACGCAGGGAAAGCGATTCAATCGTTTTATGGAGCAGGATCGAAGTCGTATTGTTTAACGCTCGCTGACAATCAAGTGGTTAAAAAAGCAAAAGGTGTTAAGAAAGTTGTTATTCAAAAAGTGTTGACGGAGGTGGATTACAAATCGGTTGCGGAGGGGTCTGATAAAACAGTAATGTGTAAAATGCTTGTGTTTAGATCAACGTTACATGATATATATATATATATATATATATATATATATATATATATATATATATATATATATATATATATATATATATATATATATACCAAAATGTTAAACAAAATTGCCTTTAGGTCCCAGGACGACAAACGGTATCGAGTACGTGATACGTGTTCTACATTGGCGTGGGGGCATTGGCGAATACCGGAATTGTAGAACGGTGATCCTTTGAGCGAACTATTGCAGGTTGCTAGGCAAATAAATTTATATTAACCGGAAGGACAGGAGAATAGTTGGGGTACTTGGGTAATTAGTTTTAGAAATATATTATCTCCATAATCGTAATACTATGGTCACTTTAAGCAGTACCTTTTTTTGGTGGAATATATTAATATTGTGTAATACTTCATTATCGAGAGAATATATACAAGATGTACAAATATTATTTGATATAAAGAAAATAAAGACATTCAATATTTACTATTTTTTATTAAAAAAAAGTGTACAAGACTTATTGCATTACATATGTATCATATAAATAGTATACATTAGACAAAGCGCAGTGACATAATGATTCACAATGATAGTAACAAACGGGTTGCATAGCAGGAAGAGATGGACTTTCCTCAAGTTCAATAACAGACTGGATTACGAATTTTCTGATGTATTCTGCTTTCTCTCTGCCCTTGACATAGACAGAATCTGTTGGCTGAATCAATCTCTCGAGAATTCTTTGAAAGTGGTGTGGTGGTGTATACCCTTCTTCCCATTTAATACAGTGCTGGTTATGCATTAACCAATTAGCTTGACTACGACTCTCTGCATGTAATGTATGCCAGGGATACGGTGATTTAAAAATAAAATGGGCAATTTGTTTCCCATTATAAATGGCGAGTTCTTTTGGTATAAAAGATTTTGAAATTTTAAACCCTTGTACATCAACTATGACGCGTATTGTATTACAACTGTCGTACTGCTTTGGTTAACGCGTTGTATGTAACTAAACGATCGTGGAGTATAACACAGTATGCTGTCGTATTGGCAGCTGTTTGCTGCTGTTTCAAACTCCACACAAGAACTACTGCTTTAGAGTGCAATGCTTCTTTTTGATTTGAGCAATCAACGGTGCAGCCGTAGTAAATTGCGTAGGGGTGAGTAATGGTTGCTCATCTCTTTGGTAATACGACATTTGGAATTTAGCAAACATTTCATACAACGTAGCAAAGCAATTGTTATCATAATTAACGTTGAGATTGTCATACGGATAACGATCCGTGTTCAGGAACACGCGAATATTATTTAGTGGACATTTATCGAATCTGCTCGTATCTTGCATAACATTAATCTCTCGCCCAGTTGGAAATCCTATAATAATGTATCTAGGTGTTTCTATACTAGTAGATGTTTTGATTGCCCATGTATGCTTATCTGTTGCTGGAACGGCGGGATATATGTGGGTTTCCCAACTTCTAAATGCTACTGGCGTATTTACAATTTTATCAATGTATTTCGTTAACGCCAACTCCTCTGCTAATGCTGGAATGATGTGTGGAACTTTCCAATATATCTTATCTATGTTAACTTGTAATGCTTCTTCTACAGTTGAAATTACTGCGTCGGTATCAATGTTACTACGAATTAATACCAGTTCTTATCTAATGTTCAAAATCACTTTATTGTAATCTTCGGCAAACCCAAGTAGCATTCGCAAAGGTATACAAACATAAAAGTATCCTTGAGCATTTGTTAGTGTACTGTTTGATGTAGGAAACCAGCCTGCATTTTCATGACGGGCGAGATCATTGGGCGTCAATGATACCAATCATTTCATTGTCGACGTTAATCCTACTTTCGTTACGGAATCTACCACTATTCCATTCATTTCATATCGAATTTCACTGAATAAAAATGCGATACCGTTATTCACGAACCGTGCGGTGTTAGAGACTGTACCATCCTGTCGTAATAATCGTCCCTCTACGTAGACATAACTTTCGGATGGTAGAGTGCACATGTCTTCCTGAATGGGTATCCTGATTTCATCATTGTTTCCAATTCTGGTAGTATATGGCTGATGGGTGTGCAGTTCGGAATTAACGATAGCATTATCTACGACAACTTTTTCATTAACGTTTAATATACTCATTGTAGTACTGTAAAGTCGAGACTTCCCAATAATGCTTTGTTCTGCGGTGTCAATGCTTTGGGTGCTGAACGCTTACTGACTTTCACCTTTCCACACTTTGATCTTTTATAGTTTAATATGTTCTATGCTATCAAAATATGTAATATGCCTGTTACGCTTAATGTAAGCTGTCCAGTGTGTACCCTTGTTATTTTGATCATCCAGATTCACAATACCACATTCATTCGCATGGATTCGTGTAGGTAAGTTATCTCGCATATATATATATATATATATATATATATATATATATATATATCCCTCTAATAGGGAATCTTTAATTGCTCCACAAATTTTGATAGCTCAACATTACTTAAGGCGTGACGTGGTAGCTTCAGTGGGAGTTTTTTGAATACGGTTGTAAATATATACCTAACCCTTGTTTATATGGCTTTATGTATAAACCTTTTCCTAATGCAGCTGCTTCCATTGCTTGGTTGTGTCGTTTGGTTTCTTCTAACGTTTTTGTCGCAGCTTTTGCGTCAGTTACCGCTTTTGCGACTGCCGCAGCACCGCCACCTAGAGGCCCTAACGCTCCTAATGCTGCAAAGAAGGGAATAAGAGGTATCAATCCTCCACGTTTTGGTATTGGTAATATTTTGCTCTTGGGTGACATATCGTTTTTGTGTTTTAGAGCGCTCAAGGCTCGTTGATAGAAGGACTGCTTTGTTAAACGAAATTGCTCTGCGAGAATGCTTCCTCCGCCGTGATTTGTTTCCCATTCCCAATTTCTTTTGCCCTTTCCGTAATTTGCCAACCATTCCCATTGTCCGTTTTCCTTTCATTATACCAGCTATGGTTAATGCAGCTGCCCTTTCTCCAAAGGTAGCGTCGGTAAAACGAAATTTATTCCAAGCTTTTTGTTGTAGTCTTATCGGCTATGTGTCGTTGTCTTAGATCGCTTGACTGGGAGTATGCAATATCGTGTTCTTTACACGCTTCGTCCAATTCGTTAATAACTTTGTTGCCACGAGCTAATCGTTTTTGTAAACGGGTACCTGGCCCACAATATCGATATCCGGGTATATGCAACTCCACGGGTAATTTATTTATTAAAGTATTAATTAATCATAAACCTTTTTTTGTTCCTATGACGCTGGGATGTATACTTCATACCACACTGACTGATACTTCACTACTAAACTACTTTCAGCACGTGGTATATATATATATATATATATATATATATATATATATATATATATATATATATAATATATATAGAAGCGTCATACAAGTCGTGACTTAGTACCATAATGGGTGACATCCGTTTCATTCCGCAAGATACAGAATTACCTATCAAAAATTATGACATTACTCCTAACAAGGAGCACTACTCTAAACACCGCGGTTTGCTAAAAGGAGGATGTAAACGAGGTATAATCGTCGGACCATCCGGCTGTGGAAAAACCAATGTTATGATTAGCTTATTAGAACATCCAAATGGCTTACGTTTTGAAAATGTCTATATACATTGCAAATCTTTATACCAACCTAAATACCAGTACCTGCGGGAGTTACTGGCGCCCATAAAGGAAATTAGGTATTTCGAATACAGTGATAATAGTGATGTTATACCTCCTAGTGAGTCCCGTAAAAATTCAATAATGATTTTTGATGATGTAGCATGTCATAAACAAAATGAAATTAGAGATCATTTTTGTTTTGGCAGACATCGAAATAATGATTGTTTCTATCTGTATCAAACGTATTCTTCAATTCCAAAACAGCTTATACGTGATAATGCGAATTTACTTGTTGTTTTTCATCAAGATCACACTAATCTCAAACATGTGTATGATGATCACGTTAATGTTGATATGTCATTTGATAGATTTAAAGACTTATGTTGCTGTTGCTGGCGTGATAAATTCGGATTTCTTGTGATTGATAAAGAAAGTGATGTTAATAACGGTCGTTACCGTAAGAGATTTGACTGTTTCATTGCAGTAAAAATAATCTAGTAGGACTGTCAACGTACAGTCGTAATGGAGGAGCGCTTAGTACAAGACATTTTGCGTGCTCGCAAGAGTGTGCAACAGATATATGCTAGTTTGAAAGAAGATACTGCACTTACAGAACGTGCAATGGAGGCACACTTTAAACCTATCACAAACCATTAAAACAATTAATTACTAAAAATGATGGTTCTCTCTTCAAATCTGAACCCCTTACGCCAGAAGTCGGAAAAAAGGAGTCCATTGCACATGAAAATGAAGTATTTTTACATTATACACATAAAACCTCTGGAATACGTAAGAAACCGAGGACTATTGTTCCTGACACCATTCCCAGACCTGTACAGGAATCTGTAATTGCTGATGTCACACATGACGACGAGGTGGAAATTCCTACTTTACAACAATTGAAATCGGAACTACTAGCTGCTGGATCCCAACCCGCCTTTGAAGAGTATCTTAGTCAATACGAAGGATTAGCGAAATACTACGTCGAACGTATCTTTAGAGATACCGAAGATGAATATGACTTAACGTACGGTGTACATTTTATTCCTGAAGAAGAGAAATTTTTATTGGCGATGCTGAACTAGATTTTGTTGGAGAAAATTTGCGAATCGCTCTTCCCGATGGATCATCCCTAGACTATGTGGGAACACCGGGATTATATGAATTACTTTTTAAAAAAGTTCCTACGGGATACAAAAAGAGGGATTTACAGCAATACAATGACATTTTGCGTTGTAGGCATGCTGCCCGACGTAATTATAACCCTGATGATCAAATCCGAGGAACTAATAGTAAGAAGTACCTTGAAATCATTAAACCATTACTTCAACCTAGAAAACGTTCTGCCACATCATCTATTGCACCTCCAGCCACCAGATCTCGAACAACTTCTATATCCAAAAGAGGTGGTGGACTGCACCTATTGCGATACAATAATAAACCTATTGAGTTTGTACCGTGGAATAATCCGAATAAGTTAGTCCATTGGCTAAGGGAATTATTAGGATCAATGTCGGCAGGAAATACTAGCAATCACAACGAAATAATATATATATAATTGACGAACTACGTAACGCAAAAGTAATAAAGTAACAGATATTGTTATAAACCTACCACTATAGTCATTTCCTTTCATTGTTACGACGACTATCACTAAAGATGTCCAGTAGTGATGCCAATAGATAAATTTGGCGGGCATCTTCATCATCAAATGACAGTGGATACATTTGGGAAACATATTGTTCATCGTCACAGGGATGATACCAAAGAAGGTGATAACTATTACGAAACTTATTTTAACCTACAAGGTTTATTGCATAATAAAACAGTAGATATTCCATTGGTTATCGATGGTAAATATTTGTTTCCTTATACAGAGGGTACAATAGTGCATTGTAGATGGTCACCTCGAGTTATTCATCTTCAAGTGGATGGTGTACTGTATACAACACCACTGTATCTAATTACTCAACCTATACGTAAGGAAGCTGTGATTCAACCTATAATACCAGACGGTGTCAAATTTACGAAGGAACAATCATTCATCTTAGAACTTCTATTAAAATCTAAAGTGAACAATGAGTAAAGCCGATGTTGTTGAAGAACTGCACAAACCAGCAAGACGAAATTTTCCGCGGCGTTGTGTAGTACTAAAAGGTTTAAATGATCTCTTTCAAGCCGATTTAGTGGAAATGCTACCTTATGCTCGGGTGAATAAAGGATTTCGATATATTTTAGTAATAATAAATGTCTTCTCTAAATATGTGTGGGCTTTTCCCATTAAACGCAATAATGGTAAACTAGTAGCAAACATAATGGATAAACTTTTGTCTGGTTTGAAAAGGACGCCTACATATATATATATATATATATATATATATATATATATATATATATATATAAACTGATATGGGAACTGAATTCTATAATGCTGAATTAAAAAAAGTAATGAAAAAATTCAATATCAAACATTACTGTAGTTATTCCACCTTGAAAAGTAGCATAGTCGAACGTGTAAATCGCACCCTTAAAGCAATAATGTGGAAAACATTCAGCATGCAAGGATCCTATAAGTGGCTATCAATCTTGCCTCACATTGTCGCAGAGTATAATTCAAGAAAGCATAGAACAACTGGATACAAACCGGTAGATGTAACGGAAAAGAATAGTACATCTATTTTGAAACATTTAAAATGTCAAAAAATTCTTGACCGTAGAACACCTAAATTTAAAGTGAGGGAACATGTACGCATTAGCAAACATAGAAGCATATTCTCTAAGAGGTACACACCTAATTGGAGTTACGAAGTCCTTCGAATATCAACAGTTAAACGTTCAAGCCCACTCACCTACACATTACGTGATAGTCGAGATGAAGAGATTCAAGGTCGGTTCTATGAGCCCGAACTACAAAGTGTTAAACATCCAGACATTCACCTAGTTGAACGTGTAATCCGACGTCAAGGGAATAAAGCTCTCGTTAAGTGGTTGGGTTTTGATACTTCTCACAATTCCTGGATTTCTACCAAAGACATTGTGTAATACGCTAAGTAACCTTAATTATATATTGTAATATATAAGGAATACTACCGGCTTCCATAACTAAAGTGCTACGAAATAAATATGAACTGGTTCAGTGGAATTCAGCGTGGTTTGCCAAATTGAGCAAGGTAATACGCGAGCATTTTTCGGAAAGTAGTGTAACAGCATATGCCTACACACACAGTTAGGATGTGTACAATGATGACTCATGTATACTGTGTGATGAGGTGTGCTACGTAGACGAGTAATCTTTTTTACTATATTTATTGTATCTATTGTATATATATAAATATATATATATATATATATATATATATTTTGATTAGGTTTTATCCATAAATATTGTAAAATAATCTAAATAGAATATAATGTCTACTATAATAATATTGGAATAATATTGGGAGTAATAATGAGACTCATCTAACAGGGGATAGGGATCATTGAAATTTAGAAGGAACCTGCCTTTAATATTAAAATAAACTATCATGAAATTGAATTAAATTATTTGTTTGACTACAATAACCATAGTTAATATGACCAAGACACACTAAGGTAATGTCCTATTTAATTAAAAAAAAAATCTTAATTGATTAAATAAAATTGGATTATAATCTTTATTTCGCATAGATATCTCTGTTAGACCCTGTACATAACAAATTCTTTTAAAAATATATGTGAGCATGCGCTGTGAATACGCAACCATATGATTTATCATAAAGAAAAGTAAAATTTGACAAACCAGTAAGTATAAAGACGTTTGATTAATAGAAACCCAATTATCAAGAAAACATTTAAATTTCTAGAACAAATAACATTCCCTTTGAACATGCATACTTGTTGTTGCACATCATTGTTATTACAAAGGATATAAATTGTGAACATAACAATATAGTATCAATGTCAACAAAGTACTTACATATTTGTCCTTCTTTTCGTGGGTAACTGCTGCACAAGACGATTGTAAACACCAGCTGCTGCAACCTGCTATTCTGCCTCTCGAACATCCAAAGTTTTCTTTAAAATACTCAGCTTATTCACTTCGGTAAGTTTCACTATTAATATTAGAATATTGACGAATCTTTGTTTTAGGTTTATTGCTTCTTTAATAAATTAAATTCAAAAGTAAATTTTGAATGAGCATAGAGTATGGATGGTTGTCGTAAATTAAACACTTTTTAATAAACAAGGTGTATAATGAAATTAACTTATGGACACCACAATTTAATATGCACATCAACATATACGATTCACATTTAAATAAACAAAGTCGAAACGGCAGGAATATTTTTATAACTCAACGAAACTTCCGCATTATGGTTTGAAAAGGTAAACTAACCTTATTTAAAATTATTTCACGAACAAAAGACTATCACTTGTTTCGTGACCACTTCCGAAACTAAACCGCACTTTGTTATATTCCCGATGTGATTTAATTTTGTTTAAAATTATATTTTCAAAAAATTTCGCAACAGCTTACTCTGGCAAGTTGTTGCAAAAGTTGAAAATCAAGAGAGAATGTGTAGCTGAAACGCTTGTATTTATATCTTTTTACTCGACAACCAAATTTTTCGAATGTTTCATTAGTTACGAGAAATATTTGCTTAATTCCTATTGGTTAAAGTAATTCTTAAATTACGAAAATTCTTTAAAACTTTATAACTTCCTTCCTGTTTAACATTTCTTAAATCTAAAAACATTTCCAAAATCTCCATAATTTTCTCTACATTTTGAGACCAAACATGATCTAAATCAGACACTTAATAACTATGTTAATTTTTACCCTTATTTATTGAATTTAAACTAATTCTATGCAATTTACAGGCTTGAAAATTACCTCTATATGAATAGGGGAAGCTACTGCACCCTAATATACATCTCAAACATGCCTACGGCCAATTTGAAAGGAAAAAATTCTTAAATCTATCAAAATTCTTACAAACTAAAATTAACAAAATTGGACATAAATATAAGGAATTACAACATCAAATTGAGGCTACCTTACTATTTTTGCCTCTACTAATTTATTTTATATGAATTGTCTCAATTAAAATTACTTTTCACAAAAATTGTATGTTCGAGGATATGACATAACCTCATATTGTCTCTATCAAATTAATGTTAAATTTCACATTTTTAAGCACAATAACTGTCAATGTACGTATTTAAAATTATTGTTTAAGTCACAAATTAGTTTATTTAGTCACTTTTGTAGGTTCATAAGTTCTCCTACGACTAGTGTCGGAATGTTGTCATACACTAGTTTAATGTGATGAACTGTTGAATTAAGCACAATAATTCCAGATCTACTGCATGATTCATGTTATATAGTCACCCACTAATGTGCTTGTTCTGTTTTTTTATAAGTTTTGCACTATTATGAGTTTAACGCACAACTACGAATGTTCTTACAAATCTCGGCTGCGCACATGTAAATTGCGACATTGATACCAGCCTATCTCTAATTGTAACATTATTTTTGTCAAACACAACCTGTATTACATGTCGTTAGGGAATATTGTTTAATATAAACTTATAAAACTAAAAATAAATTGAATTAACTCAAAAACGAAAACAAACATCCCCTATACTTCTATGTACTGTGTTGTCTATTACTTAAATTACCATTATTAACACAACATTAAGAAAATATTTTAAATTTCTCAAACACCTCAATGTTTATTAATCATCTTATTCTACAATTATTTAAGGAAATGTACCATTTCGTACTAACTAAAGTAAAAACTTCAGTATGCAAATTACATAGCTACTTGCACGTGATTAGACTCATCTCAATATATATATTGTATGTATTGTAGATATTGTATATGTGTTGTATATATTGTATATATTATATATCTTATAAAATTATAACTTATTTCCTGTCAGTATCATACTGTTTTCGCTGGTATTAATATGTGTGACCCAAACTTTTATTATCCTCAGTATTACAACTGTTTCGATAAACGATTACTAACGTATCGAACATGGTCTGGAGTTCACTCACCCTCATCGCTTGCTGCAGCAGGGTTCATTTCCACATCTGCAGACGACACGGTTGAATGTTTCATGTGTGGGGTTAGAATAAACCGATGGCAGCCAGATGTCAATCCGTTACAGGAACATCTACGATGGGCACCACACTGCACTTATGCTCAGCTCCTCGCACCACGTCCACGCAGATGTAATGAAACGGAAGTGGAGAGGACCTTCTGCACTTGTACTAAATCAAAATGTTTTATTCCTAAGGAAAATCATATATCTGAGTAATACATTTGTACATGTTTTTATGAATTAAATATAATGTGTACATGTCTATATTTCTACATGAATTAAATATAATTTGTACATGTCTTTATTTCTACATGAATTAAATATATTAACATATCGTTTTCTTTTATTTTGGTAAAAAGTGTGGGTGAGCAAAAAACATACAAGTGGGCAAAAAACATACAAGTGACGTGGCCTTGGGCTAGAGTGGCAACCAGGTGGTTAAGAATAACGTAGGCCACACGGATGGCCTTGTAATTGTGGAACAGGAAAGCGGGGTTTGTGACCTTGAGTTTGTGGTAATGATATATGATTAGGTCAAACATTCTGCTTTTTCGACCTTGGTACGGTGGTGACCTTGGTATTGTAGCGACATTGGAATTGTGGTAACTTTGGAATTGTGGTGTGTTCCAGAAGTCTCCAATCTTACCTACTTACACTCAGTTCCAAAACAAGTGACGCACTTGATTTTTGCCATTTTTCAAACCAGAGAGCCCGATTTAAAAATGTTTTATTCGTTAATAGGTAATTGCCGTGCCTTCCAAAAAAGTAAAGAAGTGGAATTTTTTTCAAAGCCTTCTGGATGGTGTTGGAAAAACGGACCATGTATTAAGCAGTTATCCCAGTTTATAACTTTGTGTTTAATAAAAATGCTTTCTAAAATTCGTATGAGTTTATTTCACTAGAAAACTGTTTCTCGATAAATTCAGAAAGTTGGTAATATGCAAGGCTTCAACAAAAATGCTGTAATTCGCACAAATTTAGACATAAATCAATGAATAAACAAACAAAATGCTCATAAAAGAAGCGTTATTGATATAAAGTGTAAGCATTTTCTATACTATTGCTTTATTCACACACAGAGTGAATGAATAATTAAGAAAAAAAATGGTGTGATTTTTTTCACTACCATCCACGAGGCTTTGACCAAATCCATATTTTTAATTTTTTTTTTGAAAGGCAAGTGAATTACCTTTAAACGAATAAAAATCGGCCCACTGGTTTGAAAAAGATGACATTTAAGCTACGTCAAAAATCAAGTTGGCTTGAATTGACGATAGTCAAAAACCCATCGTTGCTCCTTCGATTTGTCTACACCTCTAGGGCTGATGATGTCTCCCCAAAATTCAACAAAAACTTACACCACGTGAGAAATCATCGAAATGTCCGATATTCTATGGATGACCAAACATTCACAAATTTGAGGCATCACTGAGACGATTAGTGGGTTCAATCGGATCAGCTTTACAAGAGCTTGCAAGTTACGTCGCCAAACAGTAATTAAAAAGGAAATACTCAACCAAGGCACTCTATTAGTTGGTTTAGATGTAGAGGTATAGGAACTTGTGTTAGGGACTACGCCCCCTTGTCAAGGCCTCCTTGACGGTAAATAGTATTATAATACGGGGGCCCTCATACTATCTCATAAGACAGGTATAGGAACTTGTGTTAGCGGCTTTGTCCCTTGTCGTGGCTCCATTGGCGGGAAAATTTAAACCTTAACAACCATATCGACTTCTCTAATTTCCACACAATAATGATTTAGTTATAATGTAAACATTATCTACCCGGTTGCTGTAATCCATTTGAGAAGAAAAGTTGATCTTTCTTTGAGAAGTAATTTATGCAGGATAGTTATTTGTGAATCAATAAATAGCTGAATAGTAATATTCGTTTTGATTATAAAAATTATGTACTGAAAATTTTGAGAATCGTTATAGAGTAACATAAAATATTCATCAGTTGTGATAGAGTTGCAGAAAAGGTTCGTTCAACTCGCAAGGGATCTGATCCTGTTGGGTTTAAATAATAAGGCCGAGAAAACAAATGTTGGGTACCACGAGTTTTGTCATAACCCCAACCATCAGACCTCTAACATGATGGATATTAAGGCAGTTTGTAGGTAGCGGACCGCGAAAATTTTATAATTGTAATAAACGTTTGTCAAATCGCCATTGTTACCACGACAGAAAAGATAATTAGTGGATTTTTTTTATATTTTAATAATACGTCGTAATTTGCTAATGTTTTTATTTATATATTTTTACCTACGACCACTGTAGAAAATAGACGAAAACACACGACACACAGCCTCAGTAAATTCGTCATTACGCACGGTAAACAAATCGCACAGTTTTCGTAAACAAAACGCACAGTTTGACTATATTAACAAATGAAAATATTACAATGTCATATGAATCGACAAATCGAGATACTTCTAACATACGTGATAATTGTACAGTAACCATAAATAATTATTATAATGTTTCTAATGTTAATTAAACCAACGTAGTAGTAAATAGAACGAATTATATCGTGTATGATCATCAAAATTGTGAGACATAATTTTGTAAAATTGTTTGAAATAAAAATTGATCAAAAATCTAAAGATGCAATAATATACAGAGTATCCCATTTAAAGAAATGAAAATTACTAGTTTTTAGATCTCTATGTATACATGAAACGAACAACAAAAAACAAATACTAAAATAAAAAATCGACGTGTTTAAGCATCATCTACAATACCTGATAAAAATGAAAATATTAAAAGCAGTCCGGACTTTTTTGGCACAGTGTCTATGGTCGTAGGTAAAGTATAGTACGTAATACGTGTTGTAGAGCAATTACGCACTCATGGAATTATGCACTCGCCGCTATGCGGCTGCGTGCATAATTTTTCCATTCGTGCGTAATATGCCTTTTACAACACTTATTACATAATATACTATTATCTAAGGAATGTAGGATTGTTTGTAACTAATATGTATGTAAACACATGTTAGGGGGTGAGTGGCAGGTGCACGCTTAAAAATGCTTTACTGAAGGGGCGTAACAAATCATTGGAATTTTTCTTGTAGTCGCCTTGATGTAAAAATGTCATTGCTCTAATGATTGATTACGGCTGGGCAGACCGCGATCAAAAGATATCTTTGTTACTGGGAAACTGGGAACGTAAATATAATGTTGTTACAGACGAATGCATATTTTTAAAATTAAGATGTCGTACAATAATTATTATGAAACTATTCTAAGATAAGTTAGTGTTTCTTGTTTTTTATTACTTTTGAAAGACAGGGGTTGATTTTTCGAGAGTAGATATAATTAGTTTTGAAATCGAAGGTGGGCAGTTACAATTAGCTTGTCAATCGAGCCAGATCGATTTTTGGGTTAATTACCTTCATTGTAAACAGTTTGTCTTTAAAATAATTATTGCGTGTACATTTTTCTTTTGAATTCGCCAACACTAAGTTATCTTTTCTTTCGGGGTTAAACCGCGTATGTTAACGAGTTGTGCCTGTGATCAATTAAGGGAATATTTATTCTAGTGTAAGTATGTATTTTTATATAACTGAAAGCTCGCAGAAAAATAGTTTTACCAGTCTAGATAACATATCAAATACCAAGCATTTTCTTGCAAAGCTATCTTATTCGTACGCGGACTCATTAAGCTGAAATCTGCTAAAATAAAAGGACAGTACAGGGCCCTCTCCCTCTGGTATTTGTGCGAATTAGCACATATGTATATATATATATATATATATATATATAATGGTGTAGAGGTGGTTGACGAATGGGTATAGGATGCCTCGGGATTTTAATTGTAAAACGCAATTGCCTGTTGGTACACACTCCCAAGTCAGACCATAAACACCTCGAATTTTCATTTCTATTGTTTTTATTTGTTGTATAGGTGAATGTGTAACCGGAGAGAGAGAGGCACGGTATTTTTCTAACGCACTCAAACTCATATATAGGTCACGATGTTAGTGATCTATTTATAACGTACCCTTGTAAGGCTTTGTTTTAATGAGTTTTTATGTCAGTTTGTTGAAGTTCAATTATTTGCCTGCGAGCTGATTTCTCTTTTTTATGTGCTTTATTACAATGTAACTTATGTATTTTGTGCTTTAGTTGTCACTAAACAATTGGGTACTTTTAAATTCCTTGTATGGTGTTACGATTTTTATTATGATTTTTATCTTGATTATTTATGACTCAATTGTGAGTGTCACTACATCTGTTTTTTTTTGTTTCTGTGTAACTAAACTGCTTTTTATTCATTTTTTCTTAATGTTATAATTTTGTACGCACTTTAACCTGATTTAATGGTGTTTTGTTATATATTTAACCCTTTCATTGTTTTTTTTTGTGTTATTTGATTTATTAATGTACTTGTACAATTGCTTATTTATGAATAAAGTGGGATTTTAATTTAAGTAGTTTCATTTTTTTTACTTGCCTCTCATGGTGCAACACGTACTTCATCCAGACTATCTCATTTAGATAACATAACGTGCCTAACACTAGACGGCTCTTCGTTTAATCAGATTTGAGGTTTTCGGGTAATTAAATATGGGTCTTGTAAATCAATTCTAATGTTTTAATTATTGCCCGGAAAGTCAAAGTAAATCAGGCAATTAATTTGAGTAATAGTGAGATTATTGTCAGTCAAGTCAAAAAAAATCACTTAGCGATTGTTTGGTTCTTGAATTTGCATTATTGCAAATAAGTTCAAATTACGCTTTTAAAGACAGGGTACCTGGGGGACGCTACAAGTTGAATGAAAGATCCTTAAATATATACAAAAACCTGTAAGTTACGATTTGATTGAGATTGATTTACGGAAGATTGACTGTTAATGGAATGAGCCCACTTGAGGGTCTGACGTCATAATTAATTAAAAGTGGCGGGGGGGGTGGGGGGTGGAGTGGGGATAAATAAAAGTGGTAGGGGACAGAGTGGAGATCTGGGATGGAGCTAGAAGTGGGGTTGAGGATGGGGTCGGCTTCTTTTCGTGGACCTTTTTCAACCCCTGGGTGGAATTTTAGTACCTAATTAAAGCCCTTTTGGCAGTATTAAGAGCCTTTTTAGCGGCCCAACCCTCAGAATAGGGTTGTTGGATGCCCCCTAGGATATGGTCTAGCGGCCGTTTTGGTTGAGTGAAGGCGGTAAAAATAGATAAGAAGCGTATGGCTTCATTAAGGCGGGGCTAACATTAGGCATTACCGATTCTTTTACCTGATTGATTGTATGTGTAATCGGCAATTTTCTCAACCATCGTATCGTCCATATTGTCGGCCATCTTGTCGATTAAGGACCTTTTGGCATAGGTCTTCGTAAGTTTTTCCTAGGCCTTCTTGTCGTGACCCCCTTGGCGGGAAATTTAAATTTGTTTTCTAATACGGGACCTTAATGCTAACTTGTAAGACAGGTGTAGGACTTTCTAACCTGCTCCCGATGACTCGCCCCCTTATCCTGGCCCCTTTGGCGGAAAATTTGAATTTTTATTTGTCTCTACATTCTGCTTGGTTATGGCGGGGAGTTTGTTTTGTATCCTAATAAGGAGCCCTAATTCTAAGTTGTATGGCAGGTATAAGTCTTCCGAACTTGCTTTCGGGTCTTAGCCCCCATGTTGTGCCCCCCCTGTCCCAAAATTTGAATTTGTTTGTGGCGCCATCTACTTGTGTATAAATTAATGAATGTTTTCTGTAATATAACTGGCGCACCTAGCGGTATATTTTAAAAGTACACACAGGATCCTGTAACGGTAACGCCGGGAAAGTTTAAATAAGGGGTCTAACACTAACTTTTAAGGTATGACGTATGAGCGACCACTTACCTTATAGATAAGCCTAACCGACACTCAGACCCCTAAACATGAGGGCACCGGCGTGGGAAAACTGTCGATCAACAGCAAATCAATTTCAATCAATTCAATCTCAATCAAATCGTTACTTACAGCATGCAAAAATCAGCTTACAATTCAAAAATACTGGTTTGGCCTAACTTACAGCTTGCTAAAACCAACCATAATTCAAAAATATTTGAGATAGTCTTCGGCATTACTGTCAATATACGAGCATTAAATTAGCTTGTAACACTGTTTCCGGGGTTTTGCATACAGTGCTAAAAATACGTGTTACAGTTAAACCAGAAAAATTCTTGTACAATAATAAATATATAACTAAATTCCAAATCAGTTCACTATATTATTTTACATACAAGGATTGTCTTTACGGAAATACTTCTAGCAAAAAGGGCCTGAGATTTATAAACAAGCTTGAATGCACTATTTAGATTTGAAAACGGGCAAATACCCCGGGGGTAAATAAACAATCTGACTTTCATCTACAATTTTGATAATACACAAACGTTTTGAAACTAACACCAATTTCATTTCGTAAAGCAGCTATAGGACTCTGTTTTATTTTAGCCACGCTCATTATTATCAGTAGACAACCATAATAACAATAATATCGCTCAAATTAACGTGTACACTATTGTCGAGTTTTGCATACAGTGATAAAAATACGTTTTACAGTTAAATCAGTAAAAATGCCTATACAACAAAAAAATACAACCAAACCTGAAGTCAGGGCTCTAGCAATTAAATGAAGTAAATAAAATAAAGGGTAGGGTTAAAATAAAAACCGATCACTCACCAGGGTTGTTGTCGATAATCGTATTGCAGGAACGCACTTTAGGCGTCTTGCTTATAACTGAATAATATAAAGAAAGTACTTAGAGTCTTCCAGGAATCGTTAATATAAACCAATTATTTCCCAAGTTATGTAACCACAATAACAACCTTTCACTGTAGAAGCACAGCTATTGCATTTAAAAAACAACACTTATTTTTACAAGCAGACTTGTTTGTTCTGTAATGGAAGCTGATCGTGGCTTAACCTAGTAGTATATTTTTAAATGTTCAATATAAATCACTTAATGCTTTCAAACAGTTATTAATATAAAGTAGTTAACAACTTTCGCTATTCAATGTCTTCTACCGTGTCTGGAAAAAACCCCTAATTACTTAATTACGAGAAAGACAAATAGACCTTGAAAATCCAATTGTGGTGTACATGTTCTTTGTTGCTGACTCAACTTAGATTGCACTTATTTTTAAAAGTAGATTTGTTTGGTTGAAGGTAAACGAGTAGATCTCTGCTTTTGAGAAACTGCGGAGAATTTGAATTTGATTCCCAGGCGTTTGACCATTTATTTATCTAACCCCAGACATTTGTCTATTTTGAATAACGACTTATACAAAAAACAACCTTCATTTCAAAAAACTTACTTGGTTTAAGTTACAGCTTGCAAAAACAACTCTCACCAAAACAGACGCCAATTCAATTGAATTAAGCTAAAACTTGCAAAAACTAACCCTCAACTCAAAAAATACTGGCTTTTGATAATACTAACCCTAAGCCGTAACTAAAATCACTAATGCATACTAACTCATAAGACACCGTCAAGCAAATCGATTAATCAATCAAATCAATTGTTTTTGCTTGACAATACTGTAGACAATTTAATTATGAGTCATAAGTGTTAAATGGCTGTTATTAATTTCGCTTTTACTCATAGATGTACAGCTTGTGTTTGTTTCTGAATTAATTCGAATAAAGCTGACAGAAGCTGAATTCAAATCAGACAAAAAATTACTCCAATTAGACTACACTTATTTTTAAAAGCAGACTTGATTGTTTGTGACGTCATCTAGTGGTGTACTTTTAAACTAGTGCTTGTTTTCTGTAACGGAAGTTGATCGTGGCTTTTTTTCTTAGTAGTATATTTTTAAAGGCAGATTTGTTTGTTTGCGACGCCGTCTAGGGATGTATTTTTAAACTAACGAATATTTTCTGTAACAGAAGTTGATCGCACCTCTCGCTCTCTCTCTTTTCTTCTCCGCCTCTGTTTGGTCTCTCACGCCTCCCTCGCATCTCACCTTTCCATCGTCTCTGTCGGTTCTCTCGTCTCTCACCTCTCCCTGGTCTCCCTAACTTCTAGCCCTTCTTACAGCTCTCTCGTTTGGCTCGTCTCTCTCTCTCTCTCTCTCTCTCTCGTCCCCCCGTTTCTCTCGTTTTAGGTTAGGTCAATGTAACGATTACAGGGCCCTGCATGTACTTTTAAAAATATACCGCTAGGTGGAGCCACGATCAATATTTATGACAGAAAACATTCATTAGTTCATACACCACTAAACGGCGTCATAAACAAGTTCAAATTTCCCGCAAAATTATACCGCTAGCTGGAGCCACCTCTATTAAAGGAAACGTTCATTAGTCTTAGAAATACACCACTAGATGGCACCACAAACAAATTCAAATTCCGCGCAAAAATATACCGCTAGATGGAGTCACCTTTATTACAAAAACATTAATTAGTCCTAGAAATACACCACTAGATGGCACCACAAACAAATTCAAATTTCCCGCCAAGGGGGGCACGACAAGGTGCGAAGCCGCTAACACAAGTTCCTATACCTGTCTTCTGAGATAGTATGAAGGATTCTTATTTTCAAATTTCACCCCATAACGAATGCGCGCGCACGACCAATCAGCTGAAAGGGGGGCGTAACCTAGTCTCCAATCAGAACACAGCCCCTTGGCCCCCAACCAGCCTGGAAGTGAACGTGGCCACCTGGGGATGAGGTGGTCACGTGACTACCCCAATCCAACCCCCCACGTAAAAAAAGGGCGGGGTCACGTGTTGGAAGTGGGTGTGGCCTATGACGTTACAAAAAAGTGGCGGGCCTCTTCTACTAACAGAAGTTATGGAAAATACCACGATCCAGTTGCTATAGATGCATATAACTATAAATAGCAGTTTAAAGTGCGAAAAGCATTTTCACCAAATTAGTTTATTAAGTCAAAACCTTAGAATATACTCTATATTCTAAGGTCAAAACACTGCCACCTTCAAATGGCCAATTGCATTTACTTTTTTACTATTTTATATAATTTAGGAGGTTGCATAGATTTTGTAAAAACAAAGTGACTTTTTTGCGTTGGAGCTTTCAGGAATTATCGAGTTTTTGTTTTTAAAATAGTTTTCTTATTTAAGGATGCTTTCAAAAAGAAAATATGTTCTGAAATAGTTTCTAATAAATTAGCTACGCATTTTCTGTCAACTTTTTTTTTCATAATATACGGGGTGGCCAACTAAGAATGCGAGGTACTGTATCTGGGAAACTATACATCGTAGAGGCTTGCGAAAAAAAAAGTTATACTAAAACGGCCAATACAAAAACCTGGAAAATATTTTTATGTTTCTGAAATGGCCGCTAGGGGGCGTAACTGCAATCTTGAATCTAAAAAAGTGATGTTTCTGTGAATCCTGCTATATTAACTTAATAAAAAAATAACTGATCTTTAAAGTTGAGGATAATCTGAATTTTTTTTGTTTGGCACTTTTCGACGTATGTCTAAAAATGAAGTGGTGGGGGGTATTCATAGGTTTCCTTAAATAACCCCCTGTATCTTCGAAACGGCTAAGCCGATTTTAACAAACTTGAGCGCGTTGAAATGAGCTATTCTTGGGCTACAACTGTTATAATATTTGAAGTTTTGTTAGTTTCACATGTCGTCGCTAGAGGGCTTTGCTCGACATTCCGACAGAAACGGTGAATTTTTGTAAAAAAATTAAATGAAATGGTATGACTTTTTTTCATGAACAAGTAGCTAAATGATGCCTAAACAAGCTTGCGAAAACCGCATCTCGATATCTTGTTACTAACCTAAAATATCGGACAAAGAAAACTTTATACGAAAATACCTTAAATTTTTATTTTTTTTAACTATATTTTTCTGGAATTGTTTCTATTATGTAAGGACCGATTTAAAGGAGGAAGGTTTTTAATGCCCCCGTAAATGCTCGAAATGCTGACCATAACTCTGTGCATTGCTGAGGCCTCTTATGGGTAGACAAAACTGCAGCTTCAATTTCGGCTCTGAATAGGTTACCTAGAAATTGCGATTTTAAATGTTTGTAAATTTATACACCAGAATAAAATCACCCTTTTTGAAATCACTATGGGCAAGTAAGCAATGTTAAAAGTTATACTAAAGGATGATATGCTTGCGGTTTATTTTGAATGTCTTCAGAATACCGCAGTAGCTAAAAGAGTTTACGCGGCTCGATATCCAAATCGGCGTCCTTGCGATGTAAGAGTTTTTCCCCGATTAGTTGCGAGCTTACGAGCCAATGGTAGTTTTCGGCCTACGTTTCAACGGCAAAGAATTGGAAGAACACAAGAAAATATTAACCGTGTACTGAGCTATATTGAAGGAAATCCTCATGTTAGCACAAGAGCATTATCCACTGAGTTGGGCATATCACGGACAACGCTTCAAAATATTTTGAAGGAACATAGGTAAGGCCATCAAAATATATAGGTATTCGTTTAAACTTTTTTTAATTACTTTAAGAATGCACTCATATGATGTCGTTTTGCATAAGGCCTTGAAAGAGGAAGATTTTTATCGAAGGTTAGACTATTGCTATTGGATGTTAGGCATGATACGTGAAAATAGAGAATTTTTATTTCAAATTATTTGTACCGATGAAGCCACCTTCAGTAGTGGTGGGATAGTCAATCTGCACAATATGCATTATTGGTCTGCAGAAAATCCCCACTGGTTGCATGAAGTTCAGCGCCAAGGACGTTGGAGTTTAAATGTATGGTGTGGCATACTGGGAGGCAGAGTTATTGGGCCATATTTTTTCGAGCAACCCCTAAATGGCAATGTATTTCTTGACTTTTTGACCAATCAATTACCGTTGTTGTTGAAATATGTGCCTCTGGAAACAAGGCAAAAATTGTTTTTGCAGTTTGATGGTTGCCCAGGACATTTTGCTATTAATGTGCGAGAGCATATTAATGCAGTATTTCAATAGCGGTGGATTGGAAGAGGAAGTCTGTTTCCATGGCCTCCGCGATCGCCAGACTTAACTTGCATCGATTTTTATTTATGGGGGCGCTTAAAGGACATCGTGTTTCGGACTCAACCTAACGTAATACGTAACATACCGAGAGCCGAAATTGAAGCTGCAGTTTTGTCTAGTCATGAGAGGCTTCAGCAATACATAGAGAGTGATGGTCAGCATTTCAAGCATGTACGGGGGCATTAAAAACCTTCTTCCTTTAAATCGGTCCTTTTTAGGGCCACAACTTACATAATACAAACAATTCCAGAAAATATAATTAAAAAAAAATAAAAAGTTAAGGAATTTTCGTATAAAGTTTTCTTTGGCCGATATTTTAGGTTAGGAACAAGATATCGAGATGCGGTTATTTTTTTGGCAATTATCTAAACATTTTAATTTTTGTGAAGTTAAATATCCAAAGAATTTCTTTTCTTTCCTTTCACATAATTTTTGGAACAACTTTTCAAATGCTTCATGTAATTTAATAACTATTACTTCATTTTTTTCTAAAAACAAAATACTTTCTTCAAAAAACTTTAATAAATTGTTGTAAAAAAGGAGGTACCCTTCAGGAATTATATCATTGGGTATATTTTATATACATTTTCTTCTATATATAATAATTTTTGTATAGGTTTTGGACATTCATTACAACATTTACAGCTTCTAAAATACGACAAAAGAGCGAGCCAACCTTTAAAAATGTTATCAATAGATGGATTTAATATGATAGCCACCTGGTTGATACATGTCGTAGCAAATCTTGTATGTGTAAATTGTATAGATAGATTCGTAAGAAAAACGTTTTATTTCTTAAGAATGGAAAATATATGTAAATAATAGAAAAATGATTAAATATATGAGATTTGGCTCATATATCAAGCATTTCATATGATATATGAGAAGGGGGTTAAATACAGAAGTGTCATTAAATATAGGAGATCTGGTCACCCTAAATTTACAATTTTACAATTACCTTGAAAAATAAAACTGACTATATTTAAAATAGAAATGACTGAAAAGATACAAAATACATTATCCTCATTTAATTGAAATAAAAAACAGTATTTTGTATTTTAAATATCTATTTCAATTAAATCTATTCAAGACATTTACCCACCACCGAATTGAATCTTTTTCAGGTCGGGAGTGTTATCATTTGGGATCAAAGATGTCCGAAATCATAATTTATTCATCAAATTATTTGGAAACTTGCCAAATATTGTCTCTAAGAGAAAAAATTTGTGGTTTTGAGGCGCTGGTCATCACTCATGACTACAGATGTAAAAAACTTTCTTATTTACCAATTTATTTGGCAAAAACGTCGAAATAAATTGCCTTGATTAAGAGTCATCACTTAAGACGCATTTCTTCGATCTTCAAAAATTATTTTCATTGTTTTACAGTGGTGTTCATCGTTGCGATCAATGATAACCAAAATTTTTATAAATAATTTTATTTGCAAAACGGTCTATAAGCATTGTAACTAAGTTTTAACTAATTTTATATTAAGGGTTAGTTTGGGTAGTTTTTTACGCTGCCACAATTTGTATTCTAATAAGATTTGAATTTGAATAATTTTCGTGTAGAGCTGAGATGTTGTCACAACACTTATATGTATTACACCAACTCAATTCTTAAATAAAAGTACTAAGACGAGACGAATGCACAAAAGAGAACTGCAGCCCTTAAATGAGTATTACTTTACCTAAATTGTTTATGCAGTTTCTAACTAGGCCTTCCAATACATAGATAAAAAAATGTTTCTAATACCAACTTTGATCAAATTGGTCACAGCAGCACTGCATTTCTATTCTATTATTTTTGGAAAAGATGTAACAACACGAAGGAAAATCTCCTTATATGAGTTTATCCAGATATATGGCCAATAGTAGTTTATAGGCCTTTTAGTATAGTCATTTTTAATAAAAATGTCATTTTTAAAAATGCTCGGAACTTTGGTTTCAGGATGTTACCAATCTTTCAAAGAAATTTACCGGCAAGAAACCGTTTCCTTGTTATAATTGAGAACTAGGTACCTCCAATTTGCTCAGAAATTGCAAAAGTTATATTAAATTAAGTAGTCAAGTAAAAATGTGCATAAGGCTTAAATTTGTTTTAAAGGGGTTTTTTAAATGTTTTATCAATAAAGTAATTATAATCCATGTAAATAAAGTTTTTGAAACACAGATAAATATTTGTTGAAACTTGTGATAACCTTAATTCAGTTTTAATAAGTAATATATACTATTTATGTGATTGCTATGATAAGATCTCAATAAAATAACTTATTTTACAATAAATTGTAAATTGAAAATTAAAAAATATAAATTTTATAAATGAATTTTGTTTTTTAAGAAAATTAACGCTCACTTTCTATTAAATCTAAAATTGCGTATATAAACAGGAACTATTTTGAAATAACGAGCGGTAGTCCGATGTTTCCAGGAAAATTATTGCTCGAATCTGAACGTCAAGAGGACTTGTAAGATTCTTGGATATTATACCGTCGTGAGACGAGACAGCAGACCAGGGATTTATAATAAGATTTATAAAGCTCTGATCAACATCGAGGTCACCGGACACTCGAAAGTTACCGTGGAAACGACTATGGCTATCGTTTTTTTATGTGTACATATTAAGAAAAAATTATGGTTTAGTTTGATTAAGATTTAGTTATATTATCCTCGCCAGGAGTGTTTACCGCTACGTCATTACATACAATCGTATGTTGTAATCTTTGTTTAACTAATCTAAAGGTGTAATATGAAAAACATGAGTCAACATTATTTTCAATATTATTTAAGATTATCTTTATATACTCTAAAATTGTTTTTATTTATATGTAATATTATTAACAAAGTTATATAGGTAAGAGAATATAATGACTTACTGAATATTTTGAGCAATTTTAAACGATCTACACTTTGATAGTGGAATATATTACTTGCAATTATATATCAAAATTTGTTTATTCTTAGAAACTTTTGATACTTTGCGTAAATATATCTCAGTTAAGGAACCACACGCAAATATGCTTGAAAATTTCAGATCCTGACTAGTTTTTATAACAGTTTAAATCTAGGTAGAGTAGTATTTGGTACATCGCGATTGAGAGATTCTAGTATTTTTGAAATTTGTGAAATACGTAGACTGAACAGTTTTCAATTAAAGTTACCTTATGGTATTCTAAAGTATAAATGAAACGTCTTTTTATTTTAGCAAATCAGTTTTTGAAAGTCTCAATTTGTTTAATGCGTGTATGCTATATACTTAAATCCGCGCTACTGTTGGTGCACATGCATAGAATTTTAAATGCTTATACCAAAGCTGTTTTAATATATAATAGAAGTCCGAATAAAGAGAATAATTATGATTACTATGCACTTGTCAAATGTACGTTATAATGGTAGTGTAAAGATTGAATTCGAAATTACTGCATTCTTCAAAACAATAAAATTATCGTAAATGTACGAGCGGTGAACACAAAACGTGCGATGTTTACTCCATCAAGTTGAGATATCCGCTTCCACATCTCACGGGCTAGGTATTTGAAGATGATCGCTGATCGAGACATCTTTACCACGCAATTAATAAGTAGTCTGACATTTTTCTAAATTGTTCCTTGGGATATAGGATACCTGTGTAATTTCAGAAAATGATGGTATTATAATGAATTCAAGAAGAGCGTATACATTCTCTCATTCCTGTTAATACATTTACAATAAAAGACATATTTCGCACATAATTCAGAAAGGAAATGTACTTCCATTGGGAAGGCTCGCACATCTTCCACTCCCTGGTAACGATGTGAAAGTATTCTCCGAGTATCGACAATTTATTTATAATGTAAGAATATTTTCATATTTTTAAAAGACTTTACATTTTTAAATAGCAAGATTATAACGGATTATTAGGAGAATAATAGAATAACAGTATGACAGTGACAAATTCAGATCATGTCTTGTGCAAATATGTAGTATACAATTGCTTATTTTAAAGCGACTTATTCAATGTAAATGTTAGAACTAGTAGTGCTCAGCGTCTAGCGGTGCATGCCATAGTTGGTGATTTCGGTTCGAGTTATCCGACATGCAATTTTGTTATGTTCATTGTTTGTTATTAAATTCCATAGCCCTCAAAAGATTCTCCGAAATTGGTTTAATGAAATAACTCCCGAAATAAAGGTTGGAAAATTACAAAACTTGTCCTGTAAGTTTACTTTGGAAGTTTAAGTAGGTTGCTTTTGCGGCCCATTGGCAAATTTGTTGTCAATTCCGAACAGAATTTGCGTTGGTGTTCAAAAAAAAGTTCCAATGGGCAACGTTTCGCATCACCATAGAAACCACCAGATCTAGTGCTGTCAACAGCTGCGGCACCTGGCATTGCCCCACTTGAAATGAACGTTGTCAAGATAACTTATTGCCATTGCTTCTTCTGGGCGCTAAATTAAAAAAAAACAGTTCTCAAAAAAAGTGACTGTTTAATTTTTCTGGCAAACTATTAACATTCGGATAGGGCGTTATTAGCTGAACCGTAATCTTTTATTCTCGTCTATCATCACGTGAAATACCTGCACACATTTTAAAGTCACCCTGTACATTTTGCGACCTGCAAAAGTGAGGTGGGTACCTTTTAACTACAATTTTAAAATAAGATTATCGCAACTGGGCGTTGAAGTAAGAAAAAAACTTAGAACTGAAGTAAGGGTTGATCCTCACAATTTGGAAAAAGCGACAGTTCACACTTCTGATACTCATATTGAATCATCTACAGCCATGTTCACGTATGTATCTATACAGTTTGTAAAATGGATTATATTTAGTAGCATGTGATTTAGGGGAGAACCAAAAGCATCCTGACACAGGCATATATCGAGAAGATGATCCTCAACTGAAGTCTGGCGCGAGCAACAGTAGAAGTCCTGATTCGCCCAGGTTTATTTATTATTTTGACTATAGGATATTAAGGAAATCAATATTGTGAATACATGTTTGCAGGCCTTCGACATCTAAAGACGTTGATTACCCAGTAACGATAACAGAAACGCTGAAAATTAAAGAATAAGCTTTTCAGCCATTTCCAGAGGGAGAAGAGTAGTAGATATACAACATTTTTACATAATATTACAGATCTTGATGACCATAAGCCATTTGATTGCCGTTTTCTAATATGAAATTTATTCGCGAGATCAGAAAGTGTTTAATAAGTTGATTTGTCTTTAAGTGTAATATGCGCAATATAGAAAAACGAGTGTCGACAGAGCCTTCACATAGAAGTGTAACATGTATGGATGCAAACTCTGCATCTGTATTAGGTGCAATATATACTGGATGTGGGCATTCACAACTGTCTCAACAACATGCTATTTTAAATATCCCTTCGATGACTACACGACAGTATTCAAAATATCACGAATTAGTTTCGCAAACCATTTTAGATACTTCATGGGTGGCAATGGAAGAAGCTGGACAGGAAGAAAAGCGGTTAGCTAGGGAAATTGGAGATGTAGATGCCGCTGGTAATGGTCTCATAACAGTGATAGCCGACAGGGCTTGGTCGAACGATCGTATACGGTTAATTATGATGCATCTTCTGGGATAGGAAATTGCATAGAATACGTTAGTATCAATACCACTAATATTCAATATTTTAGGCATGTATAGTTGGAGCTAAAACTGGAAAACTACTGTTCGTTGCCTTCAGAAATAAGTACTGTGCCATCTGCGCTAGAGCTGCCACGAAAAATGTTACAGCTACAGACCATCGTTGTTATAAAACTGGCAAAGCACTTCAACTGGAGTGGAATCCGACATAGTACTGGAGGGTTTCAAATCTAGCATTGAAATGCATAAATTGAAATATGTCAAAATAGTCGGTGATGGAGATAGTAGTGTATATAAGAAGCTTTGCACTGAGAGACCTTATGATGGTAATGTTCACATTAGCAAAATAGAATGCACTAACCACCTTCTGCGAAACTACCGTACCAAACTACGCGAGCTGTGCACTAAAAGGAAAAGTAGCACTAATCAAATTGGTGCTCCTCAATTTAGAACCGTTTTAAGGGCCTACATTCAGAGGTTAAGAATTTGTGTAAAAAAGCAATACTGTATCGACGTAAAGAAGAAGGAACGCTTGAGCAACAAATTGCTGGATTAAAATCTGATATTTCCAATTGCCCTTACCACGTATTTGGAAATCATCTACAATGCGATGCATATTTTATACGGGCAGCAAGAACGGGTGACGTAAATTATATATCAGATTTTCAAAACTGTGGCCTAATGCATGATATACTATCCTGCGGTAATAGGCTACAACAGAATGCATTCAGTTTGCTGTTGAATATGAACAACAACGCAGCTGAATGCTATAATTCTGTGATAGCAAAATTCATTGGAGGCAAGCGTATCAATTTTAGCATAAAGAGTAGTTATGATATCAGATGTGGAGCTGCGGCGCTTCAGTTTAACGAACACGAGAAGGCTATATCTACAGTCCATAAACGAATGACTACAAAAAGTCTGGGAAAATACACGACGTTGTATATAGAAAAGATGAGACAACGACGAATATACAATAAAACAAGAAAACAACTTTTCCCGACAATGCCAAAAAAGAAAAGTGCCGGTATTGACTATAGAGCAGTTGAAGAATTAAGTACTAGTACAATGGAACAAAGGAAAGAGGAACTGTTGCGCCTAATCGCGACTTCTAATGTCCAAGAATTGGAAATGAAAACCCGAGGACGATGCAGCAATCCTGTATGGAAGAGCGAAAAAATGTATAGGCTTACAGCGTCTAATTTTGGAGCAGTCTGTAAACTCAGGGCGAGCACGGAACCGACAACCTTAGCAAAACGAATTTTGAATTCTGCATTTACCGGATCGGCTGCTACCAGATGGGGTATAGATCATGAACCCATTGCACGAAAAAATTTAAAGAAAAACTTGGCATTTCTGACGAAATTAGTGAATGTGGTCTCTTCGTGCATCCCGAATTCCCATATTTAGGGCCAGTCCAGATGGACGATTACCTGGAGGAGGAATTATAGAGATAGAATGTCCTTACTCCAGCAGATACATTTCGCCAGAAGAAGGTGCATACCCCGATGGCAGCTTTCAAGCTGCAGAATTCCAAATACAATTACTTATTTATTGTGAATTATTTTGTAAAAATTAGAGACCGTTGATTATCGTAATGATAACGGTTGAAAACAATAAATATCCTGTAAATGGAGGTTATGAAGTATTAATCAAATGAGAATTAAATTCATACGCATATAAAACAAATTGATTTCGCGTTTATAGGTTTACTCTTTCTACTACATTTGCTTATTCAATACCGTATGTCGATTTGATCAAATCCACTACGAATGTTCACCATCCTTATTCAATTCACTATTTTATATAAGAAGACAGTATAAACAAATTAGATAGCTAAATTCATAAATTAACACGTTGGCGACGTCACCTTTAAACACTATCATTACCGCGGTCCGATGTAATATTTTTTCTTATTTTCAGTATAACAATAATATAGGAGTAAGTTAATGTGCAAAAGACATAATAACAAGTTTTTTTGAAATTGATAACTTTTGAAAAATGTATACGACGGTTGTAGTGAATATTTTTTACCAGAACCGGCATGTACCACCAGTGGTACATGGTTACTCAAAAGAATTAATCTCTTCAACAAATCTGAAATAGCTTTTTATTCCTGGATAACATAAAAGTAACCTCTAGAGGTAAAAGATACTTTCGTTGGTCCTTTCTAATGAAGAAATCCAGGAAAGGGCACTGGAAAATATTGAAACAAGTACATTGGAAAATGTTGAACGTCAAACAACTTTGCGATGCAATATTCAGCCCTTATTGTCTTCTTCAACTTCACCTCCTATTCCCGTTATGTCATCGTCGGAAGAATCTCGCCATTTTTCGGAATCTTACGTTCCCAGTGACAGTGAACAAGATGAATCATATACCGAAAAGATTACCATAATAGTGATGTAGAAGAAGATGTAGGCACTTCTCAATCGGATAATGAAACAATTCTTCAAAATATCCAAGGAGATATATGGAGGGCATGTGAAGACGTTCCAGTATTGTTTCAATTCACAGCAAATAGTGGTGTGATTGTGAACAATATAGATTTCTCTAAACCATGTGATATTTTCAGACATTTTGTGAGTAATGAAGTTCTTGATGTTATAGTCGAAGAGACTAATCGTTTTGCAGAGCAATATTTGAGATCGCATGTACTGCGCCCTCGTTCGATGTATCGCAAGTGGAAAGATACAAATCGTAACGAAGTAAGAAAACTCATAGGTATTATAATAGTTATGGGTATTAGTCATTGACCGAAAATGCGTTTATACTGGAGTAACAATGAGATGTTTGGCAATAGACTAATACAAAAAACCATGTCAAGAGATAGATTCGATACATTATTGAAGTTTTACATTTTGCCAACAATGAAGATACTTTTACGGGAACTGATTGATTATTCGAAGTGAAAAATATTGCAAAGATGATCTGCAATCAGTTCAAAACGGCTGTTTCTCCTGGACACAAAATTGTAATTGATGAGACAATGGTGTCTTGCAGAGGCCAGTTGGCTCTCTGTCAATATTTGCCCGCAAAATCACACAAATATGGTGTGAGGCTATATAAAATTTGTACAACGGAGAGCTATACTTATGACTTCAGGATTTATGCTGGAAAAATAATCCAAATGCGCCTACTTCTTCTTATGGACACACGTACAACATTTGTATGGATTTGTTACAAGGGTTACTCAATGAAGCAAGAACGCTTTATATTGATAATTTTTATACCAGCGTTCAGGTCATGTAATCACCTATTGGAAGCAAAACGTACGTTTGTGGTACCTTGAGATGAAATAGGCGAGGCGTTCCCAAATCAGTTGCTAATAAAAATTACGTAGAGGAGAATTTTATGAACAAAATCAAAACGGGGTGCGAGTTGTTAAATGGGTAGACAAACGTGCCGTTTTGATAACTACTTTCCCAAGTCACACATGTACCCTACAATCAACTGGCAAGCAAAATCGAAGAGGGAAGATATTTGCAAACCTCCTGCCGTAATTGCCTATAATAAGGCCAAAAGGGGTTGATGTATCTGACCAAATGTCTTCTTATTATACATGCCTAAGAAGACGTATAAAATGGTACAAGAAAGTATTTGTTGAAATCCTATTAGGCACAGAATGCATGGGTGATTTATAATGACTCGAACCCAGATAAGAAATTAAAATGTTGCAATTTCGAGAAATAGTTGCACGTGAATTACTCTCGGGCAATTCTGGAACTATAGAAGCAGAGGAACCCATAGTACAACCCACACGAAAGAAATCGCGCAATAATATGAATTTACATAAATTATCAAAATATCACGGAAACGATGTAGCGGTTGTTATACAAAAATCCAAGAGGTTAGTGGTACAGCAGAAGCCAGAAAGAAAGCTAAGCGTGTTAATACATTCTGTAAGGACTGTCCAAATAATCCGGTGTTATGTTTGCACTGTTTCAATGAGTAACATAAATAAAAGTTGTCTTATTGAACTCATTTTATCTGTATTTCTTTTTTTTTTCTTTTTTCTATTGAGAATTGTTATTATTTTATCATTATAAGGCCAAGAAATAAAATAGTATGATAATTTTGATGTTGATTATTTATTGTTCTCAGTTCTCACAATCTGACCGGATGCGCCACCGATGGTACACTGACATATATCCCCATGTTCTGGAGCCGGAAACGTAATATTATAGTCCTATTCAAAATTGTGTTGATTTCATAGGGTATTTAATCAATATGCAGTAATGTACCACCCGTGGCACACGACGGATACAATTAAAATATGTCATGTACCACCGGTGGTACACACCGTCGCCAACGTGTTAATGACGTAGCAGCAAACACTCCTGGCGAGGATAACACTAAAAATATACTCAGTTCCAAAACAAGTGACGCACTTGATTTTTCCCATTTTTCAAACCAGAGAGCCCGATTTAAAAATGTTTTATTTGTTAATAGGTAATTCCGTGCCTTTCAAAAAGTAAAGAAGTGGAATTTTTTCAAAGCCTTCTGGATGGCGGTGGAAAAACGGACCATGTTTTATCTTAATTTTTTGACTCGCCCTGTGTGTTAATCAAGCAATGGTACAGAAGGTGCTTGCACTCTATACAAAAGATGCTCCATTTACGAGTATTTTGTTTTCTTATTCATTGATTTCCCTCTAAATTTATCCGAATTACAGCATTTTGCTGAAACCCTACGTTTATCTCACAAATTCATGTCTTTGCAGGATTACATTGCCTTTGAAAACAATTGTCTTCGCCATAGCAATGAATTTGTGGTATGCCTTCATAATTGACCCTTTGTCGTTGTGTCATTAATTAATTAATAAAACAATTTTAGTGCCTAAAATTACATAAAATGCTTCATATAAATCCTGAATAAGTAGCAAGATTAGTTGCTCGAGTAAACGATAAGCGTAGTAAACATTATGCCGCTCGTGTAGTGGGAGTTCATGAAGCAACTGCTCGTAGAGCGATTCTAAAGTACGAACAAACAGGAAGCACTGCTCGGAAGGTGGGTTCTGGTCGTCCGCGAAAAGTTTCTTCTAGAGATGATTGCTAAATTTTACGGAATCGATCAAATACTGCGGTAAATGTTCAGCAAGATCTTCGCCAAATTCGTGTTGTCGGAGTAAGTAATCAGACGGTATGTAGACGTTTAAAAGAAGTTAATTTAAAGCTAGGAGCTAAGAGGAGCTAAATGATTTCCTGAACATCGTGCTGCTAGAAGAGAAATGGTCGAATGTCTTATTTGTGGATGAGTCAACGTTTTGCTTTAACTTGGTGGATGGAAGAAAAGAATGGGGAGAAGAACAGGTGAAAGGTTTAATATCAGAATTTAATAACAGAAAGCGAAAGATTTAATGGTGGGTTGGTTATGGTGTGTCGAGAGATTTCAAATAATAAAAGACACTCTTTCATGTATTTCCGGCGAGGCGGTCAAAATCTACATTAACTTTTTATTGCGCTATGTCTTATGTCACACCGAAGCAATAGTGCGAAACTTCTTACAAGCTACGAGTATCGCCACGTTTCAGTGGCCTGCGAGAAGCCTAGATATGAAACCTGTAGAACATTTGTGGGGTAAATTAGGAGAAGGGACCTTCGGAAACTCTCCTCAGAAATGGCAGATGCATTAGTGGAAGAATGGGATCCTATACCAATGAAAACGATAAGAAACATAATATCCAGTATGATGCGTAAAATATAAACTCTTAAAGTTGCTATGGGAGGAAATAAACGGTATTAAGCAGTTATCCCAGTTTATAACTTTGTGTTTAATAAAAATGTTTTTTTTAATTTGTATTAGTTTATTTCACTAAAAAACTGTTTCTCGATAAATTTAGAAAGTTGGCAATAAGCAATGTTTCACCAAAAATCCTGTAATTCGAACAAATTTAGAGATAAATCAATTAATAAAAAAACAAAATGCTCACGAAAGAAGCGTTATTGATATAAAGTGCAAGCATTTTTTATACTATTGCTTTATTCACACACAGGGTGAATGAATAATTAAGAAAAAAAATGGTTTGGTTTTTCCACTACCATCCACGAGGCTCTGACCAAATCCATCTCTTTAACTTTTTTAAACGAATAAAAATCGGCCCACTGGTTTGAAAAAGATGACATTTAAGTTACGTCAAAAATGAAGTTGGCTTGAACTGACGATAGTCAAAAACCCATCGGTGCTTCTTCGATTTGTCTACACTTCTTGGGCTGATGATGTCTCCCAAAATGCAACAAAAATTTACACCACCTGAGAAATCATCGAAATGTCCGATATTCTATGGATGACCAAACATTCACAAATTTGGGGTACCACTGAGACGATTAGTGGGTTCAATCGGATCAGCTTTACAAGAACTTGCAGGGCACGTCGCCAAACAGTTGCAACCATATGCCGTAAAGCCAAAACCATAAGTAAAAGATTCGAGTCACTTCATAGACCTAATTGAAAAGGAAATACTCAACCAAGTCCAAGGCAATCTATTAGTTGGTTTCGATGTGGAGGTATAGAAACTTGTGTTAGGGACTACGCCCCTTGTCAAGTCCCCTTGACGGTAAATAGTATTCTAATAAGGGGCCCTCATACTATCTCATAAGACAGGTATATGAACTTGTGTTAGCGGCTTTGACCCTTGTCGTGGCCCCCTTGGCGGGAAAACCTTACAACCATATCGACTTATCTAATTTCCACACAATAATGATTTAGTTATAATGTAAACATTATCTACCCGTTTGCTGTAATCCACTTAAAAAGAAAAGTTTATCTTTCTTTGAGAAGTAATTTGTGCAGGATAGTTATTTGTGAATCAACAAATAGCTGAATAGTACTATTCGTTTTGATTATAAAAATTATGTACTGAAAATGTTGAGAATCGTTATAGAGTAACATAAAATATTCATCAGTTGTGATAGAGTTGCACAAAAGGTTCGTTCAACTCGCAAGGGATCTGATCCTGTTGGGTTTAAATAGTAAGGCCGAGAAAACAAATGTTGCGTACCACGAGTTTTGTCGTAACCCCCAAAACCCCCAATGATCAGACCTCTAATAAGATGGATATTAAGGTAGTTTGTAGGTAACGGACCGCGAAACTTTTATTATTGTAATAAACGTTTGTCAAATCGCCATTGTTATCACGATAGAAAAGATAATTAGTGGATTTTTTTTATATTTTAATAATACGTCGTAATTTGCTAATGTTTTTATTTATACATTTTGTCTATGGAATGTAGGATTGTTTGTAACTAATATGTATGTAAACACATGTTAGGGGTGAGTGGCAGGTGCACGCTTAAAAATGCTTTACTGAAGGGGCGTAACAAATCATTGGCATTTTCTTGTACGCGTCTTGATGTAAAAATTTCTTTGCTCTAATGATTGATTACGGCTGGGCAGACCGCGATCAAAAGATATCTTTGTTACTGGGAAACTGGAGACGTAAATATAAGTTTGTTACAGACGAAAGCATATTTTAAAATTAAGATGTCGTACAATAATTATTATGAAACTATTCCAACATAAGTTAGTGTTTCTTGTTTTCTACTACTTTTGAAAGACGGAGTTGATTTTTCGGGAGTAGATATAGTTAGTTTTGAAATCGAAGATGGGCAGTTACAGTTAGCTTGTCAATCGAGCCAGATCGATTATTGGGTTAATTAAATACCTTCATTGTAAACAGTTTGTCTTTAAAATAATTATTGCGTGTACATTTTTCTTTTGAATTCGTCAACACTAGGTTGTCTTTTCTTTCGGGGTTAAACCGCGTATGTTTACGATTTGTGCCTGTGATCAATTAAGGGAATATTTATTCTAGTGTAAGTATGTATTTTTATGTAACTGAAAGCTCGCAGCAAACAGTTTTACCAGTCTAGATAACATATCAAATACCAAGCATTGTCTTGCAAAGTTATCTTATTCGTACGCGGACTCTTTAAGCTGAAATCTGCTAAAATAAAAGGACAGTACAGGACCCCTCCCTCTGGTATTTGTGAGAATTAGCATTGTTGATTGTTGTTTATATGTATAATGGTGTAGAGGTGGTTGGCGAATGGGTGTAGGATGCCTCGGGTTGTCTATTGTCTGTTGGTACACACTCCCAAGCGAGACCACTGAACACCTCGAATTTTATTTTTATTGTTTTTATTTGTTGTATAGGTGAATGTGTAACCGGAGAGAGAGAGGCACGGTATTTTTCTAACGCACTCAAACTTATATATCGGTCACGATGTTAGTGATCTATTTATAACGTACCCTTGTAAGGCTTTGTTTTAATGAGTTTTTATTTCAGTTTGTTGAAGTTGAATTATTTGCCTGCGAGCTGATTTCTCTTTTTATGTGCTTTATTACAATGTGACTTATGTATTTTGTGCTTTAGTTGTCACTAAACAATTGGGTACTTTTAAATTCCTTGTCTGTTTTCTTTTGTCCTCGCATTTACCTTATTACCTGTGCAATTTTACTGTTGTATTTTATATGTACCGTGATTTGCTTTATTATTTTATGTGCTTATTTACTTAAAGACCGGCATGATTGGTTTTTTAAAAGGGCCACATGTTTGGTGTTACGATTTTTATTATGATTTTATTTTGATTATTTATGACCCAATTGTGAGTGTGACTACATGTGTTTTTTTGTTTCTGTGTAACTAAACTGCTTTTTATTCATTTTCTCTTAATGTTATAATTTTGTACGCACTTTAACCTGATTTAATGGTGTTTTGTTATATATTTAACCCTTTCATTGTTTTTCTTTGTGTTATTTGATTTATTCATGTACTTGTACAGTTGCTTATTTATGAATAAAGTGGGTTTTATTGGTGGTTTTTACCACAATAGTAGATTAACAGGCTGAACCCCGCTGCGTAAAGTTCGTTGATTTTAATTTGAGTAGTCTTATTTTTTTACCTGCCGCTCATGATGCACCACGTACCTCATCCAGACTATCTCATTTAGATGGCATAACGTACCTAACACTAGACGGCCACTTCGTTTGATCAGATTTGAGGTTTGCGAGTAATTAAAAGTAGTAATATAAGGCCGGAGCTACTCCACTTCAAGGTCACCCATGTAAATCTTATGGGATTTATTTCAAGGTCAAGTGAGTTTTCTCATTATGTCAGAACGCGCTCCACCCCTCAAGGACGTTTGAAGCATGCTTTTGGGTGAGAGAATTTTTGGAGCAGGTCAAGTAATATAGGACCGGAGCTACTCCACTTCAAGGTCACTCGTGGTGACTTTCAAGACTAAAGAGGTTACACTTTCGTAAGCTATGCATAAAAAGTAGGTCATGAGTTCATTGAAGGTCAAGGTCAGAGCTAAAACTAGAAATTACTGGTATAAACAAGTTTAAACATGTTGTGATAAGTACTCCACGTCATAAAGGAACTACTTCAAGATCACTCGTGATGACTTTCAAAACTAAGTAGAGGTTACATTTTCGTAAGCTATGCATAAAAAGTAGGTCATATCTGCATATTGGAGGTAGTTTAGAGTAACAATATACGGAAATAGGGGTAGTGAGTGTTGTGTGTGTGTGTATATCATGTGGATGGCATACGCTCAAGAGCAATGGATCAAAGCATTCGACCTGTGAACAGCGGTGGAACGCTTGAAACAAGAATTTTCGGCATTAGTATTCGATGCTGAACATGAGGCTGTTTACGGACGAGGTGATTATAGTGAAGCGGAGTGTAACGTGATAGTGAAAAGTATGAAAAGGATGAGAATCAGATGGTTAAAAGATTTAGCGCTCATGGAAAACTTATTTCCCTAAAGAGCAGGAATTGAAGAGATTGTTAACTGGATTCAAAGAAGGGCTAATGAACTATCAATCGCCAAGCCGTATCGAGTAAGTAATTTAATAATTGTTCTTGAATGCATGTTTCTATACTTACAGTATAAAAAGAATTCATAACATCTATCAAAATAACTGAAAAGGCAAGAGATTCTGAATATCCAAAGTTTAGTACAGATTCATAATAAGCGACTCAGGAAACTCCTGAATAATAACTTTTGAGCAAATGCGAGGGATTTCTAATAATCTCGTCCGCCATATTGGATCCTCCATTTTGAATTTCTTAAATTCAACTACATATTCGTATTCAGCGGGTTCGAAACCCCGAAAGACAAGTTTTGAGGAAATTCGATGAATTTTAAAACTCGTCCTGCATATTGAAGCCATTTTGGATCTATCTAATCTGCCGCTAGATTCGCATTCAGAGAGCCAAAAACCCCGAGTGAGAAATTTCTAGAAAATCCGATAAATTTTAATAATCTCACCGGCCATATTGGGTCCTCCATTTTGAATTTCTTCAATTCAACTACAAATTCCTATTCATCGACCTCGAAAACCCCCGGTAGACAAGTTTTCAGTGAATTTGACAAATTTTTAAAAAGTCGTCCTCCATATTGGATCCACCATTTTGAATTTTGATTTGTTAGATTTTGAAAGTTTTTTTAATGATATTGTTACCCGGTTTATGACTTTAAGGAGTAGCATCACTTCTATAGTCGATACCATGTTGAATCTTCAAAATCGCGCATCTGTTTTTGAAAGCACAGGACTGTACGAGTTATCTCGGCCTTAAAACGCTATTTTTTTGCTCAAATTTTGGCTATAGCAGAGTTTTAGTTGACATGGAATGTCCCAAATATCTTGCGCATTTTTAAGTTATCCTTAAAGGACATTATGAGTTTTGAGTAGTTACTGTCAATTCTATTAGAAAGTTTTTTAGTCATAACATTAATAGGACTGGACAGTTTATTTCTACCTACAATAAATTGTATAAGAATGTAGTATATTTAACTATTCAAACCTACAGTCCACAAATTTAAAGAATTCTTCAGGTACGATGCATTAATTTAAATTTTATATAAAAGAAAGTTATAGCTACCCTGGCACATTAAAAATGCTTTCAAGAGGTCAGAGGTACAAAACTATATGCAATGCAGATTCAAACTTTGCAGCAGTAAATACTGTGAGCCTATGTTAAATTAGCACAAATAAATTTTAGGTTACGCAACTGAAAAGTTCTTTCCACATGTGGACTGTATTAGTTTTAAAGTATACGTACCTAGGAGTAAACTTCTAAAAGCCTCATGTTTTATTATTATTAATGCATTCTATAATTTGAACAACAAAGTTTGTGATCAGTTAATCTGCTTGCTCTTGATCATTAGATTTAACATGTTTATTCAACGTTAATTTCTTCAATTTTTTTGATGTCTCTGAATTATAATTCAAGGAATTATAAAAGTAAGTTACTGTAACATTAACCCCTATTATCTTATTCACAGCCTTACCTTCAAATGTGTTCAATAATTTATTGTCACATTAAGTCTTCCTTTATAATTTTGTTGCATTGAACACATTCCGCAGAGACATTGTCCCCATAATTTTTTTAATCTTAAAAATTTTCCATCTAAAATTAGAAGAATAGATTTTCTTGGTATTTCTAAGTTGCTAAGAATAGTAGTGCTAGAATCAAAATTTTCATTGTTTGAAGGTTGTTCTCTCCTCGTTCTGTAGTATTAACAGTATCGCTACCAGATTCTTTCATATTTAAACTTTGACAACCTTGTCAAAGTATTAAAATATTATACTTGACATTTGACAAACTTAAAATAATAAAATGCTTAAAATGTAATTGAGCAAAATATTTCAATTAGGGTGAGCAGGTCTGCCCCAAAATATGTGTGACCAAAATTAAAAAAATATATGTGAATGGGAAAATTAATAGGGATTCATGCTAAAACAATACTGCACTTAAAAGAAATATATTGGAATTTTGTCTTAAAAACAGTAAATACATACAGATACATACGTTATTAATATATAACAACTTTCATACATAGTAAAACATTCATTTGTATTTGTCATTAGATTGCTCTTTTTTAAATAATGCTTTATTTTCTAAAATTGTTGTGTTAAATTCTGAACAATTCTCTGAAAAAGTCAAGCAAATTAACAATTCTGACTTGATTAAATTTCTGGTGCATTGATTTCTAACATCTGACCACTTAAGATTCATGACTGAAAATATTCATTCAACATATGCTGTTGACACTGGAATACTTAATATATACCGCACAAGTTTATATAATTATGTTTTTCATGTCATTTATACAATTACTACTAAAAATGTGTAACCACTTATCACTAACTAATCTATCTTTAAATGTAGGCTCAGATAAACGTAAGTTTATTACTGCATTTAAATATGTACGTTCATCAAACATTTCATCTAAATTTAAATCTAATTTAGTTCGCACTTGATCAGGTATAAGTTCGATTATCATTACTAAATCTTCATAAACTACAGAACTGTTTAAATTTAACTTTCTTATGACATAAACAAAGTTGTTTTCTTTATCAAAATTAAACCATTTTTTTAAATATTGGATAGCAGTATTCAAAATGTGAACAAAATTTTATTTTATTGGCAATTATCTAAACATTTTAATTTTTGTGAAGTTAAATATCCAAAGAATTTCTTTTCTTTCCTTTCACATAATTTTTGGAACAACTTTTCAAATGCTTCATGTAATTCAATAACTATTACTTTATTTTTTTCTAAAAACAAAATACTTTCTTCGAAGAGCTTTAATAAATTGTTGTAAAAAAGGAGGTACACTTCAGGAATTATATTATTAGGTAGGTATATAGGTTATATACATTTTCTTCTATGTATAATAATTTTTGTATAGGTTTTGGACATTCATTACAACTTCTTAAATACGACCTTTCAAAATGTTATCAATAGATGGATTTAATACGATAGCCACCTGGTTGGTACATGTCATAGCAAATCTTGGATGTGTAAATTGTATAGATAGATTCGTAAGAAAAACGTTTTATTTCTTAAGAATGGAAAATATATGTAAATAATAGAAAAATGATTAAATATATGAGATTTGGCTCATATATCAAGCATTTGATATGATATATGAGAAGGGGTTAAATATAGAAGTCTCATTAAATATAGGAGATCTGGTCACCCTAAATTTACAATTTACAATTACAAGCTAATCTAAGACAATGTCAAACCAGAATGGATCATCATAATGGAACCAATTGAAAATGCCAAAATGGAACCTGTTTTAGTTATGAAAATGAATACTTTATAGTGCCAATCACTGTGGTGCCAACTTGCCAACTGCTCCAGTGCTCACCACAAAAATAATTTTATAATTGTCAAAACTGGCTATATTTAAAATAAAATTACTAAAATAGTATGAATTATCCATTTAAAATATAAGTTACAAAATACATTATCCTCATTTAATTGAAATAAAAACAGTATTTTGTATTTTAAATATCTATTTCAATTAAATCTATTCAAGATATTTACCCATCACCGAATTTAATCTTTTCAGGTCGTGAGTGTCATCATTTGGGATCAAAGATGTCCGAAATCTTAATTTATTCATCAAATTATTTGGAAACTTGTCAAACATTGTCTCTAAGAAAAAAATGTATGGTCATCACTCGTGACCACAGATGTAAAAACTTTCTTAATTACCAATTTATTTGGCAAAAACGTCGAAATAAATTGCCTTGATGAGTAAGAACAAATTTTAAGAGTCATCACTTAAGACGCATTTCTTCCATCCTCAAAAATTATTTTCATTGTTTTACAGCTCTGTTCATCGTAGCGATCAGTAATAACCAAAATTTTTATAAATAATTTTATTTGCAAAATGGTCTATAAGCATTGTAACTAAGTTTTAACTAATTTTATATTAAGGGTGAGTTTGGGTAGTTTTTACGCTGCCACAATCTGTATTCTAATAAGATTATGTCACTCTTATTACAGCTACAGTAATGAATATTTTGTGTAGAGCTGTGATGTTGTCACAACACTTTTATGTATTACATCAACTCAATTCTTAAATAAAAGTACTAAGATGAGACGAATGCACAAAAGAGAACTATAGCCCTTAATGAGAATTACTTTACCTAAATTGTTTATGCAGTGTTCCAACTAGGCCTTCCAATACGTAGATAAAAAATTTTTCCAATACCAACTTTGATCAAATTGGTCACAGCTACATTTCTATTCTATTATTTTTGAAAAGATGTAACAACACGAAGGAAAATGCTCGGAACTTTGGTTTCAGGATGTTACCAATCTTTCAAAGAAATTTTACCGGAAGAAACCGTTTCCTTGTTATAATTGAGAACTAGGTACCTCAATTTGCTTAGAAATTGCAAAAGGTGTGCTACCTACTTGAAATTAATAAATAAGCAACAAACTTAATATTTTAAGTAATTTTAAATTAAGTAGGCTCAAGTCAAAAATGTGCAAAGGCCTTTAAATGTTTTATCAATAAAGTAATTATAATTCATGTAAAATGATAAGTTTGTTGAAACTTGTGATATCCTTAATTCAGTTTTAATTTTAATAAGTAATATATACTATTTATGTGATTGCTATGATAAGATCTTATTAAAATAACTTATTTTACAATAAATTGTAAATTGAAAATTAAAAAATATAAGTTTTATAAGTGAATTTTGTTGTTTAAGAAAATTAACGCTCACTCTCTATTAAATCTAAAATTGCGTATATAAACAGGAACTATCTTAAGATGATTAGCGGTAGTCCGATGTTTCCAGGAAAACTATTACACGAATCGGCACGTCGCGGGACAAAGTCCCGCAAGTGTAGGATTCGAGACCTTCGAGGTCTCCGGACTCTCGAAAGTTGCCGTGGAAACGACTATGGCTATCGCTTTTTATATGTGTACATATTAAGAAAAAATTATGGTTTAGTTTGATCACAGAATAATGAACTCCTTATTCTGTGGTTTAATTAAGATTTAGTTATATTATCCTCGCCAGGGACGCCAGGAGTGTTTACCGCTACGACATTACATACAATCATATGTTGTAATCTTTGTTTAACTAATCTAAAGGTGTAATATGAAAAACATGAGTCAACATTAATTTTAATTTCGGGGATAATATAACTCGTGTTATGATTATCATCGATGATAGCTCGAGTTAAAACCGTTAAAACCGATGAAAATTGAATTTTCTACAGGTTTTAACGAGTAGTATCATCGATTGTTAATCATAACACGTTATATTTGGTGAGAGAATATAAGGAACGTTAATAGAAAATATATTTTTGAGTGTTTACAATTTTAAACGATCTGTCACATTGATAGTAAATATTACAGTTGCAAGATAATCAATACAATTGTTTATTTCTTTGAAACTTTTTGTCACTTTCACAGTAAACTATTTTATTCATTAAAATCATTTGACAGTCAACATACGGTGATAAAATTATCACCGATTTTATAGCCTATTCTGCGATTTTGTTTTGTATTTTAACCAATGAAAGTAATTAAAATGTACCATGTGACATATTAATTATATTCTGGCTATAATAAATTCTGATTAGAAAACATTCCCCGATGGCAGCTTTCAAGCTGCAGAATTCCAAAATACAATTACTTATTCATTGTGATTTATTTTGTAAAAATTAGAGACCGTTGATTATCGTAATGATATCGGTTGAAAACAATAAATATCCTGTAAATGTTCCAAAACAAGTGACGCACTTGATTTTGCCATTTTCAAACCAGAGAGCCCGATTTAAAAATGTTTCATTCGTTAATAGGTAATTCCGGTGCCTTTCAAAAAAATTGAAGAAGTGGAATTTTTTCAAAGCCTTCTGGATGGTGGTGGAAAAACGGACCATGTTGTGATCTTAATTTTTTGACTCACCCTGTGTGTTAATCAAGCAATGGTATAGAAAGTGCTTACACTCTATATGAAAGACGCTCCTTTTACGAGTATTTTGTTTTCTTATTTATTGATTTCCGTCTAAATTTGTCCGAATTACAACATTTTTGTTGAAACCCTACGTTTATCTCACAAATTCATGTCGTTGCAGGATTACATTGCCTTTGAAAACAATCGTCTTCGCCATAGTAATGAATTTGTGGTATGCCTTCATACTTGACCCTTTGTCGTTGTGTCTTTAATTAATTAATAAAAAGTTTTAGTGCCTAAAATTACCCAAATTTTTCAAATAAATCCTGAATAAGTAGCAAGATTAATTGCTCGAGTAAACGATAGGTGAATTAGGGAGAAGGGACCTCCGGAAACTCTCCTCAGAAATGGCAGATGCATTAGTGGACGAATAGGATCCTATACCAATGAAAACGATAAGAAACCTAATATCCAGTATGTCGTGTATAATAGAAACCCTTAAAGTTGCTAGGGAGGTAATACACGGTATTAAGCAGTTATTCAGTTTATAACTTTGTGTTTAATGAAAACGCTTTCTAAAGTTCGTATGAGTTTATTTCACTAAAAACTGTTTCTCGATAAATTCAGGAAGTTGGTAATATGCAAGGCTTCAACAAAATGCTGTAATTCGCACAAATTTAGACATAAATCAATGAATAAACAAACAAAATGCTCATAAAAGAAGCGTTATTGATATAAAGTGTAAGCATTTTCTATACTATTGCTTTATTCACACACAGAGTGAATGAATAATTAAGAAAAAAAATGGTGTGATTTTTTTCACTACCATCCACGAGGCTTTGACCAAATCCATATTTTTAATTTTTTTTTTGGAAGGCAAGTGAATTACCTTTAAACGAATAAAAATCGGCCCACTGGTTTGAAAAAGATGACATTTAAGCTACGTCAAAAATCAAGTTGGCTTGAATTGACGATAGTCAAAAACCCATCGTTGCTCCTTCGATTTGTCTACACCTCTAGGGCTGATGATGTCTCCCCAAAAAAGACTTAGTGGGTTCAATCGGATCAGCTTTACAAGAACTTGCAAGGTATGTCGTCAAACAGTTGCAACCATATGCCGTAAAGCCAAAACCATACGTAAAAGATTCGAGTGGAGGTATAGGAACTTGTGTTAGGGACTACGCCCCTTGTCAAGCCCCCTTGGTGATAAATAATATTCTAATAAGAGGGCCTCATACGACCACGTAAGACAAGTATAGGAACTATACTAGGGTCTTCGCCCTCTTCGCCAGGGCCCCTTGACGGTAAATAGTATTCTAATAAGGGGCCCTCATACTATCTCATAAGACAGGTATAGGATCTTGTGTTAGCGGCTTTGTCCCTTGTCGTGGCCCCTTTCGCGGAAAACTTTAAACGACCATATCAAATTCTCTAATTTCCACACAATAATGATTTAGTTACAATGTAAACATTATCTACCCGTTTCCTGTAATCCACTTGAGAAGAAAAGTTTATCTTTCTTTGAGAAGTAATTTGTGCAGTATAGTTATTTGTGAATCAACAAATAGCTGAATAGTAATATTCGTTTTGATTATAAAAATTATGTACTGAAAATTTTGAGAAAAGGTTCGTTCAACTCGCAAGGGATCTGATCCCGTTGGGTTTAAATAGTAAGGTCGAGAAAACAAATGTTGCGTACCACGAGTTTTGTAATAACACCTAAAACTCCCAATGATCAGACCTCTAACAAGATGGATATTAAGGTAGTTTGTAGGTAGCTGACCGCGAAAATTTTATTATTGTAATAAACGTTTGTGAAATCGCCATTATTACCACGATAGAAAAGATAATTTGTGGATTTTTTTATATTTTAATAATACGTTGTAATTTGCTATTACTTTTATTTATATATTTTCATCCAAGGAATGTAGGATTGTTTGTAACTAATATGTATGTAAACACATGTTAGGGGGTGAGTGGCAGGTGCGCGCTTTAAAATGCTTTACTGCAGGGGCGTCACAAATCATTGGAATTTTTCTTGTTGATGTGAAAATGTCATTGCTTTAATGATTGATTACGGCTGGGCAGACCGCGATTAAAAGATATCTTTATTACTGGAAAACTCGAGAGGCGTAAATATAAGGTTGTTACAGACGAATACGAATACATAGTTAGTGTTTCTTGTTTTTATTACTTTTGAAAGACGGGGTTGATTTTTCGGAAGTAGATATAGTTAGTTTTGAAATCGAAGGTGGGCAGTTACAGTTAGCTTGTCAATCGAGCCATCGGTTATTGGGTTAATTAAATACCTTCATTGTAAACAGTTCGTCTTTAAAATAATTATTGCGTGTATATTTTTCTTTTGAATTCGTCAACACTAGGTTGCCTTTTCTTTCGGGGTTAAACCGCGTATGTTAACGATTTGTGCCTGTGATCAATTAAGGGAATATTTATTCTAGTGTAAGTATGTATTTTATATAACTGAAAGCTCGTAGAAAAATAGTTTTACCAGTCTAGATAACATATCAAATACCAAGCATTTTCTTGCAAAGGTATCTTATTCGTACGCGGACTCATTATGCTGAAATCTGCTAAAATAAAAGGACAGTACAGGGCCCTCTCCCTCTGGTATTTGTGCGAATTAGCATATATATATATATATATATATATATATATATATATATATATAATGGTGTAGAGGTGGTTGACGAATGGGTATAGGGTGCCTCGGGTTTTAATTGTAAAACGCAATTGCCTGTTGGTACACACTCCCAAGTCAGACCATTAAACACCTCAATTTTTATTTCTATTGTTTTTATTTGTTATATAGGTGAGTCTGTAACCGGAGAGAAGGGCACGGTATTTTTCTAACGCACTCAAACTTATATATCGGTCACGACGTTAGTGATCTATTTATAACGTACCCTTGTAAGGCTTTGTTTTAAGCAGTTTTTATTTCAGTTTGTTGAAGTTGAATTATTTGCTAGCGAGATGATTTCTATTTTGTATGTGCTTTATTACAATGTGACATGTATTTTGTGCTTTAGTTGTCACTAAACAATTGGGTACTTTTAAATTCCTTGTTTGGTGTTACGATTTTTCTTATGATTTTTATTTTGATTATTTATTACCCAATTGTGAGTGTGACTAGATTTGTTTTTTTTGTTTCTGTGTAACTAAACTGCTTTTTATTCATTTTTCTTAATGTTATAATTTTGTACGCACTTTAACCTGATTTAATGGTGTTGTGTTATATATTTAACCCTTTCATTGTCTTTTTTGTGTTATTTGATTTATTAATGTACTTGTACAATTGCTTATTTATGAGTAAAGTGGGTTTTATTGGTGGTTCTTTCCCACCATAGTAGATTAACAGGCTGAACCCCGCTGCGTAAAGTTCGTTTGAGTAGTTTCATATTTTTGCTTGCCTCTCATGATGCAACACGTACTTCATCCAGACTATCTCATTTAGATAACATAACGTGCCTAACACTAGACGGCTCTTCGTTTAATCAGATTTGAGGTTTTCGGGTAATTAAATATGGATTTGTAAATAAATTCTAATGTTTTAATTATTGCCCGGAAAGTCAAAGTAAATCAGGCAATTAATTTGAGTAATAGTGACATTATTGTCAGTCAAGTAAAAAAATCACTTAGCGATTGTTTGGTTCTTGAATTTGCATTATTGCAAATAAGTTCAAATTACGCTTTTCAAGACAGGGTACCTGGGGACACTACAAGTTGAATGAAAGATCCTTAAATATATACAAAAGCTGTAAGTTACGACTTGATTGAGATTGATTTGCGGAAGATTGACTGTTGATAGAATGAGCTCACTTGAGGGCCTGACGTCATAATTAATTAAAAGTGGCGGGGGTGGAGTGGGGATAATTAAAAGTGGTAGGGGACAGAGTGGAGATCTGGGATGGAGCTAGGAGTGGGGTTGTGGGTGGGGTCGACTTCTTTTCGTGGACCTTTTCAACCCCTGGGTGGAATTTTAGTACCTTATTAAGGCCCTTTTGGCAGTATTAAGAGCCTTTTTAGCGGCCCAACCCTCAGAATAAGGGTGTTGGATGCCCTCTAGGGTATGGTCTAGCGGCCATTTTGGTTGAGTTAAGGTGGTAAAATAGATAAGAAGCGTATGGCTTCATTAAGACGAGGCTAAGATTAGGCAATACCGATTCTTTTACCTGATTGATTGTACGTGTAATCAGCAATTTTGTCAACCATCGTATCGTCCATATTGTCGATTAAAGACCTTTTGGCATAGGTCTTCGGAACTTTTCCTGGGCCTTCTTGTTGTGACCCCTTGGTGGGATATTTAAATTTGTTTTCTAATATGGGACCTTAATGTTAACTTGTAAGACAGGTGTAGGGCTTTCCAACCTGCTCTCGGTAATTCCTTATCCTGGCCCCTTTGGCGGAAAATTTGAATTTTATTTAAGTCCCTGCATTCTGCTTGGTTATGGCGGGAATTTGTTTTGTATTCTAATAAGGAGCCCTAATTCTAAGTTGTATGGCAGGTGTAAGTCTTCGGAACTTGCTTTCGGGTCTTAGCCCCTTGTTGTGCCCCTCCCCACTTGTCCCAAAATTTTAATTTGTTTGTGTCGCCATCTACTTGTGTGTAAACTAATGAATGTTTTCTGTAATATAACTGGCGCACCTAGGGGTATATTTTAAAAGTACATACAGGATCCTGTAACGGTAACGCCGAGAAAGTTTAAATAAGGGGCCTAACACTAACTTTTAAGGTATGACGTATGCATCTGGATCTCAACACACCGGTACGCACGATATATTTTGGATCATTTTGAATCATAATTAAATTTATAAATAAAGAAGAAGAAGGGTTTTAATCATTTATTATAAGTAATACTATTTTGAGATCTAAAACTAATGAATGTTTTCGGTAATAGGAGCTGGCGTTATTAGAAATGGAAAAATGATAATTAAAATATTTTACGTCTTAGCATAAACACATCTGTCAAAAAGCCTTAGATTTTGAGCAAGCCTGAACGTCCTAAATCGTTATTAATCTGTTTTAATTATGAGTCTTAATTCAATTTTGACAACCATTTTGGTTTGGCGGGAAATTTGAAATCGCCCTTGTCAAAAGACAGAAACTAATCAAATCAATCGATCGGCCTATAAAATCAGCCGAAGCATATCAAACCAAATCAACCAACCTCAATCAAATCAAACAAATCAATTCAGCAAATTAATCTTAAACAAATCAAATCTAACAATCAATCAAAGCAATTAAACAAATCAGTCAAATCAATTAACCGCAATCAAATCAAACAAAAAGCTGAGCTAACAACTCCTCACAACCTTCAGGTAACGATTCTCCCAATGTATATACCTAGCTCCTATGAGCGACCACTTACTTATAAAAATACGTTTTACAGTTAAATCAGTAAAAATGCCTATACAACAACAAATACAACCAAACTTGAAATCAGGCCTCTAGCAATTAAATGAAGTAAATAAAATAAAGGGCAGGGTTAAAATAAAAACGATCACTCACCAGGGTTGTTGTCGATAATCGTATTGGAGGAACGCACTTTAGGCGTCTTGCTTATAACTGAATAATATAAAGAAAGTACTTAGAGTCTTCCAGGAATCGTTAACATAAACCAATTATTTCCCAAGTTATGTAACCACAATAACAACCTTTCACTGTCCAAGCACAGCTATTGTATTTAAAAATAACACTTATTTTAAAAGCAGACCTTGTTTGTTTGTGACGTCGTCTAGTGGTGTATTTTTAAACTAGTGCATGTTTTCTGTAATTGAAGTTGATCATGGCTTTACCTAGTAGTATATTTTTAAATTGTCAATATAAATCACCTAATGCTTTCCAACAATTATTAATATAAACTAGTTAACATCCTTCGCTATTCAATTTCTTCTGCCGTATCTGGGAAAAAAACCCTAATTACTTAATTACGAGAAAGACAAATAGACTTTGAAAATGCAATTGTGGTGTATATGTTCTTGGTTCCTGACTCAGCTTAGATTGCACTTATTTTAAAAGTAGATTTGTTTGGTTGAAGGTAAACGAGTAGATCTTTGCTTTTGAGAAACTGCGGAGAATTTGAATTTGATTCCCAGGCGTTTGACCATTTATTTATCTAACCCCAGACATTTGTCCACTTTGAATAACGACTTATACAAAAACAACCTTCATTTCAAAAACTGACTTGGTTTAAGTTACAGTTTGCAAAACAACTCTCACCAAAACAGACGCCAATTCAATTGAATTAAGCTATAACTTGCAAAACTAACCTCAACTCAAAAATACTGACTTTTGACAATACTAAACCTAAGGCGTAACTAAAATCACTAATGCATACTAACTCATAAGATACCGTCAAGAAAATCGATTAATCAATCAAATCAATTGTTTTGCTTGACAATACTGTAGACAATTTAATTATGAGTCATAAGTGTTAAATGGCTGTTATTAATTTCGCTTTACTCATAGACGTACAGCTTGTGTTTGTTTCTAAATTAATTCGAATAAAGCTGACAGAAGCTAAATTCAAATCAGACAAAAATTCCCCAATTAGACTACACTTATTTTTAAAAGCAGACTTGATTGTTTGTGACGTCATCTAATGGTGTATTTTTAAACTAGTGCTTGTTTTCTGTAACGGAAGTTGATCGTGGCTTTACCTACTAGTATATTTTTAAAAGCAGATTTATTTGTTTGCGACGCCGTCTAGTGATGCATTTTAAACTAACGAATATTTTCTGTAACAGAAGTTGATCGCACCTCTCTCTCTCTCTCTCTCTCTTTTCTTCTCCGCCTCTCTTTGGTCTCTCACGCCTCCCTCGCTTCTCTCCTTTCCCTCGTCTCTGTCGGTTCTCTCGTCTCTCACCTCTCCCTGGTCTCCCTAGCTTCTAGCCCTTCTTTCAGCTCTCTCGTTTGGCTCGTCTCTTTCTCCCGTTTCTCTCGTTTTAGGTTAGGTCAATGTAACGATTACAGGGCCCTGCATGTACTTTTAAAATATACCACTAGGTGCAGCCACGATCAATATCTATTACAGAAAACATTCATTAGTTCATACACCACTAAACGTCACAAACAAGTTCAAATTTCCCGCAAAAATATACCGCTAGCTGGTGTCACCTCTATTAAAGAAAACGTTCGTTAGTCTTAGAAATACACCACTAGATGGCACCACAAACAAATTCAAATTCCTCGCAAAAATATACCGCTATATGGAGCCACCTTTATTGCAGAAAACATTAATTAGTCCTAGAAATACACCACTAGATGGCACCACAAACAAATTCAAATTTCCCGCCAAGGGGGCACGACAAGGTGCGAAGCCGCTAACACAAGTTCCTATACCTGTCTTCTGAGATAGTATGAGGCTTCTTATTTTCAAATTTCCCCATAACGAATGCGCGCACGACCAATCAGCTGAAAGGGGCGTAACCTAATCTCCAATCAGAACACAGCGCCTCACTCCTCCAATCAGAGCACAGCCTGGACAGAGTCTAAAGACCAATAAGAAACCAGCGGTGTGGTCTGCCATTAGGTACTACAATCAGAACGCTCGGCCTGGGGTGTATGCGCGCGCACGACCAATCAGCTGGAAGTGGACGTGGCCACCTGGGGATGAGGTAGTTACGTGACTACCCCAATCACCCCTCCACACGCGAAGAAGAAGCGAGGTCACGTGTTGGAAGTGGGTGTGGTCTATGACGTTACAAAAAGTGGCGGGCCCGTCTACTAACAGAAGTTAAGGAAAATACCACGATCCAGTTGCTATAGATGCATATAACTGTAAATAGCAGTTTAAAGTGCGAAAAGCATTTTCACCAAATTAGATAATTAAGTCAAAACCTTAGAATATACTCTATATTCTAAGGTCAACTACCACCTTCAAACGGCCAATTGCATTTACTTTTTAAATATTTTATATAATTTAGGTGGTTGCACAGATTTTGTAAAAACGAAGTGACTTTTTGCGTTGGAGCTTTCAGGAATTATCGAGTTTTTGTTTTTAAAGTAGTGTATAGTTTTCTTATTTAAGGATGCTTTCAAAAGAAAATATGTTCTGAAATAGTTTTAACAAATTAGCTACGCATTTTCTGTCAACTTTTTTTCATAATGTACGGGGTGGCCAACTAAGAATGCGAGGTACTGTATCTGGGAACCTATACATCGTAGAGGCTTGCAGAAAAAAGTTATTACTAAAACGGCCAATACAAAAACCTGGAAAATATTTTCAAGTTTCTGAAATGGCCGATAGGGGGCGTAACTGCAATCTTGAATCTAAAAAAGTGATGTTTCTGTGAATTCTGCTATATTAACCTAATAAAAAAATAACTGATCTTTAAAGTTGAGGATAATCTGAACTTTTTTTGTTTGGCACTTTTCGACGTATGTCTAAAAATAAAGTGGTGGGGGGTATTCAAAGGTTTCCTTAAATAACCCCCTGTATCTTCGAAACGGCTAAGCCGATTTTAACAAACTTGGGCGCGTTGAAATGAGCTATTCTTGGGCTACAAATGTTATAATATTTGAAGTTTTGTTAGTTTCACATGTCGTCGCTAGATGGCTTTGTTCGACATTCTGACAGAAACGGTGACTTTTGCAAAAAGTTAAATGCAATGGTATGACTTTTTCATGAACAAGTAGCTAAATGATGCCTAAACACGCTCGCGAAAACCGCATCTCGATATCTTGTTCCTAACCTAAAATATCGGTCAAAGAAAACTTTATACGAAAATTCCTTAAATTTTTATTTTTCTAACTATATTTTTCTGGAATTGTTTCTATTATGTAAGTTATGGCCCTAAAAGGACCGATTTAAAGGAGGAAGGTTTTAATGCCTCCGTAAATGCTCGAAATGCTGACCATCATTCTGTGCATTGCTGAGGCCTCTTATGGGTAGACAAACCTGCAGCTTCAATTTCGGCTCTGAATAGGTTACCTAGAAATTGCGATTTTAAATGTTTGTAAATTTATACACCAGAATAAAATCACCCTTTTGAAATCACTACGGGCAAGTAAGCAATGCTAAAAGCTATACGAAAGGCCTATTTTTGTTCGTTTAAATGCGTATTCACTATGGATATATACGAAAAATACAATTAATGGAAGCAGGCAATGGAAACAGATGCCTAAACAAAACAAACATAATCCTCAAATTGTTAATACTTTCGCGTTACTTTGAGAAATTTTGTGCTTTCAAAATGAGTTTTACGAATAATGAAACTGTTGATATGCTTGCGGTTTATTTTGAATGTCTTCAGAATGCCGCAGTAGCTAAAGAGTTTTCGCGGCTCGATATCCAAATCGGCATTCTTGCGATGTAAGAGTTTTTCCCCGATTAGTGGTGAGCTTGCGAGCCAATGGTAGTTTTCGGCCTACGTTTCAACGGCAAAGAATTGGAAGAACACAAGAAAAATTAACCGTGTACTGTGCTATATTGAAGGAAATCCTCATGTTAGCGCACAAGAGCATTATCCACTGAGTTGGGCATATCACGGACAACGGTTCAAAATATTTTGAAGGACAGGTAAGTTCTAATGGCCATCAAAATATATAGGTATTCGTTTAAACTTTTTAATTACTTTAAGAATGCACTCAGGCCTTGAAAGAGGAAGATTTTTATCGAAGGTTAGACTATTGCTATTGGATGTTAGGCATGATACGCGAAAATAGAGAATTTTTATTTCAAATTCTTTGTACCGATGAAGCCACCTTCAGTAGTGACGGGATAGTCAATCTGCACAATATGCATTATTGGTCTGCAGAAAATCCCCATTGGTTGCATGAAGTTCAGCGCCAAGGACGTTGGAGTTTAAATGTATGGTGTGGCATACTGGGAGGCAGAGCTATTGGGCCATATTTTTCGAGCAACCCCTAAATGGCAATGTATTTCTTAACTTTTGGCCAATCAATTACCGTTGTTGTTGAAATATGTGCCTCTGGAAACAAGGCAAAATTGTTTTTGCAATTGGATGGTTGCCCAGCACATTTTGCTATTAATGTTCGAGAGCATATTAATGCAGTATTTCAATAGCGGTGGATTGGAAGAGGAAGTCTGTTTCCATGGCCTCCGCGATCGCCAAACTTAACTTGCATCGATTTTTATTTATGGGGCGCTTAAAGGACATCGTCTTTCGGACTCAACCTACTACTAGAGAAGATATGAAAACCGGATTCGTAACGCAATACGTAACATACCGAGAGCCGAAATTGAAGCTACAGTTTTGTCTAGTCATGAGAGGCTTCAGCAATACATAGAGCGTGATGGTCAGCATTTCGAGCATTTACGGGGCATTAAAACCTTCCTCCTTTAAATCGGTCCTTTTAGGGCCACAACTTACATAATACAAACAATTCCAGAAAAATATAATTAAAAAAAATAAAAATTTAAGGAATTTTCGTATAATGTTTTCTTTGGCCGATATTTTAGGTTAGGAACAAGATATCGAGATGCGGTTATTTTTTGGCAATTATCTAAACATTTTAATTTTTGTGAAGTTAAATATCCAAAGAATTTCTTTTCTTTCCTTTCACATAATTTTTGGAACAACTTTTCAAATGCTTCATGTAATTTAATAACTATTACTTTATTAAAATAATAAAATGGAAAACGAAATTTAAAATCATTTTAACGTTTCGGTATTTACTTATACCATTTTCAAATAGTACATCATGCTATAAAGCTAATTACATTTTATAATGTACTTATATTACTAACATGACATTACAAATTTAAAGTTTACTTCAACGTCAAAGTTGTCAAAGCAACCTCAAATTTGGCATGTCATGTTGTACATTAAGTGGTTTGTATTTATATATATACAGAGACTCCTTTATGTCCAGATCTGATAAATTACTGGCTTTGTCCAAGATTGTAAAGTCATCATGTGTGATGTTGTGGTTTTCCTCAATCTTATGTTTAAAGATAGCGGAATCAGGTATTGTTAGAGAACGCTTACCAAGTCGAGGAGTAATACCCAAGTGTTCACATCTACGAACAGCAAAGTGACGACGGGTTTTACCGACGTAAGTAGCATTACAGCTACTACATTTAAATTTATAAATGATGTTCGAAGATATGTCATTTGGGAGTGCGTCTTTGACTCGAAAAGAGAACCGATGCGTTCAATGGTTGTAAAGGCAATACGTAATTCAACTTTCGGAAGATATTTTTAATGTGTTGTTTGAGGATACGACGTATTTGTAGGCTATGAAGACCTGTATAAGGGAGCCTTGTATATATAATATGTTTTTCTTCTCGGGGTTTAGTTGATGGATTAAGTTGTTTATTAAGAAATCGTCCAATGTATCTATCCATGAACCCTAGAGGAAAACCATTCTTCATCAAAATCGACTTGATCTTGTAAAATTCTTCATGGAGAAGATGGTAATTGGAAGATAACATGTATGCACGGTGTAGTAATATATTTAAGAGACTAATTTTGTATTTATTAGGGACGAAACTGTCTATGTTTTGATACAGTCCTGTAAATGTAGGTTTTCTGTAGATGGACGTAGAAAAGCCAGAATTCGTGCAATTATGTTTATTCCCAAAAATGGTAAGACGTGATCTTTTCAATTTCATTTGTAAATTTGATGTTGGGGTGTTGTTGATTTAAATAATTCAGAAAATCCGTAATATGTTCTTGATGTTTAAATAATAAAATGTGTCATCAATGTATCTTCTGTATAGAAGGGCTTGAATCTAGGAGGACAATTGGATAACCATTGTTTTTCATGGAAATTTAGAAAAGCGTTCGCAAATGTTGGACCTAGAGGATTTCCCATTGCTACTCCGTCAATCTGTTGGTATAGGTTTTGTTTAAATAAGAAATAACTTTCTTTGTGGCAGAGTGAGTAGATCCTTAAATTTGTTCTTTCCAAGATTTAAAATTTTACTAGTTGGATCAAGAAAAAGGAATCAACTATGATTTCGATTGTTTCATCTAATGGAACATTAGTAAATAGGCTTTCAATGTCGAAACTAACCATGATTGTGTCCTTGTGTAAATTGGATGAAACTATTTCTTTAGCAAAGAAGTTGTCTTTAACTGAAAATTCATTTTCAGTAAGTGTCTTCAAATGAGGAACAAGATGTTGGGCTAAAAGGAAGTTTGGGGTACCAATTGCATTGAGGATGGGTCGAAGCGGGAAGTTGTTTTATGAATTTTAGGTAAGCCGTAAATTCTACCTGGATAGGAACCTGTAGGAGAAGTTTCATTATATATGGTTTTGAAATTGTTTTCAGTTTCTTTTTATAAGAATCTTCAATTGATAAAGTTGTTTTAAAGATATCGTTGTATTTTATATGGCAAAATTTAGAGGTGTCAGATTATCCCAAGTAATTTTTGTTCATAATTTGTACGGTCTAGTAGTACTACACCATTACCTTTGTCTGGTCGGGTTATGACTAGGTCTTGTTTTCTTTGGAGATTTCGAAGGGTCTGAAGTTCTTCATTTGTCAGATTAGGTGTAGGTGGTCGAAAAAAGCTTGTAGAATTTAAAGCAATATCTTTAAGTTTAGTGGTAATACAATTCCATGTAAAATTATCATTTTCTGAATTTTTAAAGTATAAATTAAAAAGTTTTCGAGCGATGTTCTCCATTGGTAGAGCGAAGTGCATAAAATTTATTTTACGTGGGGATATTGCATAATTCAAACCTTTGCACTTCGCTCTACCAATGGAGAACATCGCTCGAAAACTTTTAATTTATACTTTAAAAATTCAGAAAATGATAATTTTACATGGAATTGTATTACCACTAAACTTAAAGATATTGCTTTAAATTCTACAAGCTTTTTCGACCACCTACACCTAATCTGACAAATGAAGAACTTCAGACCCTTCGAAATCTCCAAAGAAAACAAGACCTAGTCATAACCCGACCAGACAAAGGTAATGGTGTAGTACTACTAGACCGTACAAATTATGAACAAAAATTACTTGGGATAATCTCGGACACCTCTAAATTTTGCCATATAAAATACAACGATATCTTTAAAACAACTTTATCAATTGAAGATTCTTATAAAAGAAACTGAAAACAATTTCAAAAACCATATATAATGAAACTTCTCCTACAGGTTCCTATCCAGGTAGAATGTATGGCTTACCTAAAATTCATAAAACAACTTCCCGCTTCGACCCATCCTCAATGCAATTGGTACCCCAAACTTCCTTTTAGCCCAACATCTTGTTCCTCATTTGAAGACACTTACTGAAAATGAATTTTCAGTTAAAGACAACTTCTCTTTGCTAAAGAAATAGTTTCATCCAATTTACACAAGGACACAATCATGGTTAGTTTCGACATTGAAAGCCTATTTACTAATGTTCCATTAGATGAAACAATCGAAATCATAGTTGATTCCCTTTTCTTGATCCAACTAGTAAAATTTTAAATCTTGGAAAGAACAAATTTAGGATCTACTCACTCTTGCCACAAAGAAAGTTATTTCTTATTTAAACAAAACCTATACCAACAGATTGACGGAGTAGCAATGAAATCCTCTAGGTCCAACATTTGCGAACGCTTTTCTAAATTTCCATGAAAACAATGGTTATCAATTGTCCTCCTAGATTCAAGCCCCTTCTATACAGAAGATACATTGATGACACATTTTATTATTTAAACATCAAGAACATATTACGGATTTTCTGAATTATTTAAATCAACAACACCCCAACATCAAATTTACAAATGAAATTGAAAAGATCACGTCTTACCATTTTTGGGAATAAACATAATTGCACGAATTCTGGCTTTTCTACGTCCATCTACAGAAAACCTACATTTACAGGACTGTATCAAAACATAGACAGTTTCGTCCTAATAAATACAAAATTAGTCTCTTAAATATATTACTACACCGTGCATACATGTTATGTTCCAATTACCATCTTCTCCATGAAGAATTTTACAAGATCAAGTCGATTTTGATGAAGAATGGTTTTCCTCTAGGGTTCATGGATAGATACATTGGACGATTTCTTAATAAACAACTTAATCCATCAACTAAACCCCGAGAAGAAAAACATATTATATACAAGGCTCCTTATACAGGTCTTCATAGCCTACAAATACGTCGTATCCTCAAACAACACATTAAAAATATCTTCCGAAAGTTGAATTACGTATTGCCTTTACAACCATTGAACGCATCGGTTCTCTTTTCGAGTCAAAGACGCACTCCCAAATGACATATCTTCGAACATCATTTATAAATTTAAATGTAGTAGCTGTAATGCTACTTACGTCGGTAAAACCCGTCGTCACTTTGCTGTTCGTAGATGTGAACACTTGGGTATTACTCCTCGACTTGGTAAGCGTTCTCTAACAATACCTGATTCCGCTATCTTTAAACATAAGATTGAGGAAAACCACAACATCACACATGATGACTTTACAATCTTGGACAAAGCCAGTAATTTATCAGATCTGGACATAAAGGAGTCTCTGTATATATAAATACAAACCACCCTTAAATGTACAACATGACATGCCAAATTTGAGGTTGCTTTGACAACTTTGACGTTGAAGTAAACTTTAAATTTGTAATGTCATGTTAGTAATATAAGTACATTATAAAATGTAATTAGCTTTATAGCATGATGTACTATTTGAAAATGGTATAAGTAAATACCGAAACGTTAAAATGATTTTAAATTTCGTTTTCCATTTTATTATTTTAATCAAGTTTAAAGGCAAGTTCTTATCCAACTATTACTTTATTTTTTCTAAAACAAAATACTTTCTTCAAAAACTTTAATAAATTGTTGTAAAAAGGAGGGAATTATATCATTGGGTATACTTTATATACATTTTCTTCTATATATAATAATTTTTGTATAGGTTTTGGACATTCATTACAACATTTACAGCTTCTAAAATACGACAAAAGAGCGAGCCAACCTTTAAAAATGTTATCAATAGATGGATTTAATATGATAGCCACCTGGTTGATACATGTCGTAGCAAATCTTGTATGTGTAAATTGTATAGATAGATTCGTAAGAAAAACGTTTTATTTCTTAAGAATGGAAAATATATGTAAATAATAGAAAAATGATTAAATATATGAGATTTGGCTCATATATCAAGCATTTCATATGATATATGAGAAGGGGGTTAAATACAGAAGTGTCATTAAATATAGGAGATCTGGTCACCCTAAATTTACAATTTTACAATTACCTTGAAAAATAAAACTGACTATATTTAAAATAGAAATGACTAAAAGATACAAAATACATTATCCTCATTTAATTGAAATAAAAAACAGTATTTTGTATTTTAAATATCTATTTCAATTAAATCTATTCAAGATATTTACCCACCACCAAATATAATCTTTTTCAGGTCGTGAGTGTCATCATTTGGGATCAAAGATGTCCGAAATCTTAATTTATTCATCAAATTATTTGGAAACTTGTCAAACATTGTCTCTAAGCGAAAAAATTTGTGGTTTTGAGGCGCTGGTCATCACTCATGACTACAGATGTAAAAAACTTTCTTATTTACCAATTTATTTGGCAAAAACGTCGAAATAAATTGCCTTGATTAAAAGTCATCACTTAAGACGCATTTCTTCGATCCTCAAAATTATTTTCATTGTTTTACAGTGCTGTTCATCGTTGCGATCAATGATAACCAAAATTTTTATAAATAATTTTATTTGCAAAACGGTCTATAAGCATTGTAACTAAGTTTTAACTAATTTTATATTAAGGGTTAGTTTGGGTAGTTTTTACGCTGCCACAATTTGTATTCTAATAAGATTATGTCAAGATTATAGCCACAGTAATGAATATTTTCGTGTAGAGCTGAGATGTTGTCACAACACTTAATGTATTACACCAACTCAATTCTTAAATAAAAAGTATTAAGACGAGACGAATGTACAAAAAGAACTGCATCCCTTAATGAGTATTACTTTACCTAAATTGTTTATGCAGATTTCCAACTAGGCCTTCCAATACATAGATAAAAAATTTTGTCCAATACCAACTTTGATCCAATTGGTCACAGCTGCATTTCTATTCGATTATTTTTGAAAAAGATGTAACACGAAGGAAAATCTCCTTATATGAGTTTCTCCAGATGTACGGCCAATAGTAGTTTATAGGCCTTTTAGTATAGTCATATACATTTTAATAAAAATCGTTAAAGGCAGTTTTGTAAAAAATGCTCGGAACTATGGTTTCAGGATACCAATCTTTCAAAGAAATTTTACAGGAAAGAAACTGTTTCCTTGTTATAATTGAAAACTAGGTACCTCAATTTGCTCAGAAATTGTAGAAGGTATGCTACCTACTTGAAATTAATAAGTAAGAAACAAACTTAATATTTTAAGTAATTTTAAATTAAGTAGGCTCAAGCCAAAAATGTGCATAAGGCTTTTAAATGTTTTATCAATAAAGTAATTATAATCCATGTAAAATGACAAGTTTGTTGAAACACAGATTAAATACTCTGTGGTTGAAACTTGTGATAACCTTAATTCAGTTTTAATAAGTAATATATACTATTTATGTGATTGCTATGATAAGATCTCAATAAAATAACTTATTTTACAATAAATTGTAAATTGAAAATTAAAAAATATAAATTTTATAAGTGAATTTTGTTGTTTAAGAAAATTAACGCTCACTCTCTATTAAATGTAAAATTGCATATATAAAGAGGAACTATCTTGAAATAACGAGCGGTTATCCGATGTTTCCAGGAAAACTATTGCTCGAATCAGAAAGTCGTGAGACGTGTAGGATTCTTGGATATTATACCGTCGTGAGACGAGACAGACCAGGGATTTATAATAAGATTTATAAAGCTCTGATCAACATCGAGGTCACCTGACACTCGAAAGTTGCCGTGGAAACGACTATGGCTATCGTTTTTGTGTGTACATATTAAGAAAAAATATGGTTTAGTTTGATTAAGATTTAGTTATATTATCCTCGCCAGGAGTGTTTACCGCTATGTCATTACATACAATCATATGTTGTAATCTTTGTTTAACCATAGAACAAATAAGGTTATTATTTGCTCTATGGTTTAACTAATTAAAGGTGTAATATGAAAAACATGCTCAACATTATTTTCGGAATAATATAACTCGTGTTATGATTATGATCGATGATAGCTCGAGTTTTAAAACCGATGAAAATTGAATTTTCTACAGGTTTTAACGAGTAGTATCATCGATTATTAATCATAACACGTTATATTGGTGAGAGAATATAATGAACGCTAATAGAAAATATATTTTTAGAATACTTATCTTTTTGGGATTTTTAATGGTGTACTTTAAATTATACAATCTAAACGTTTCGATAACACTTACAGTTATCTTCGCAGTATAATGTTAGTTAAAAATTGTTAAAGATGTAGTAAACAATTTTGTCAAATTTGAAAAATTCAAACATAAACATAAGCCTACTATTAATATAACTGTTATATTAATAGCAGGCTTATGTTTATGTTTGAATTTTCAAATTTGACAAAATTGTTTACATCTTTAACAATTTTAACTAACTTACTGACGAAGATAACTGTAATTATCAAACGTTTAGATTGTATAATTAAATACACCATTAAAATCCCAAAAAATAATATTATTATGAGTGTTAATGGTGAAAGTTTACATTTTCATATATTTTTAGAGTTTACAATTTTAAACGATCTGTCACTTTGATAGTAAATATTACAGTTGCAAGATAATCAATACAATTGTTTATTTCTTTGAAACTTTTGTCACTTTGACAGTAAACTATTTTATTCATTAAGGGACATTCACTTTCTATAAAGCGCTTGAAAAGTTGGGATAAATTTCCTGAGCTTAGTTTTGATCAACAGATTTGAAATTTGGAAGATGTACGTTTTAGTGTCGTCGCATCTGTCGATTGGTTGTTCTAGATTTTGAAAATATTGGTGCAAAACGAAAAAACACAAAATCAAAATCAAAATTTAAAACAACGGTTACCTTAAAAATTACTTTTTAAAGCGAAAGTAAAGAAACGCCTTTTTCAAAATTTTAGAAAATAACAGTAATTTTTAGACAAAAGTCTTCAATTTTGTCATCTAAGGCGTGTATGCAGTATTGCGTTAACTCCGCCTACTGTTGAGTGCACGTGCACTAGAGTAGTTGGTTCAAGTTTCTTTATTACCTATTTGCTGTTTTATTTATTATTGTAATATTTGTAACACAGAATCAGGTAAGAGAATTATTATGATTACTGATGGGATTGTGAGAATTATTACAATGAGTAAGCGCTACAGTGATAGTGGAATTGAATTACTGCAATTATATATCAAAACGAATAAAACTATACTCGTAAAAATAGTGAAGTCGTAGCGGTTGAGGAAACCACCACCAAATCGTGCTGTTTCAGCTCCATCTCAGTTGTTAGTACCGGCTTCCACATCTCAGGGCGTAGGTATTTGAGATGATCGCGATGCGGACGGACATCCTTAGTACTCACGCATTAGTGGTACGTACGTACTGAACAGTTTTTTTAGTGTGTTGTGCCTGTGTGGTATTATCTAGGTATACCTGGAATAGTATATTCTTCAACGAGTGTAGAATGATGGCTATTATTCACGCGGATGAAGTTTCCAAAACGAGCGAGTGCAGCGAGTGAGTTTTGGAATCATCCAAGTGAATAATAGCCATTCTACACATGTAAAAGACTATACTTTTTCCACGACTATACAGAAAAAAAAATTCTTCCATTGGGAATCGAATCTCCATCGGCCGCGTAAGAGTCAACTATCTCTACGACTGAGCTATCGACCACATTTATTTATCAAAATGTAAAGAACATAAATATAGGTAACTCATATTTTTAATAGAAACCTTTACATTTTTAAATGAAATTATAACATTATTAGGAATAATAATAGAGATAACATAAATATAGGTACTTAATTTAGATTCATTTTTTTGCAAAATTTATGGTAAAGTTATTACAATTGCTTATATTTAATGCGGCTGGTATTGAATTATGATTAAAACTAGCAGTGCTACTACTGCTAGTCTGTGCTGTATTTAGTTGGGTGATTTCGGTTTGAGTTATGGACTGCAGTATTTTGTTCGCAGTGTTCATTTTATTTGTTATTGAATCATCCACGTAACCCTCAGCTACGGATGTACTTTTCCAGCCACCGTGTCGTTTGAGAGTCGAAATATCTCCCCCTGCATCAATTAATAGTGTGGCAGAAGATCTACGAAAACTATGTCCGATGTACAGATTTACATTTGGTAAGTTTAAGTAGGTTGCTATTTGTCGGCCCATTGATGCAAATTTGTTGATGCCAATTCTCTGAACAGTACATTTGCCGCGTTGGTAGTTCAAGAAGAAAGAAGTATTTGTTACATTAGTTGGGCGTAGTGCTATATCCTTTTTGCATTATTCATAAAATACATCTGTCACTGAAAATTTTCTAACAATGTTTGTTTTAGTATTAGGTATGGTTATTAAAAGAGCTGAATTAAGGTGTTCCATTTTCATTAAATACATTTCGTTATTACGGCAAGTACCCATAACCCCTATGATTAATGAAACCTAAAAAAATACTACTTTCAAACTTTTACGTCTAAGTGAAACAAGTAAATTTACCTTAGTTGTAGTTCCGAGATATATATTGTTTGGAGATTCTGTGATAAATTTATTTATATCTTCAGAGGTAAACGTTTTCGATTTCTTTGCTTGAAATCCTTCTCCTTTTCGTTTAAGGAACGCCCGCAATTTTGAATAATTTTCAATGTGTATTTCATTATTAACATTTAATGTACTTCTTAGTATAGAGTATATTTTCCATAAAGTTGAAGATTTATATTTTTCGGAAAGTTTTGTGAAATATGCTAGCTAGGAGAACGTTTTCCGAAAAGGAGCTTACTTTATTGGAATGTCTCCATACCATAAATGTTTCATAAATCTTATTTTATAGTCTTGCTTTGATCTCTCCGGTAGCAAATTCATTGTGGATGATTGAGCAATTTGTTTAATTTCGGGAGGCGTATATATTAAATCTTCACTATCGCTACTGTTGTCCATTTTATTCTCTATACGTAAAATTTTATGATTATACAAGGTGTTCCTTAATGATATGCGAATATTGAAGTGGCTGAATCTACACGAAAAAATAATTATAGTTTGATTAATAAAGTACGGTCCTAAAATGTATCGTTACGGAAATACGGGGTGTCAAAGATACACGAAAAATACGAAAATTAATTCTAAACCACTAAATATTTTCCAGTGAAATTTAGTACGAAGCTAGAGTGCATGAAAGTGGATATTTTTCGATACGAAGTTAAATTCCAGCTTCAGCAGTGGCGTGCGTACGGGCACTCACTTGGATATTTTTGAAGAAAAAAAATGATACGCCACTGATTTCTTGAAAAACAAAATTACATTTTAATTCCTCGTTCAATTTGAAAAATAAAAGCTCTCTTGAATTATGTTCCTAGAATGTTCCGTTTGGGAGTAATAAAATAAAAACCGTTGTATTGTACGAGAAAATTATGTAATTTAATGATTGAAAGAATACGTTACAAATTGGCATCTGCCTTCACTGAACAACAACAAAAACAACAAATGGAAACATACAGCATAAACATAATATTGGGAACAAGTAATATGGAACGGTAATCACAAAAATTGTTGGAAATGGCCTCCTTCACTCAAAATGCATGCTTCTGCCCTCCTTATCATGGAATTCCGCACTCGTTGAAATATTCCCGGAGTATGTTTTATATTATTACATGCTGCTATTCTATTCTCTCTTTCAATTCTTCTACACTGTTAATGGGACTTGTGTACACTAGCGTTTTTAGATAGCCCCACTAGAAAAAATCTAAGCTGTTAAGGTCGGGGGATCGTGGTGGCCATTCTTGAGGTCCCCCACGGCCAATCCAACGATTAGAATAAACAGTATGCAGGATGATTGCGAACCATTCCACTGAAATGTGCTGGTGCACCATCATGCATGTACCACATATGGTGTCTTATTAAAAGCGGAACATCCTCAAGCAGCTCAGGCAATTGTTCACGAATGAAAGTAAGGTAAGATTGTCCATCAAGTCGTCTCGGAAGAAAGAATGGGCCAATAAAGTAATCGGCTATAATTCCTGACCAGACGTTCACCGAAAATTGATTGATTCTCATCCGCCCACAAATGGTTATTGTGAAAATTCTGAATCGCATTTCTTGAGAAATTACATTCGTCCGTGAACAGGATATGTGAATCGAATTGTAGATTATGTGCAATATTATGAAGATACCACCGACAAAAAAAAAGTCGCTTAAGAAAATCTCTCGGGAGTAATGCCTGTACTCTCAAAATATGGTATGGATATAACAAATAATCCATTAAAATTCTCCAAACAATTTGATGGCAAATATTCAAGTTTGTAGCTATCTTTCTTGTACTCGTTTCAGGCTGTTCTTCGACTGCATGCAGGACTGCTTCCTCAATTCCAGTTGTTCTTACACTTAAAGGCCTACCTTCAGATGTACCTCTTCGGACACTACCAGTTTCAACAAGACGCTGATGAATATTCGAGAAGGTTCGACTATCTGGTAAAGCACGATTGGGATATCTCTGGTGATAAATCCTACTGGCTTTTTCTCCATTGCCATCAGCGAGGCCATACACATAATGCATATCAGCCATTTCAGCAATTGTATACGTCATCATTAATAACAAAATTGTACAAAAACAATGGGAAAAGTTAATTTACAGTGACTTAAATTGAACTAGACAATGTCACGTGGAAAGTGTCATTTTGAAAGGCAACTAGACTTATTGCGAAATTGTTATTTCATTCAATGAATTAATTTTCTCGTACAATACAACGGTTTTTATTTTATTACTCCCAAACGGAACATTTTAGAAACATAATTCAAGAGAGCTTTTATTTTTCAAATTGAACGAGGAATTAAAATGTAATTTTGTTTTTCAAGAAATCAGTGGCGTATAATTCTATTTCTTCAAAAATATCCAAGTGAGTGCCCGTACGCACGCCACTGCAGAAGTTGGAAATTAACTTCGTATCGAAAAATATCCACTTTCATGCACTCTAGCTTCGTACTAAATTTCACTGGAAAATATTTAGTGGTTTAGAAGATATCAATTAATTTTCGTATTTTTCGTGTAACTTTGACAACCCATATTTCCGTAACGGTACAGTTTAGGACCGTACTTTATTAAGCAAACTATAATTATTTGTTCGTGTAGATTCATCCACTTCAATATTCGCATATCATTAAGGAACACCCTGTATGATTATTTTGATGTTTCAAACGACGCGCTGTCAGAAGCGATTTGCGTAGTTAGGTATTTGACGTTTTAAAAGAGACGATTTGATTTATTCATTTTAGCGTGATTTCTGATAATCATAGAATGTGAGTGGCTAACGAGAGTGAATTCTTTTTCATTCTTCACTGGCGTGAAGAATTTATATCATTATTCAGCTAAATATCTAAAAAGAATTTGTGCATTATTATATAGTCGTGGAGAAACGTATTTTTATATTCATCAGTGTGGTTGTCTATGTGTATGCGTGTTTGTATATACCTCTAAGTGATTGTGGGACATAGAATAAACTTTTAAAATGCCACCAAACAGGAAACATAAACCAAGTCCGAAAAAGCGATATAAAAGGTATGCCACTTGTCACTTTCAAGCTGATACGTTATTGCGTAGTAAGATTATTCCAAATACCTACATTCTTCAAAATTAATAATTATGTATGTATGACTTACAAAACCGGCGATGAATACAAAATGAGATGATCCGACCACTATTACCTTATGTAAATCTTGATAGTTTACCAGAAAACAGTGTTTAAATTTTTCTAAAAATTGTTTTGGGTGGCCTGGAATTTCAGATAAAAGAGCATAAAAATTCATAGAAAGCTGTATATTCCATTCTCTCATTCTTTTTCATTTTTTAAATAAAATGTCAGTTTTTGTCACATTCACATTCAGTAAACGAACTCTGTACTGCTTTATGGTGAGGCTCGCACACTCTTTCACTAACCTGGTGCAACATGTGAAAGATTTCGGTTGCGACAATGTTGAATGAAGTAGGGTTTTTAGTTGTTTTATAAACAACGACATAATAAATAGTAAAATTCGGATAACGAGGAATGAATGACCAGTATGACAAGTGAGAAAACAATCTGTCTTGTGGAAATGAGTAGCCATCGGATTTTATTTTACAACAGACTTGCTTCAATGTAAAGTGCTAGAGCACTAGTAGTTCAGCGTTAGCGGTCGCACGCCTCGTGGTTGGTACGGGTTCGAATCCCGCCACATGCAATTTTTTTTGTTACGTTACAGTAGTATTTTTTTCTAATCTAAAATAGATATACAAACCTTTTGTAAACTTGGTTTCATAGATAACGCATGTCTGCAGAACACACAGATGTTTTGTGCGCATGTCTGTTCTAAAATAAATTCCAATGGGCAACGTTTCGCGTCACCATAGAAGCCACCAGATCTAGTGCTGCCAACAGCTGCGGCACCTGGCATTGCCCCACTTGAAACGAACGTTGTCAAGATAACTTATTGCCAATGCTTCTTCTGGGCGCTAAATAAAACAAAAACAGTTCTCAAAAAAAGTGACTGTTTCATTTTTCTCGCAAACTATTAACATTCGGATAGGGCATTATTAGCTGAATCGTAATCTTTTATTCTCGTCTATCATCACGCAAAATACCTGCACACATTTTAAAGTCACCCTGTACATTTTTCGACCTTAAAAAATGAGGTGGGTACCTTTAATTACAATTTTAAAATAAGATTATCGCAACTGGGCGTTGAAGTAAGAAAAAAACTTAGAACTGAAGTAAGGGTTGATCCTCACGATTTGGAAGAAGCGACAGTTCACACTTCTGATACTCATATTGAATCATCTACAGCCATGTTCACGTATGTATCTATACATTTAGTAAAATGGATTATATTTAGTAGCATCCTCAGACACAGGCACATATTGAGAAGATGACCCTCAACTGAAGTCTAACGCGAGCAACAGTAGAAGTCCTGATTCGCCCAGGTTTATTTATTATTTTGACTATAGGATATTAAGGAAATCAATATTGTGAATACATATTTGCAGGCTTTCGACATCTAAAGACGTTGATTACCCAGTAACGATCACAGAAACGCAGCAAATTAAACAACGTGCTTTTAGCCATTTCAGAGGGAGAAGAGTAGTAGATATACATTTTCTGCACAATATTACAGATCTCGATGACCATAAGCCGTTTGATTGCCGTTTTTCTAACATGAAATTTATTCGCGAGATGAGAAAGGGTTTAATAAGTTCATTTGTCTTTAAGTGTAATATGTGCAATATAGAAAAACGAGTGTCGACAGAGCCTTCACATGGAAGTGTAACATCTATGGATGCAAACTCTGCATCTGTATTACTGCAATATCTACTGGATGTGGGCATTCACAACTGTCTCAACAACATGCTATTTTAAATATCCCTTCGATGACTATACGACAGTGTTCAAAATATCACGAATTAGTTTCGCAAAGCATTTGAAATCCTTCATGGTTGGCAATGGAAGAAGCTGGACAGGAAGAATTGCGGTTAGCTAGGGAAATTGGAGATGTAGATGCCGCTGGTAATGGTCTCATAACAGAGATAGCCGACGGGGCTTGGTTGAAGCGATCGTATAAGGTTAATTACGATGCATCTTCTGGGATAGGAAATTGCATAGAATACGATAGTATCAATACCACTAATGTTCAATATTTTAGGCATGTATAGTTGGAGCTAAAACTGGAAAACTACTGTTCGTTACCTCCAGAAATAAGTACTGTGCAATCTGCGCTAGAGCTGCCATGAAAAATGTGACAGCTACAGACCATCGTTGTTATAAAAACTGGCAAAGCACTTCAACTGGAGTGGAATCCGACATAGTACTGGAGGGTTTCAAATCCAGCATTGAAATGCATAAATTGAAATATGTCAAAATGGTCGGTGATGGAGATAGTAGTGTATATAAGAAGCTTTGCACTGAGAGACCTTATGGTGGTAATGTTCACATTAGCAAAATAGAATGCACTAACCACCTTCTGCGAAACTACTGTACCAAACTACTTGAGCCGTGCACCAAAAGGAAAAGTAGCACTAATCAAATTGTTGCTCCTCAATTTAGAACCGTTTTAAGGGCCAACATTCAGAGGTTAAGAATTGGTGTAAAAAAAAGCAATACTGTATCGACGCAAAGAAGAAGGAACGCTTGAGCAACAAATTGTTGGATTAAAATCTGATATTTCCAATTGCCCTTATCACGTATTTGGAAATCATCTACAATGCGATGCATATTTTTGTACGGGCAGCAAGGAGGGTGACGTAAATTATATATCAGATTTTCAAAACTGTGGCCTAATGCATGCGGTAATAGGCTACAACAGAATGCATTCAGTTTGCTGTTGAATATGAACAACAACGCAGCTGAATGCTATAATTCTGTGATAGCAAAATTCATTGGAGGCAAGCGTATCAATTTTAGCATAAAGAGTAGTTATGATATCAGATGTGGAGCTGCGGCGCTTCAGTTTAACGAACACGAGAAGGCTATATCTACAGTCCATAAACGAATGACTACAAAAAGTCTGGGAAAATACACGACGTTGTATATAGAAAAGATGAGACAACGACGAATATACAATAAAACAAGAAAACAACTTTTCCCGGCAATGCCAAAAAGAATAGTGGAGCTACTGGTGCCGGTATTGACTATGGAGCAGTTGAAGAATTAAGTACTAGTACAATGGAACAAAGGAAAGAGGAACTGTTGCGCCTAATCGCGACTTCTAATGTCCAAGAATTGGAAATGAAAACCCGAGGACGATGCAGCAATCCTGTATGGAAGAGCGAAAAAATGTATAGGCTTACAGCGTCTAATTTTGGAGCAGTCTGTAAACTCAGGGCGAGCACGGAACCGACAACCTTAGCAAAACGAATTTTGAATTCTGCATTTACCGGATCGGCTGCTACCAGATGGGGTATAGATCATGAACCCATTGCACGAAATAAATTTAAAGAAAAACTTGGCATTTCTTCGTGCATCCCGAATTTCCACATTTAGGGGACAGTCCAGATGGACGATTACCTGGAGGAGAAATTATAGAGATAAAATGTCCTTACTCCAGCAGATACATTTCGCCAGAAGAAGGTGCATACCCCGATGGCAGCTTTCAAGCTGCAGAATTCCAAATACAATTACTTATTTATTGTGAATTATTTTGTAAAAATTAGAGACCGTTGATTATCGTAATGATAACGGTTGAAAACAATAAATATGCTGTAAATGGAGGTTATGAAGTATTAATCAAATGAGAATTAAATTCATACGCATATAAAACAAATTGATTTCGCGTTTATAGGTTTACTCTTTCTACTACATTTACTTATTCAATACCGTATGTCGATTCGACCAAATCCACTACGAATGTTCACCATCCTTATTCAATGCACTATTTTATATAAGAAGACAGTATAAACAAATTAGATAACTAAATTCATAAATTAATGACGTAGCAGTAAACACTCCTGGCGAGGATAATACTAAAAATACACTCAGTTCCAAAACAAGTGACGCACTAGATTTTTGCTATTTTTCAAACCAGAGAGCCCGATTTAAAAATGTTTTATTCGTTAATAGGTAATTCCCGTGCCTTTTAAAAAAGTAAAGAAGTAGAATTTTTTCAAAGCCTTCTGGATGGTGGTGGAAAAACGGACCATGTTGTTATTTTAATTTTTTTGACTCGCCCTGTGTGTCAAGCAATGGTATAGAAAGTGCTTACATTCTATATGAAAGACGCTCCTTTTACGAGCATTTTGTTTTCTTATTCATTGATTCACCTCTAAATTTGTCCGAATTACAGTATTTTTGCTGAAAGCCTACGTTTATCTCACAAATTCATGTCGTTGCAGGATTACATTGCCTTTGAAAAACAATTGTCTTCGCCATAGTAATGAATTTGTGGTATGCCTTCATACTTGACCGTTTGTCGTTGTGTCTTTAATTAACTAATAAAAAAAAGTTTTAGTGCCTAAAATTACATAAAATGCTTCAAATAAATCCTGAATAAGTTGCTCGAGTAAACGATAGGTGTAGTAAACATTATGCCGCTCGTGTAGTGGGAGTTCATGAAGCAACTGCTCGTAGAGCGATTCTAAAGTACGAACAAACAGGAAGCACTGCTCGGAAGGTGGGTTCTGGTCGTCCGCGAAAAGCTTCTTCTAGAGATGATTGCTGAATTTTACGGAATCGATCAAATACTGCGGTAAATGTTCAGCAAGATCTTTGCCAAATTTGGTCTATGTAGACGTTTAAAAAAAGTTAATTTAAAGCTAGGAGCTAGGAGGTGCTAAATGATTTCCTGAACATCGTGCTGCTAGAAGAGAATATTCCTAAATGGTCGAATGTCTTATTTGTGGATGAGTCAACGTTTTGCTTTAACTTGGTGGATGGAAGAAAAAGAATGGGGAGAAGAACAGGTGAAAGGTTTAATATCAGAATTTAATAACAGAAAGCGAAAGATTTAATGGTGGGTTGGTTATGGTGTGTGGAGAGATTTCAATTAATAAAAAGACACTCTTTCATGTATTTCCGGCGAGGCGGTCAAAATCTACATTAACTTTTTATTGTGCTATGTCTTATTTCACACCGAAGCAATAGCGCGAAACTTGTTACAAGCTACGTGTATCGCCACGTTACAGTGGCCTGCAAGAAGCCTCGATATGAAGCCTGTAGAACATTTGTGGGGTGAATTAGGGAGAAGGGACCTCCGGAAATTCTCCTCAGAAATGGCAGATGCATTAGTGGACGAATGGGATCCTATACCAATGAAAACGATAAGAAACCTAATATCCAGTATGTCGTGTATAATAGAAACCCTTGAAGTTGCTAGGGGAGGTAATACGCTACGGTATTAAGCAGTTATCCCAGTTTATAACTTTTTTGTTTAATAAAAATGCTTTCTAAAATTCGTATGAGTTTATTTCACTAGAAAACTGTCCGATATAAGTTCTTCGACAGTTGTTGCACGGTTCCACTCTCACTCCAGATGACCTTGACATGAACTGATTCTCCTTTTAGATTTCTGAGAATTGTATTATGATGATGATGACCTTGACATTATCTATTTTTAGATCACCTTGAACAAATTTCCACCAAAAGTTTGAACTGATATTCTCACTCTTTCTCTCTCTCTCTCTCCAAACATTCTTTCTCTCACTCACACACTTACGATTTACATGAAAATTCGACACATTCTACATATACAAAGCAACAGGCGAGTGACCTTGAACTAGTCCAGAAACTACCCTGTATCACTACTGAAATAGTTTATTATAGCACATGGTGGATTTTCAATTAGTTTTCATTAGTTGTTTGTAACAAATAATTCAAGTATTCAACTCATTGCATATTATTGACAATCTGTTAAGTTCAGCGTTCTGAAAAAACGCACGTTTCTTAAGTTTAATATCGCAGGTTCGGAATCTAAATTTCGGCGGTAATCTACGATGGAGTTCTAAAAGTTAAAAACACATCAATATCTGTACTATCTTTGCCACTAACGAATTGATCTATGTCATAATCTAATAACGAATGGTTTAATATGAAAAAATGAGTTAACTTATATCCATAATAAGAAATGATTAAAAATCAAACTTAATAAATCTTCTCTTAGATGGCGGTAATGTGGCAATGTTTTAAAACCTCGTCAAAACAACACTTCGCAGAAAAACTTAAAAAATTAAATATTTTGAAGTTATAGAATTGTAATTTTGTTAAAGCTAATTAGAAAGGTTTATCGTAACAAAAATTTAAGGCCATGGTAGGTGTTAGACATTATTGTACATAAAAAAGGTATGTAATCTTAATTACAATTGCAAGTGATAATATGAAATATGGTTTCAAAAATTTCACATTGACCCACAGGTGGATGAAAATTAGATTAATGCAAAATGCTGATTTTTACAAAGCTATATGTGAAACATTTATATGTGATTAGTAATTATTATAACATTTGTAGGTTATGTAATTACGATCTTCAAATATCTTCGAATATGTACAACTATAATTGTAAGAGCTAGCAATGCTGTGGCCTTCCAGATGGTTAAATAAATTTTAATGCAATTCATTAGTATATATTTGTGAAATTCACTGTAGTAACGCATTGATTAATCTGCGTGGCCGGGCCGGTGAGAGGTGTCTTATGACTAATCTTTTAGTAAAGCATGGTTTAAGATTTGAAAAACGTATGTCGTTATTGGTTCATATAGTTAGTAATTTTGAATACCAACAAAACATCGTCAATATTTCTAGGTTATTTTCAAATTTAAGCCGCGCTGTGAAAACACGATGCGATTATAATACGAAACGAAATACGAAGAATAATTTTAGGTTAAATAGCCAAGAAGACATCTGACAGCGTCATGCGCTTTGAATTTAGAACCGACATACGTTTTTAAGTCCTGCATTTAAAATATATAGAAGACGTATATTATATAACCCGTCTTTCTTTAAGTGGGAACTTCGCACTAAGATAAAGGGAAACAGATGCATTTCACAGTAATAATTATATCCCCATTCTCGAGCCCGCGCTACTATATCCGAACTATCACAATCACTTGTAATGTTAATAATCATATCGTCTACTGTAAAATCAAGCACTCCCTCACGTTTATACCACTGTTTTATAATCTCCTCTGTATGGCGTGCACAATTAACCCAAATATGTTGATTACTTTGTTGTAAAGCTTCGTTCAACATATTAATTACATTTTGTCTTTGAAGCCATCTCTTCCTATATGCTTGTTAAAGTATCCTTCAGCATGTACCCATATTAATTCAATTTCATTCAATTCACAATGATAATGTGGCAATCTTAATACGTCATGTCCGTAACTCATTATTTCATCTACCTCTTATCGTTTTACTATTCGTTGTGATTTTATTAACGAATTGAGTTCGGTTTTGAATGAGGTGGGATCAAAATTAATGTTATTAAAAAGTATTATTAATTTCATTAAATACATAAATAAAAAGTTTACCTCGAATAGGATTTGAACCTACGACCTGTACTTTGCTAGAGTACCGCACTAACCAACTGTGCCATCGAGATTCAAGCCCCAATCGATGTAAATTTTCTCTTTATGTATGTAGAACTGATGTAAATTCTAAATATAATGAGATTACAATCAAATTACCTATATTAATAGAATGTGAGCCTGCATATCGCAAGGATTCACTCATACCAAAGCAACTTGACTAATATTAATTGATTATAAGTTTTGTTATGAACGAATAAGTTCAAAGGTAAATATGTAATTAAAAATTATTATTAATTTTATTAAATACATAAATAAAGAAAATAATTAATGTTATTTTTTATTAACCAGGATGTTATGTTACCTTTGGTCCAAGACGATATTGGTAGTTTTTCCCATGGAATGGTAAGGCGCACTATCAATTATAATTAATGAACGTGCTTCTAAATTGATTAGGAGATTTTCAGTGTGCCATTTTTTAAACATGCCCCTATTAATTTCACCATGGTAATTGTCTTTCGATGACTTCGATGCAAATAGCAAAGAAGCATTCTGTACAAATCCTGCAGCAGTTCCAGCATTAATAACTATCAATCTTTTACCATCATATCCTTGTGTTCTTATTTCAGTTATATTTCTTTTTCTACCAAAGCTCTTCCATTACACTCTTTCGGGAACTTGAACCCCATTGCATGTAAGGCACGATTTAAACTTCTATCGTTTAACAGAACACGGGTGTTACGAATTTCTGCATTTAAAGTTGCAACTGTGGCATGTTTTTTCTGTAAATAATACAATTTAGACTAATGTAGAAGCTATATATAATTATAGTACACTCACTTTGTTCGCACATATTATTTAAGGTATTTCTGATGGGTATTTTCGAGGTATCTGCAAGATCTTCGTGTTTAACTTTCTAGACAGAATTGGGTTGAATTTTGCCCGAGACTTGATATTTTTCACTGTTGTGACAGATATACCCAAGGTATTTACCACACGCTGTAAATTTGAGATCACTATTAATTGAGCTTAAGATAATTCTAAAAACACCTACCTCTTCGACAGTAGAAAGCGGTATTAAAGGGACGTTGTTTTCTTTCTCCTTTTCAAAATATTGTAATAAATTCAGTACAAACTTTTGTGCCTGCGTATTTTTTTTTCATTACAAGGTTTCGGAAAAACTAACAAAGATGTTGGAATAAACGGAATAAAGGGAAGAGTTCTGAAAAGAACTGTTTTGAAAATGTATAATGAAAAATGAAATATGGGAACGTAGGAAATATGAAAGAAAGTAACAAAGTGGTAACAAGCAAAGGGAGGTTATGTCATAAAAATAACAAACTAGGTTAGTCAAAGGAGCATTTTTATAATCATATTAGGTACCATTTATTTATGGTAATAAATCTTTAAAAATATTAGATTTCATGTTAATTATGAGTCAGGAATACTAATTTATTCGTTTTCTTTATAAAACAATATCATACGGTCGTGGCTGACGAGACCATATACAACTACAGAGATAATATCATGATACAATAAAAACAAGATATGATCTTGTGCATGTTACCAATCGTTGTGACGTCACGTGGTGGTAAATTCCTATGAGACCGGTTATAGACCGTTGTGGTTTATAGTTTTGTTACGTGCTTTTATTTTATTTTGCCACCATAATGTTCTTTATACGCCCCCAAATGCGGGCGTAATGTGGTCTTTATGGCACGGAAATGTCATTGTTGCTAAGCAGCATGATTGACAGCAAACACATGACATGATATGTCACGTAAGTTGAAAGAATTATTGAAACAACAACCTTACTATACAATCTTTATTAATAAAAATAATATTAATGAAACTTATTCTTTATAAAAATTGAAAATACAGTTGGATGGATTTGAAATTGTAACTCCAGATGAGCCAACACCAAAGCTGACAGTTCCTTCGCCGTTTTGTGGTATACTTATAGTTGCTGTACCAGTAATGTTCTGAGCAATTTTAATTTTATTTTGCAGAGAATTCTCTACATATGATTCGGCTACTTTATCCGATCGCCATCCACCAAGCTGCTTCAATGCCCTTGTATCACCGCCGCTTTCTGCAAAGATCGTCGCCGCACTCCTGCGAAAGCAGTGCCCTGTGTACTTATGGGCATCCGGTAGATTGAGGAACTCTGCCATTATCCTCGGCATTTTGCCTAAGGTGTTTTTCCCAACAGTCTGAGCACTACATTTGCCATTATGATACGACAAAAACAAGCTGCCAATTTTAGTATGTTCCGGTCGTAATGCTGCATATTTTCGGTACAAAGAGACGTATTCAACCAATCCATCGCTTGGTACAATTGTAAATTGCCTCGAAGTATAAGTTTTTGATCTTCACTAATAGCACTGATCCCTCAGTTGTTACGTCCTGTACAGCCAAATCGTGCAGTTCTTCGCGACGACATGCTCCAAAAATACCAAAGGCTGTGACAACCTATAAAACACAATAATTTTTATAATGAGAATTGGAAAAAAAACTCATTATACCTTAACTAACAAGTACGTATGATCAGGCGCCTTCAACATGAATTCTTCAATTTGATGCCGTTGCAATACATAGGACTCTTTAGCTTGATTACCTACAGAATTATTCTTCATGAATTCTGTGAGCATGGAAAAACGAGATATATCAACATCTTCCTTCAACTTGAACATCTTTTTCAATTTAGAATATAAACACCACAGTGACGACGGCTTATAGATCTTTGACTGCAAAAATAGATATTTATTGAATAGAGATAATTGACTAATGTATATATATATATATATATATATATATATATATATATATATATATATATATATACAATCCTTTACCATTTGAGACAAGTATGCCATCACGCAAAACTTTTCGTACTCTTTTATGTATAATATTTCGATTTACTAGGAATTATTTTTTCCTGGGCGGCCTCAAATTCATCTAAAATTTCTTATGAATAAGTTTTTGCGTTTTCACCTTCCATTTTAGAATGCAAATTATTTACAAACAAACAGTACCTTAGCAACAATTAATAATCTTCTGATTATGCCCTTAATACATAATAGATATTTATGTATTAAGGGCATAATCAGAAGATTATGGCTCGAGGGAATGTTAAAAGCCCGACGCGAAGCGGGGGGCTTTTATATTCCTGAGAGCCATAATCTACAATTATGCCCGTGGTACATACAATGTTTTATTTTATTTTGCACCATGAAACTGGAACAAAATTTTAAAAAGATTCAGTATTTTCGGCAAGTTTTTAAATGCAAACGCAGTGAAATAAAGTCGACAGTAGGTTAATTTGTTGTTACTAAGACACTGTGATATTGCTAAATTGTTGCTAAGCCAACTGTATTTTCAATTTTTATAAAGAATAAGTTTTATTACTATTATTTTTATTAATAATAAAGGTTGTATAGTAAGGTTGTTGTTTCAATAATTCTTTCAACTTACGTGACATATGATGTCATGTGTTTGCTGTCAATCATACCGCTTAGCATCAATGACATTTCCGTGCTATAAAGACCACATTACGCCCGCATTTGGGGGCGTATAAAGAACATTATGGTGGCAAAATAAAATAAATATCTATTGTATGCTGTTTTGTGTTTGATTTGAGACATATTATATAATAAGAATTAGCTGTTTTGTAGTGATATTTGTGTGTTTTTTAGTCTTCCGTTTATTACCTTGAGTTAAGTGACGGTTTACAAAATAATTGAGTACAATTATAAAATCTTACAATACTCTCTTTGGTGGGGAGTAGGCTACGTATTTTGGTACAACCTATATTTTTTGATCTTTAAACGCGCGTGTACTTCATTTTTTAACTAGGAGAAAGACTGATTTACAATATAAAATATCACTAAATTTAGTAACCAAAACTATTTGGCGCTAATTTTGAATTTTTAACAACAGGTAAACATTGTTCACAGATAGGTTAGGTTATAGTAAGCACTGCATCGATTTTATTATATCTGTAAGCTCTATTTTGGATTAGTGATTTTTTGGTAGATAAAAATACTTTGCGTAAGTGCCGTTTTTGTAAACCATACAGTTTTGAACGTTTCAATTTTATTTTCGAATGAAAATTTTCCACATTAAGTACATTTTACTTACTTTTGACAGTGAAAGCCTATTCAGTAAAGTTACGAATTTACAGTTTACTATAAATTACAAACTTATTGAAATATAATACGAAAAGAAGTTTTGTATTATTTGTCAAACACATTTCTTAGTTGTCTCATCGTACATTGCTACATGTGGCCGTCGTCCAGAACTTGTAGAATGGGTAACAGCTCCGGTGTCTCTATATTCTTTCATTGTGCGGTAAATGGTAGATCTTGCTACTCCTAAAATGTATTTTTTAAAAAGGATAATTTAGGTTAAATTTCCTCTAACCTGCTGTATCTGCAATTTTCTTGACAATGGTGGTTATTTTCATTTGATGAGTATCAGACAAAATTTACGTATACGTGTTTTAAGATACACTGCTTCTCAGACAGCGATAAATGACCCAAATTCAAGCGTGTACGTTTTTTTTACAGGAAATACGAGCTGATTTGTTTAGTTGAAATTTAGGTAAACGGACATAAAACACAAAAAAAGCAAGAATGGAATATAAAAACGTAAAAAGGTAAACAGCACAAGTGCACCTGACAGTTAAAATGGTCAATTTAAAAATTTCCCTAGTGTAAACAAGGCGACATGTGAGCCAATTGAAAGTAACCTTTTTTTGCGGGAATTATTTGAAACCCTCCTCCTAGTTAAAAAATGAAGTAGTATTTACATACCTAAATTTAACCTAATATAATTTAAAATAAATTTCAATATATAGATAGAATTACCAATGTAAGCACTTGATTACTCCCTGTATAACGCCGAATATCAAAAAAAGACTTTAATCTTTCAGTATCAAAAGAAGTGTCAGATTTTCTAATTTATTATTTCTTAAAATAATAAAAAAGCTCAAGAGTTTTTAATATTCCCCTTACGCTGTCAAATGTGTAGATGTGTATATATTGCTAATTAAATAATAGGTACATTAACGAATTAACTAATTTTTTTGGTTTACTAATTAATGCTTTTATTAGTTTCGCAAAAAAAATCGCCCAATACAATATATAACATAATATTGTCAAATATAACACGACATGCAGAATATCTGAAATTTGTACCTCCGCGTGACGTAATGCGCAGACGGGATGAGTTTTGAAACAACCATCGATCATATCTTTATATTATTATATCATAGATAATATAAAATATTATACTTGTTGAATATATGTCTCCGCTCCGTATGACGCAATCCTTATTGATTAAGGCCAATATTTCACACAATATAGCTAGGTAAACAAATCACAATATATCATTAATTATTGAATATTAAGGTCTCAAATTACTTCATCTGCATGTGGAGCACAATAATGTGCTCTCTTATAATACATTGTAGTAGTAAATACCTATAACATTCACAAAAGCGATTATCGTTTTTGAAAATTCTAGTTGTGGTGGCATCTAGTCGATTGATATTTCAGAAGTGCTTATCTTCTTCTTTGCAATAAATCCGTATTCGTGTAGCTTCAGTGCAGCATTCATTCACGGCCAACAACGCTTTAACCTTTTACATGCCAACGTTCCCATTTTGGGAGCACGCTTAAATTTAATTAAAGTACGTTGTCATATTTCCATAAATGTTTATATTCATTTGTGGAAAATGACAAAAACTGTTTATGTTCCCTAAATGGGAACGTTGTCATGCGCAAACGGTAAAATTTTAAATTACAAAAACCTAATGCGATTGCGCCAACATTTGCATAGGTACTAGCAATGTGACAAAGTGTCATGGTATTTAGTTGAATGTGGTTAGTTCATGTGCAGTGTTTCATAATTTTGTGCTGAAAAACGCGTTGTTTAGTTAGTTGTACTTTATCTGGTGCTCTTATAAATTCTTCAATGGATCCTTATGCATTTTATGGGTAAATAACACCATTTTTTATTATTTCTTCTATATTGCAATATAAAAATTATTGTGAGAACGTATACTTATGTTTTGAAATTAGTAGTAAAAATATTTTCTTTCAACAGAAAACATGACGGTTGTGGAAGTATGGTAGTAAAACGGTATAAACGCTTGGGCGATGCAGTCGAACATGTTGCTTCTTCTTCCTCACATCACGTGACAACAGATATTGTTATATTGCCCCCGCAGCAGGTAATACTGCTATGGACAGTGACGAAGAAAATGATAATGCTGACGAAATTGACATGCATGTAATACCAACGGAAATATCGGGCGAGCTTGAGGTACATGAAACCCATTCTGGTAGTGAATCTGAGAGTGACGAAGAGGATAATGAAAATAGACGCAGTGTTATTTCAGGTACTGCACCCAAGTGGATGAAAAAAGATGAGGTTTGCATAAAGACAACTCCTAAGAAATTAAAACGAGTAGGAGAACATATTCTAAAATCTGAATATGAAATATTCAACTTATTTTTTACCGCGGAAGTGATTCACGAAATTATACAGTAGACATTATTATACGCCCCAACTTAAAATATCTGAGCAAGACATGCCTCAATTTCTGGGACTACTTCTCATAGGTGGTTATCATTCTGTTCCTGGTGTAAATGACTATTGGTCCACTTCTGCTGACCTTGAAAATCCTATTTTCCGAAAGACAATGAGTCGAGAGAGGTTTAGAATGATGAAAAGATATTTACATCTGGCAGACAATCAAAACCTGGGTTCTACAAAAGTAGTCAAAGTTGACCCATTTTATCGTAAATTGTGCAGTCAGTTTCAGCAATTTGGAGTGTTTCATGACTCGGTTTTAAAATATGGATGCTGTGTGGAGTTGATGGTTATCCGTACAACATCGAAATTTACTGCGGAAAAAGTGGGGATACAAATTTACCACTTGGTAGTAGAGTTGTGAACAATCTCCTCTCTCTAGTTACAAATCCAGATTCACATGTCGTTTATTTTGACAATTTCTTCACAAACTACGCACTACTTGCCCAATTAGCAGTAAAAGGTATACATGCTTGCGGTACAATTCGCAAAAACAGGACTGCGAAGTGTCCTTTGGTTGCTGGAAACATTTTAAACAAACAGAAACGGGAGTACTATGATTACCGTTCTGATGGAAAAATAATTTGCATAAAATGGAACGATAATTCTGTTCAAGTAATTACCATGGACTAAATCCAATCCACAAAGTTACGCGACGTGTAAAGTAAGTGAAATATAAAGAAGTTTCACAGCCACATGCAATACGGAAGTACGAGGGAATAGGAGGAGTCGATGTATTAGATCGAATGTTGTCAAGCTACCGCCCAAGACTCAGATCAAAGAGATGGTGGTGGAATCTTTTTAGCAATGGCCCCAATATGGCAGTGGTTGCAGCTTATAGATTTTATCAATACTTACATCCAGACGACGCGCAGTTTCATCTAACTTTCCGACGAAATATTACCATGTGTTTGCTTCAGATTGAAACTCTGCCACGTACGAGACTAGGAGGTCCTACCGCACCAATTTTTTTTGATGTACGATGCGATGGTATCAATCATATTATAGGCTCTGTAAGACAAGGAAGGTGCGTTATTTGTACCAAAAATACCCGATTACAGTGCGAGAAACATCTGCATAAGCAAGGGTGTTTTACAGAATACCATAACAAATGAGTCAAAAATTGTTATATTGTGTAATTTCAGTATTTGGAAATAATAAATATATCTAACACTTTTTTGTATTTGAATGAATTTTAGTTGGTGCACATGCCAACGTTCCCATTTTGGGAACATAAAAAATCTATGAAAGGCGGAACTTTATGGCCTGTATGACTTCAAAAATGGTATCAGAAGACATTAATACACAATATCTCTTATTATTAAGAAAGTAAGTTAACGGGAAGTGGGATCGGCTATTAAAAGGTTAACACTGTTAATGGATTCACATATTGGATGCCAACATACTACTGACGTAACGGTAGCGCTCCATACTTCCCCGTGCTACATACGCCAACTAGAATGAGGCAACCAGTAATGTATCCGACTCAAGCATCACCACCCTCCCTATATAATATTAAAATTAATCCCAAAATGAAGATTTTGGTCATTCTGATTTAATTATCCGTAATTAAAATCCATCAACTACAATTAATAGTAGTTTAATAGGTCCAACTATTTGAATATAAAAAAATGTAAATTTTATGTTACTTTCCATTAATGCAATCCTAAAAAATAGATTTTACACTGATACAAAATTAAACTTAATATGTTGAGATCATATTAGATAAGCTAAATATCAGCGTTAGAACAATATAAGTAGAGATTAAAAGAGACATTAAACATAAATTAATTACGTTGAATTTGAATAAACATACATGTAAAGCAAAAACTGCATAGGTGCAAATTAACATAATAATAAGTACAGATGTGAATGTAGAACATGTTGTGAGCTAGTTATAACATATTTCACAAATATAAAAGTGTTGTCATGGCTAAACAGTGTTATTCTTCATTTTTATAGATTACGAGCAGCTTCGTATTAGTAAAAATATGAATTCCATCTATAAAAATACATGTATTCCAATTTTTATGACAATATAATAGTCCAGTACCATAATATTCTTCCATTCTAAAACAAAATGAGATTAAATTGTATCAATCAATGTAAAAAGTGTCAAGGGCATGTTAAAGTTGGCCACTCAACGAAGTTTACAAGATTGATATAAATAATTAATTTTAAAAGGGAAATTGAACAAAGATTATGTTATAAACTTACTTAACAGTGTGTTTAGGAAGTGTGAAAATTTGCATATTAGTCATAATTTGTAGAGAATAAGAAATTTCAAAGGAAATATGTCATGTGGGTACCTATGGATAGGGAATTTTGCACAGAATGCAAAAATAATTATAGTTTTGATCTGTTTACTTATAAGAAAGTTATCAGTAAGAATAATAATTTGTAAATTTGTGAAAACTGATTAACCAATGGAAATTAAGCAATCTTAAGTCTGCATTGGCAATTTTGCTAAGGTGATTTGGTTTTGTTCAGAAGTGGCACAAAATGTTGTATCTTTTTTTATAAACTTTCCAAAGTGTGAACATGTCATTTGATGTGCACATGATTAAAATTTTAAGATTATCCAGGTGGTTCGTATAACCTTTAACAATTTTTATGTAATTAAACGAGTGAAATTCACTTTTGTAACAAAAATTAAGGTTAACGTAATTCTAGTTTCGGGTGATATTTTTGTGTCGTTTAATTGAATTTAAATAAAATTATTTGAATTATCTCATTAAAATTAAAATTATTTTAAACAAATTGCCTTTATATTATTATTCAATTGAAATTAAAATTGAAGATAAAAACCTAAAAGTAAATTATTAATTTATAAATATAATAAATAAAATAAAATGTTTTTGGAAAGTGACAAAGCAGATATTGATGCAGCATACCTATATATATTGATGATGTATAGAATTTCCACCGATGAAGCATATTGTTGTAGCATATCCACAATTTGCTGATGCTGTATAGAACTTCCACTGAGGGAACAACAGATATTGGAATTACATCAGAATTGGAATTAAGCCAGCTGTAAGAAAAGAACATTAACTGTGAGTCTATGAGTCTTAATTATTATTTGAGTTTACGTTGCATTTTATTAGTGTTTATGTGTATTGTGTAACTGTAAAGGATACAAATATATTATGTGTCAATCATTTATTGATTTATAGCAATTCAATATTATCTTAAAAAGATAAAAGATACTTACCCAAATTAAATTAATAGAAGTGTTGAGTCATGATAATTACACATCTTTTAAGTCAACGAAATTCACATGTGCACAACGTGGTATATATTTTCATCTGATACAGGATGTTTGATTAAAAGTAAAATTTATACAATTCCAGAATTAGATAAAATCGCGATTAAATTTTGTAATACAAAAGAACTTTACACAAATGTTTAATGTTTTAATTTTTACACTAAATGTAAATAAAAGTAGTAATTAATATCATTATTAAATTAATAATGATACAACAGTGCGAAGTTGTAGTGAAATACATTAAGATTTACTAAATAATTTTAAATGTTCTTACATCTTATAGATATTTGACATGCATATGTGGTACCAATATTATCATGTTTCAAGTACCAATACAATTTAATTATATTTTTTCTCCATGCCAATATAGTGTATTAAGTACTCTCTCTTTTAATATTGATTATTGCAGTGAGCTGATAACACTTTTCAAAACAATGAGGAGCATTTCTTGTATGTGTAAATTGCTTGTATGTATAAGTGCCTGTACCACGCAATAATATAACTTTAGATATATACCTGCAATGGTCATGCGTAAAAACCAATGACATTGTCACAGTGTCCGCTAAAGTATAATTTAAACACCAATCATCATCACGATAAACAACAGTAAATGTTACAAGTTTTTCATTTAAAAATGCAAAGTATGATTTCTGAGGTGAATTTTCAGTATTAAAAAATGGAACAATAATTTTTTCAGGATTTGAACAATGTATAGCATGTGTTTTTAAATGTTCTATTAAAAAAGTGTTTAATATATCACCCTTTTTACATGATGAATAATATGGGCAAATGATTGTTTTAAACTGGCAAGTTGACATATGTTGAGAAATATTAGCACTTGTACCTTCAAATTCACAACCACGCCATTGACATGGATAATTATCCACTTCCTTATAGAAGGGCCAACGTGAAGGATGGGGATTACATACATTACAACACTCATTATATGCAATATACCCTGGTGATGTAACATATGTTAAACACATTTTACAACGAACACTCTCTAGAAGAGTAAATCTTTCAAACATGCTTTCTTCCAGGTTATCATTTAAAATTCTCGATACAGAAATATTTTTACAAACAGGAACTAGTTTATTCAATATTTTAAAAATTATTACTGATGGGTTATTGAGAACAAACAGATATTTTTCAATATAAAGTATAACAGCCTTTTCTGCACAAGCCGCAGAAGATTCATACACACTATATTGCTGTTCAGATAAGTTAATGCTGTTATCATTATCTAACACATTCAAAATTTGCATTTTATAATGAGTTAATTCCCCTCCTATTGGTACAGTTTCTACATTTAAATGTAAACATTTCTTTAGAGAATCATAAGAATATTTTATAACAATAGTGATATTATCTTGAACCGTTAATAAATTGCAACTCGAATCTTGATCTAAATTAAGTTTAAATTGACCATTACTTATAATCAAATTTGTGTGATATTCTTCAAAATGTTTGTGAAAGTCAGCAAAACGCATTAAAGAAGTACAGGAGTTTGATGGACATTGAAGTGTGCGATAATTACAGTGAGGTTCATGCTGGATGCTTGAATTAAAAGAGAGACGTTCTTTACACCCTTGTTTATCATACTGACATGGAAAAGTAAAATTTTTCAGAATCTTTTCAAAAGCAATTTGAACACTAGTACTTAAGTAACTTGAATTGCATCGTCCACATATTAAATCACCATTTTCTTCTTTAACAGGACCACATGATAAGTATTTTCCACAAATGAAGCATAGTAATCTGTTGGTAATTTCTTGTGGCAAATCATACAATAAATCCATGATAAATCTGTAAAAAAATAACTTACTTAAGACTTTATTTTATGCTACTTAGTGGAATACAAGTAAAGAATAGATTTGAGTTTTATTCTATATGTTTTTACGAAGATTGAAAAGTATTAAAAAGAGTATAAATTCAATAGATTTACACAAATAGATTCAAGATTACTTACCAGTTAATAATAGTATCACCCAGATAATAATTATTAATAGAATATCCAAGACAGCGTTGCCAACTTTTTAAAACTTACCGGCGCCAAAAGATGTCGCCGAAAATCTCACAATAAAACCAAATTATGGACATTACTTATACAGTGTGTTCAATTACTACTCTCGAATTTATTAAGTAAAGCAATTTATATAAATATTTGAACTATTTTAATAATACTTAGTTATTGAAGTTTTATTCATCATTATTGAATACAGAAAGAGTTTGATCAAGTGCATGTGTATCTTCTAATTCTGTGTGATGTTACTTACAATGAAAGAATACCTAATACGTAACAGCGACTCTAACAAACTTAAAGTATCTCATTCCTAATTTTTGATTTAATAATGTTCATGTGAGAAAATATTCTTTCCACTGTGGCATTACTCAAAAGCAAACCCAACGTAACAAACCAGTGGCAGTGACAACGCTTCTTGTTATGAAAATATTTTTAGTTGTGTAAACTTTTAGTTAGTTTTGGTGTGTAATACAGACTTTATAGAATATATAAAAAAAAAAGGTTGCATCAAGTAAAAATATAACCTCAACTCAATTTTAATTTACTTTTATTTAAACTATTCAAAGAGTCTTAAACTAAAACTATAACAGGTTATGGGCCCAGAACTCTAATAGTAATAAAAGTAAATAGAAAACAGAAGTATAAGGTAAAAAAAATTTTGAAATGGCAAACACGACGAATCTTCCCCAACTTACAACATCCACGAACTTTAACAATTGGAAGTTTCGTGTAGGTATTCTCCTAGAAGAAAGACAAATCTCAAATGCATTAATAAATACAGAAGTCGAATTCACTGAAGCAAAAGATATAAATGAATTTAAATTGAAAGATGCAAAAGCGAGAAGTTTAATTGTTCAGTGTTTAACAGACAAGCACCTGGACTTAGTAAAAGATGCAACAACAGCTAAAGAAATGATGAGGTCTTTACAGGACGTATTTGAGAGAAAAAGTGTTTTTACCAAACTCACGTTAAAGAGAAGGCAGTGACTATAGGCACGTGAAAATTGACGAATTATAACCTCAATGTGTCTGAAAAAATGGGAATAAAAAGGAAAATTAAAATCTACGGCAACCTAGGATCCAAGCTACGTTTCCCTACAATCCACCTAGGTTACCGTAAATTTGAATTTTCCTTTTTATTTCCATTTTTTTAGACACATTGAGGTTATAATTCGTCAATTTTCACGTGCCTATAGTCACTGCCTAAAGAGAAAGTTGCTAACTTTAAAATTAAAAAGGTCTGACAAGTTGGAGGACCATTTTATGGTATTTGATATACTCATCCGAGACATAGAAAATGCTGGCTCTAAGATGGACGAGGAAGATAAAGTTTGTCATTTGTTACTCTCCCTTAATGAAGAATTTGAATATGTTATAACAGCAATTGAGACTATGAATGCAGGGGTCACAATGGATTTCGTAAAATCAAGACTTCTAGATGAGGAAATGAAAGGAAAATCAAAGCAAGGACAAGTAAACAGTGAAATGTCTTTTTATGCCTGCTATAAATGTGGCAAAAAGGGGCACAAAATTTCTGAATGCAGACAGAACTCAGCAAGAGGAAGCCAAAGAGGAAATTTAAGTGGAAGGAGAGGGTATTATCGTACTAGAGGTAATTCAAGTCACAGCAGAGGTTATGAACAACAAACAGAAAATAGGCAAGCAAACAAAGCAGATGGAATTGCATTTATAGCATTAAATAGTGCCACAGCAAATGTACAGAAGATAAACAGTTTTGTACTGGACTCTGGTTGTACTCAGCATATGGTAATGGGTGAAGTTGAGAAGTATATGACAGATGTTAGAGAAATTGAAACAGTAAAAATTGGTACAGCTAAGAACAATCAAGTTTTATATGCAAGCAAAACAGGTACATTGAAAGGACTCTGTCAAGGTCAAGAAATTAAAATAGATGCAATAATTGTGCAAGGTATGTCTCACAATTTATTATCTGTTTCAAAGTTATTAAATAAAGAGCAATAAACAGCAAAACCAATGGTAAAGAGTATGCAATGATATCTAATGACAATGTTTCATTTTATTGCAATACATTAATAACTTATTCTTGTTGAATGTTGATTTTGTGCATGATAATTGTAAACATTCAGATATTGGTTTGTTAAATAAAAGTGTAGATAAAGATATTTGGCATCGAAGGTTAGGGCATGTCAACAGAAATAGTTTAAGAAAATTAGGATTACCTTTTAATAATGATGTTTGTGAAATATGTGCTCAAGGTAAAGAAACTAGAAAACCTTTTATAGTAAAGAAAAGTGACAACAAATACCGGTCAATTGATTCATTCAGACATAGCTGGTCCGGTGGTAACACCTACATCAGAAGGTTACAGGTACTTTCAAGGATTAATAGACGATTTTTCCCATTTTCTTATTGTAAAACTATTAAAAAATAAAAGTGAAGCTGATCAAAACATCATTAACTTTGTTAAGCAAATCAAAACACAGCATAATTTGAAAACACAGAGAATAAGAATTGATAATGGTGGTGAATTTGTATCCCAATATTTTAGAGACTTCTGCAGAAATAAAGGCATCGAGCTTGAATACACAATGCCATACAGCCCACAAGAAAATGGCACCGCAGAAAGAATGAACAGAAGCCTACTCGATAAGTTACGTACTAAATTTGTAACAACAAACCTGCCAAGAATGTTATGGGGTGAAGCAGTGTTATGTTCTGCTTACGAAATAAATAGATCCCCCACAAAAGCAAATAACGGAGAAGTCCCTGCCGAGAGATGGTATAAGAAGAATAACCTATCCAAACTTAGAGTTTTTGGAAGCCAAGCTTGGGCCGTTATTTTGCCACGACAAAGTAAATTAGAGAGGTGAGCACAACCTTATATTATGGTTGGATACTCAGGCGCAGGATATAGACTTTGGAATTATGAGAAAGACGAAATCTTCTGCTCTCGAGACGTCAGATTCAATGAAGAGAAAACAAATTATGATGATATAGAGAAAACGAAAAATGAAATTATGATACAAGATGATAGCGTAGAAAATATAACAAGACAAGATAATGAAGAAAATGAAGAAGAAACAGAGATAGAGACAAGCATGGATGAGAAAGAATCAGAGAGTACAAGTTCAGAACAAGAAAATATACCTAAAACTTAAATAACAACTAGAGGAAGAAAAGTAACAGCACCGAAATATTTAAGTGAATATGAAACTTATACAGCATATTGCCTTATATCGACAAATGAAAGTGATCCTGTGAAGTATGAGGAAACAATAAAAGAAGAAGGGTGGAGAAAAGCCATTGATAAAGAACTAGATGCCCATAGTAGATTAGAGACATGGACTGAAACAGAACTACCCAAAGGACAAAAAACGATACAAACTAAGTGGGTTTTTAGAAGCAAAGAAGATGGCACCAAGAAGGCAAGAATAGTCGCCAAAGGTTTTCAAGCCAAGGGTGAGGATCCTTTTGATCCCATATACTCACCAGTAGCCCGAACATCTACAATTAGATTAATGTTGTCAGTAGCATTACAAAAAGCATTTACTATTCGACAGTTAGACATTCCAACAGCGTTTTTGAACGGTATATTAAAAAATGAAGTTTATATTTATGCACCATTAGGTCCACAAATAAATTCTCCAATATTGAAGTTAAATAGAGCCCTATACGGACTTAAAGAATCTCCAAAGGTATGGAATGATACATTCAATGATTTTTCTACAAGAAATAATTTTAAAAGATCAAGATATGATTGTTGTTTATATTAAACAGATAAAATTTGGATTCTGATTTACGTAAACGATATTTTACTTATGGGACCAGAAAGTAATGTAGAAAAACGGTTAAACTATTAAAGCCAAAGACTTAGGTGAAGTTAAACACTTTTGGGTATGAATATATCAAGATCAGAAAATCATATAAAAATCGATCAATCAAAGTTTATAGATAAACTGTTAGTTAACTTCAAAATGGAAGAATGTAACCCCAAAAGAACTCCAATGCACAAAGGTTTCCAGTACATTGAAAGTCAAATTCTCAGCGACATTCCATATCGTCAGTTAATAGGTGGATTGATGTATCTAGCAACAACAAGCAGACCCGACATAGGATTTGCAGAATCCTATCTAAGTAGATTTTAGATCGACCAACTATAAAAGTCTGGAACGCCGGTAAGCGGATACTACGTTATCTGAAAGGAACGAAAAACCTAGGGGTAGAATATTACAAGAATACAGATACACAGAATGAGATTATTCTGAAAGGATTTTCCGATTCAGACTGGGGAACAGATAGAGAAGATAGAAAGAGTGTAAGCGGCAGTTTAATACTGTACGGAGAGAATCCGATACTGTGGTCTTCAAAGAAGCAAAGTTGCGTTGCTTTATCATCGTCTGAAGCAGAGTATGTTGCAGCAGCTTCGTGTGCACAAGATCTAGTAAATTTAAAAGGAATTTTAAGTGATTTTGAAATTTTTAATAAACCAGTTCTCTATTGTGACAACAAAAGTTCAATTTTGATGAGTAAAAGTAATGAAAACTCGAAAAGAGCGAAACATATTGATATCAAACATCATTATTTAAAAGATTTAGTATTTAGTAAAGAAATTCTTGTTTATTATGTTTCAACTGATCAAAATGTAGCTGACATTTTAACTAAACCGTTACCTAATGAACAATTCATTTATCTTAGAAATAAGATTAGTATTTTATAAATGTCATGCAGATTTAAATAAGTAGTATGTAAGTCTTTTCACGATTTTAACATGTTTAGTTAAAGAAAATGTTTAAATCGAGGGGTTGTGTTATGAAAATGTTTTTAGTTGTGTAAACTTTTAGTTAGTTTTGGTGTGTAATACAGACTTTATAAAATATATGAAAAAAAGGTTGGATCAAGTAAAAATATAACCTCAACTCAATTTTAATTTACTTTTATTTAAACTATTCAAAGAGTCTTAAACTAAAACTATAACACTTCTTAAGGTAAGCAGCAAAGCGACAACTGCACTAAATCAGTTGAATGATTAATTAAACGACTAAAACGAAGGGCGATTAATCGTCTAAGTTGACAATGCTGCACCAAGAATTACTATTACACACAGTGTTGCCAGTATTATACGTCGCGTTGCCATAACATGAAGTCTTACCATGAAGTAACCCAAATCACCCAACTTTATTATTGTTTACTTGTGAAATAGCTTGTATCAGATACTAAAAAACGTTTCCCTGTAAAACTAATTCACTGATTGTTTTCAGATTTTCAAAAGGTACTATACAGGGCAATCTTGGAAATAGGGAATTAATGTGGAAAATGGTTTTTATTTTTTTTCCTGTTCCCCTCTAAATTTTACCACGATGGAAATTTATTGAGTTTGTAGAAATAAAAAGAGACTATACCGCGGCATTTTCTTCAATTACGGATAGTCTTTATTTTCCGAAAAAATTACTTTGAAAATTAATAATTTCAAAAGTTGCGCGTTTATCTCGGTCGTTTTCGTGAGCGTACGGCAACGCTCGTAGCTATTCAAATGGCCCTCGTTTGCAGTAGAAGACAGTTGTGCGTTCATAAACAAGCCAAAGTTTTGGATGCTTGTGGTTTGTTCTTATAAAGGTTAATTTCCTGTTTGAGCATATATTATAATAAAGTATAATAACGTAAACGTAGTGCAGAAGAAGCGATCGGTCCTTTCGTACCGCACAAGTGTTTGAGTGTTGATTAACGGACGCACTTAGCTGTCAGTGGCTGTCATTGGTGAATTTCCAACGCCAAATAAAAATTGACATGTATGAAAGATAGACAATGACTTTTTTTATCAAATAGCTTAAGATAAATTTAATCATATTTAAAGACTCAAGTCTTACAAAATTAGTAGCCAAGAAAATACGATATAATTACAAGTTTACACATTTAGTTCAACCATTTTTTAACAAAGGTATGATCAAATTTAAACTTAGTGATTAACAAATTCACTATCACCTTAACGTATTGCGATAAACGCCAGACTGAGTAAAAAGTAAAGCGCCTGCTCAGTAGATTTCGGATGCACCCCATCTCTAGGAGGGATAGAATTTGTGGTTTACATATGTTTTTTTTAAGGTTATGTATGACATAAATATTAATTGGAAAAAAGTATTCATTTATTTAATATGTAATACTCCACAGGGCAGAAGCCCTTGTTACAGAGTAGGGTATAAAACATTTGAGTTAATGTAATGTAGAAGAAATACACAAAGATTAATAATTTTTAAACAACAATAAAAAACTATCAAAAAGAGGGAATATTACAAACCACAGCAGATAGATGGTATTTTGTGCTGTCTAAAAAGTAATATATTACTGATTTTATTTTTTTGTCACAGTTAATTGTATTTTAGCAAGATTTATAAGCATATTGACCTTGTGGACCATGCTTATTAAGGGAAAACAGTAGTTACCCAACACTACACACTTGCCAATTTTGTGACGTCATAGATCACGCCCCCTATCACCTCGGGTCCCATCCACTTTCTGTTTTCTGATTGGTTCTTTGGTCCCGTCCACAACCTCAGGCTGCGCGCTTTGATTTTAGCCATGATGACAGGCCACGCTTTTAGATGATGGCTTCTGGGTGATTCTTAAACTCCACTCAGTCCCAGGGTCTGTTCTTTGATTAAACGGTTGACATAAACCTGGTTAGTGGTCTAGGGTTTTGCATTTTGATTGGTTGTTTTTTTTTGCTTGCTTGTAGGGTGGGTTTTTAAAACTAGGGTTATTTTTTTATTTTCATTATTTATGTATTTAGGATCCTCTGACTGAAGGCATTACATCTACCCTAACTCGTACTTAAAACACCAAAGTGCTAACAACTCTTTTTTATTTATCACAGTAAAAATAACTTGATTTATTTTATCATTTATAATTAAACATGGTGTGGAAAAGTTATTTACAAAATCAGTCATCAGTAGAACGATTTAATCTAAATTACAGAAACATTATCGTATAAAGTCACATACATCCGAATGGTAATTATGTAGTGTTGACATACTGATCAATGTAAATAGCTGTCCAATGTTGACCTGGTCTATTCGCTGGATCAGTGTTTACAATAATTGCAATTATTACAATAGGTGCGTATCGCGGTACATTACATTACACATTTGGTTGGTTGGTTGAGGATCAGTTTCAAATATTTCAACACTTGTACCGCATACATCTTTGGAGTTGGTGTGTGTCCAGTACTATAATACCAATACGTTTTCCAGCGCGCACTTAGGCGCCTCAATGTTATAGTTTAGACAACTATATGCTTTCGCTTCTGTTTTTAATTTTTAGACTACGTGCAGCCAACCTCGTCCAGGTTTAGAATTGATTTGTTGAGAAGAACTGCTGTTTTTCTCTACCCTTAACGTGAATTTTGTTAAAAGACAGCAATGTTCTTATCAACCTCTCCGCGAAAACGTCCCACTAGCGCCATTTCAGTCCACATGATATTTATTCCCTAAATACCTTATCTCACTTGACATGTATTTTGATAGAAAATGAACGCGTGCACAGTTTTACACCCTTGTACGTCCAAGTGTGCATCCATCTTCTGTAGCACTGAAGTCTAGAGTTGTCGCTTTTAACAGGTAAAATTTACGACAACATTCTGATGTTTATCGATCTCGATCACATTATCGAATTTGGCGTACTCCAAGTAGTGAATGGTTTTTGCAAAAACTTCTTCAAAGCCGCACATCCGGTTGGAGAGAATTGTTTCTAACCAAATCACACTGCGGGCTGGCGTTTGCAGATAAATCATGAGGTAGGTCAAAGGCCATTTATCAGTAGCCATAGGGGTAATCGCTCCTTGATATATCGTTGTCCTCATCCAAAAAATGGATACTCGTACCGGATTAGCTGTAAAGTCTGGTTGTTAGAGTTTCGAAGAAATTTGTTGACCGTCAATATACATAGACATGTAATTAATACTGTTGGCGGTTAAAAATGCACGTTTCTTGCGGTATAATCACCATTGGAGGCCCTATTTGCCATAAATCCTATGGTAAATCATTTAAGTAACTGGTATTGGAAAATCTAATGATGTTCGTTGTATGCCCGCAGGTATAGTTAACACTTTTAAATTGGTCCTTGTAAACAGGATATTTTGCTGCAGTTCTTTTTAAAGCTTTAGCGTATGGAATTAGAATGGCATAGTTGCGCTGATATGTCTCACCAATGAACTAGGATCATTATTTTCGTCTTGTAATTTGAACCGGATGCAGCGATTAAATTACAGGGGATCGCACAAATTTAGCCTGCAGTTGAACACCGCTTATGAAAAACTTTTCTCGATAGTGTACGTCTTAATCTGTTTGCTGGTCGTTGTAAGTGATTAACATTTCGGGAAACCGTTATTTACGTTTCCCAACTTATTCATCTGTCTGAATGTATCATTGTGCCATAGGGTGTAACCCAGATGTGAAGTCTTGTCTTTATTTACATAGTTTAACAACTTATCGCTATTGGAGCGGTAGGCATAAGCGTTGCTCAGTCGCAACACCATCTTCCGATTTAAGTAAACCTCCACTTGTGAAAAGTGTATGCGTTGAGTTATTTACCGGTGCTGCAACATCCGTGCCAATAAAGGTTGTATCGTCTTGTTTTAGAACGCCTCATTGGGAGTGATTACCCAGCGCTGATAAGGGTTTTTAAAATATTCATTCAACACTTTCGATACCTGTCTGCGTCGATGGTAAAGTGAACAAACCTCGAACTTCATACATTCACACGATTGTTTATGTAGAAAAGCCATTATTATTTTGAAAATATAACGTCATAAGTGGGTTTCTTTTTAGAAGCTCTGAACAAAGACTTATTATTATCTGGCAGACACACTCTTTCATAGCCCAAACCCTCCATCATTTTATCGATTTGCTCGTCGGTTTTACGTTTAAGATTTCGACCTGCCTGTTGAAAACTTTCCTGAAACGATTATTTAATACGACAATCTTCTTTGACGTCATCAAGGGTGTTTGTTCCTGTTCTTAACGCTTCTTTTGCACCAGACGATTAACGGTATTTTACTTCTAAATATAACGCCTAACCAGCTACCTATTTTATGTCCACGCTGATATGATGTGCCTCTGTAAATGGAGCCGATGCAGTTACTGGTCTTGATCGTAAAATATTGTTGATAAAGACAAACCATGTTTGTACTTTCTTATATTAATCTCATTGTTTTCAGATCCCGTGTCATCACAGGCGTGTAGTGTACTGGCGAAAAAGCCATATCTGTAGGACTCCCGTAAGCATAGGTATTCCGAAGTAGGGTTTATTATCCGCCTTAATTTGCGGTTCAACGATGTCATAAACAAACATCTGCGTGGATCAACCTATCTATACAAGGTCGGCCGATAATGCGTGGGTGGAAGATTGTGGGTTTATTAGGGAATATTTCTAAAGCTTATTGATGTGATCTGGTGGGGTATCCTTAAGGCTACAAACCTAAAATATTTGCACTTAAACCGCAAAGTTTATACAAGGCGATTTCTATCAAAGTTGCATTTTAAATGGATGTACAAATCCTTAGGTTCTGTAAATATACTTCTACACTCATGGCTACAAATTTTAGCTACTCAACAGTTTGGATAATAAATAGAAGATTTTATGCTTTCTGCTCAGTCGTAGATTAAAGTGGGCCAGGTTCATAAAATTATCGATTTGCCTTATTAACCAAAAAATATTTACATGTACCTAGATATGTTCGCTTTAAAATCTGGGTTGCTTCTTCCAGAAACTAATAGTTCGGACGACAACTTGTTTTTAAATATGGAATAAACAAGTAAACCAGCATACAATAAAGTTAAAAGAAATTTCTACAATAACAAATTTTTATTATACTACCTATATTTAATTATAAACAGAAATACTTAATGCCAATGTTAGTAACGTTATAACCTAATGAGTAATTAATATTGTGAGTAATTAATGAGAGACCATAATACCTAATTCTTGATCACACTGTAAATAACGAAATGGATGCATGCTGTATCAGCGATTTTGGAAATTGTTGCGTAATATTACTTCAGGTTGAAATAAATCTGGATTTGTATGTTTAATTATTCCCAAATGAATAAATCTCACTCTTGATTAATCGTACTAATATCGTAACTTAGATTAACGGTTAAAATATTTAATTGCGTAGATGTGTTTAAACGTGTAAAGGTGAAGTTAAGGTAAAAAATAAAACGTAAACATGAAACTAAAAATAAAAAAAGTGTCTGAAATGCAAACGTCCCAAACATTGTAAAATAACTTTAAATAACTCACCATAAAATTTACAGCACTTTTAATAAAAATATTTAACAAAGCAAAAATGGATGCTTACATCCACCTTAAAAATATCTTCAACCAAGCATCGCTAAAGAAGTCTTTGCGCATGAATATGTCTGAAACTGAATGTCCAAACGATATGCGTACGAGTTCTAATTAAAATAATTAAATGCATGTTTTTATGCAACTAGATATGCAACCCACGCTGCACGAAATGCACGTTAATTGCCTACATAGAGGTGAATTATTAACAACACGTTCAAAGTTTGTTACATGGAACCCCCTGTATGTTATTGCATATTTGAATTCGTTCGTCAGCCTTTCGGGTTCTTTAAAACTGCTTTCATTTTTAAAACGATACAGGTTATTTGAGACTCAAAACATTAATTTATAGTTTATTACGCTAAACAGTTAGAGTATCTTACAAAAATCTTTTTTTTTACTCAATGGTATTACATTCGGTCGGTATGTACGTTTAGTTTTGTTGCAACTGATTTAGCTAATAACAGAGTTACCGTTTATTTTAATAATTATTTAAATATTTAAAATGAGTAGTTCGCGAAAATATCTAAGTGGAGCTCAAAAAAGAAAACTGGTTGAAAAAAAGAGAAGGAGAAAAAAGAACGCCAGATTGATACGTTTTTGCAAAAAAAGTATTATTGCTACAGTAGTTGTATGTTTGTTGTGTTGTTTACAATAATGTTTAGATTAAATTTGATCTATAGATATTACAGCTTAAACTTTTATTTTGTAGTATTTCAATTATTCCTATATAATATAATAATTTATAATAAAAAAAATAAGTTGAACAAATGTCTAAAACATGTTTTAGGGAGATATCATAATGGTATAATGTATAGAAGTTTTTTTGAGTAGGGGGGGGGGGCTCCATAAAACGAATCGTTTAGCCGCTATTCGTCATTTTTACAAAAAGTAGATGTCTGAAAGAAACTAAATATCGCTGTGATCACAAAACTTAGAAGGTCATGACTCAGCGATGTTACTAGGCATGAAATGTACTAGTGTAAACCGAATGGTCAAATTCGAATTCTTCATGTGTTTAGAGAAATTACTTTGCCAATTTAGAAAATTTCAATCAACTTGATTTTTTCAAATCAATTTTGTTCACACATCTACTTCTTGTATAAATGATGAATTGCGGCTAAACGATTAGTTTTAGGTGTGATACATAGTCGCACTAGAATTGACCAAGGAATACAAATATGTAATAATATACAGGGGGTTCCATTTAAAAAATGCAACTTTGATATAAATCGACCTGTGTAAACTTTGCGATTTAAGTGAAAACATTTTAGGTCTGTAGCCTTAAGGATACCCCACCACATCCCATCAACAAAATTTATAAATATTCCTTAATAAACCCACAATCTTCCATCCACACACTATTGCCCACCCTGTATACTAGTGGGGTGCGATGCTATTGGCTTCATAGCTATGTTTTGATACGGTCGATAATCCAGCTGTAAGGTGACATGTTGTGTGAATCCACGAAAGCCATGTTTTTTATTTCGTAGTGAAACGCTGAGTTAAATTATGGTATTCGATTGTTAAAGATCTAGCTATCAGGTCGTGAGTATTTATCTTTTTGATTATTTCTTATATGCTGGCTGTAGCGAAACGTCTTCAATATACCTGATTTTCTTGCTGTTGTGTTGAAAATACGCTGCAGCCTTTTATGATACCGTTTTTAACACTTCTTCTTCTCCTGTATTCGCTTATATAATAAACTTCGGGCTCTTTTAACTTTTAACCAACAGAGAAAACCAACTGATGCAGTTTCCAGGCAACACCGCTTTTTCCCGGATTATCGATAATTTTGGATACACTAGTGGTATTATTTATGATTATCTTCCATTTTCGTATTTTGTTACAGAGTTTAGATAAAACAAAAGGCGACTAGATCAAAATTTCACTTTTAAAACTAAAACATTACCAACTGCCACAAAAATCCCTAAATCAACTAAAGTCGTAGAGTAAGGGCGAGAGGGGACGTACCAATAGTTTATAGGCACGCAAATTGGAAACACAGACGTAAGGGGGGAGCGCGACAATTTACGAAACCAGTGAAACGCGTTGACCAAAACATTAAATTACCATATGCTCTTATATGATTTAATATCGCATCGATTCTTTCAATTTTCTGCATTAACTGATAACATAGGTTTAACACATGTTACAAGAATAATTTCTTTACTTATAAAATTAGGACTAGGCAAAATTTTGGTAATAATTGAAACAAATTAAATTCATCAAAAATGTTTATAATGCTATTATACATATAAAATCAAAATCATAAATTTTTAGTAACATTTTATGAATATACAGAGAGGGCCAAAAGTACGGCATAAATTCAATTAAAAATTAGGTGTTTGTTTTTTGGAAAAACGCTTCGACACGTTGATTTAAATTTTTTGTAACGATTGTTTTGATGCTAAGTTCATGTATACAGGGTGGCCCAAAATCAATTTGACTACTAACTTCATTTTTTTCAAATGGAAACACCTATTTTTTATTTCATTTTTGGATTTTGCTTTAAATTTTAGGTAAGTTTTATGTACTATTTTTATCCATTTTTTGACGTAACACGTGACCCATGCAGAAGATAAATTTACTTTTTCATTTTTTTTATGGAACCCCGAGTGTATTATGACGTTTTTGAGTTCTCTGAGAAACTCTGAACACATTTCATGTAACATACTCATATCTAAATTCAACAGTGTTGGAAAAAATTCTAGTAAATAGAAATAACCACAGAACTGTAATACTTAATAAATAACAATGTTTAAATTCAACAGATCTCGAAATAAGTTATAAAAAATAGGAATAACAATAGAACTATTAATACTTAATAAATAACAATATAAACTACTATAATCTAATGTATTAAATGTTCGAACTATGCCCATTGACGCCTTGACAGTGGGCAAGCCCCAATTCAAATTCTTCAAGAACTTTACTTATAATTGGAGGAGATATTTGTTGAGCTTCTTGAATAATTTTATTTTTAAGTCTTGTATATTGTTGGGCTTATTTAAATACACCCTATGTTTCAGATAGCCTCATAAAAAAGTCCATAGGGGTGAGGTCAGGCGATCTAGTAGGCCACTCTAATGTCCAATCCAACGAATGTTTTCGTCTAAATACCTCTCTATGCTGAAATGTGGTGGCGCACCATCCATATTGACTCATTTGGAATGTTTGGATTATTTGCATTTGGAAACATAAGACAAAGTTCGGGTACCAATTCATTTCTCAAAAATTGCAAATATCGTTGGCTGGTTACAGTACCCTTGAAGAAACACGGACCTATGACTCTATCTCTTACAATACTGGCCCAAATGTTCACACTCTGAGGATATTGGGTGTAAGTTTCAATGGTCCATTGCGGATTGGTAGATGACCAATAGCGGGAATTTTGTTTGTTCATCATACCATTTAGGCAGAATATCGATTCATCAGAAAAAAATATTTTTCTAGGAAAAAACCGGTCATCATTGCAGTGGTTCATAAAAACTTCGCAGAATTCTAATCGACGATCTGGATCGTCTTCGTTAAGTTCGTGGATTGATTGTACTTTATACGGGTGATTTTTTTTTTAAGTTCTTCGTACCGACGACTTTCCTATGTTAGTATCCAGGGCTATTTCTTGAATTGGTTTATGAGGATTTTCTTCAATGGACAAAAGAACGTCTAAGTTCTTATTCTCGGAAATCGAGGATCGACAAGATCTGGGAAGGTCTCTTGCATGCCCTATTTCTCGAAATTTTTTTTCAATTCGGCTTACAGTAGATTGTGATATTCGACAGTCAGAATATTTAGCATTGAATAGTTCAAAAACTTCTTTTTGAGCCCTAGTTCGATCGACGCATCCTATCATGATTAAAATCTTTATTATTTGAGTTTCACTTAACTTGGCCATTTTTCTTCACTTTAGCAATATGTATAACAACTATTGTAAGAATAAACAGGGATTAAAGCAGAGCACAAAGATACTAACTGTTTGAGAAAATGTTACTATTGAAACCAAGATTAATGTCAATTTAAAAGTATTATATAAATGTCATCCGAAAATGTTTCAATAACGGTTGAATATCGACATGGGTATATTACATAAAATATGTTTATACATTAATAGTTCTATCGTTATTTCTATTTTATGTCATTTTTTCGAACACCGTTAATTTAGATATGAGTATGTTAAATTAAAAAATTAAAAAGTATGTTAAATTAATATATTTGGGGTTCCATAAAAAAAAATGAAAAAGTAAATTTATCTTCTACATGGGAAATGGATAAAAATGGATAACTAAAACAATATTTGACGTGTTCCAGCATTTTCATGAAAAATATTTTCTTCAGTTTTTAACAAATATGTGCGGGACTTTTGACCCTCTGTTATGTGTATTTCTCGATAACTGTTAAGTTTAGGTATAGGATATGGTACATAAAACTTAGGTAAAATTTAAAGTAAAATCCAAAAATGAAATAAAAAATAGGTGTTTCCATTCGAAAAAATGAAGTTGGTAATCATACATTGTTCTGGGCCACCCTGTATACATGAACTTAGCATCAAAAAATCGCTACAAAAAATTTAAATCGACGTGTCCGAGCGTTTTTCAAAAAAACGAACATCTAATTTTTAATTGAATTTATGCGGTACTTTTGGCCCTCTCTGTATAAATATATATCGTAAATACACAATTTTGCAACGATTTTATTTAGAAAAACATATTGTACATACATAGATATTTAGTGACCCGAAAATATAACAAATTTATTATAAAGCGGTTTGAATATGAACTTGGAATATACATTTCACACACGTGTTTTAATTCGGATTTTTTTGGAAAACTGCACATACAAATGATTATAAATATATTTTGTACAGATGAACTAATTGTATTAGACAAATGAGTAGAAGTATATTACAATGCTATGCGCCAAACTTAATAATTTTAGTACGACAGGTAATAAACACTTTTGCGGGACATACAATTAAATAATGTGAAATTTTATTTTCGTAAATTTAGAGAAGAGCGCAATGACTTTGAAATGACTTTGAAGTAATGATTTTACTTAATGTACACTTTAATTATTAATACAACTAATGTGAATTAGATATAATGGAAATCAACCAAATTTATTTAAAATAGTACATAATATCGAGTAAAACATTTAATTTAATTTCTTTTAATTTTATGCTGAAATATATTAAATTAATTTTTTAATGTTAAGTCGAAGCCTAGAACACATTTCTCTACGCTAACCGGTATTTATTATAATTACTCATAAAAACAAACCAATACTATACTGTACTTACGCGTGGAAGAAAATGTTTATTCCTGCTTCCGTGCTTCGTTCACCTAAACTTTTTTGTGCGAATCGATCAGCACAACCCACAACACAACATGTAACTATTTTCAATCGCTTCCGATCACTGTTTTATGCACTAAGTTAAAAAATTCGTGTATAAATATATACGGGCTCTTTGCTAATTTCAAAGGTTATGGTCAACAGGCAACACAAATTGCCTACCCATCAATTTCCCCTTTAGTTTCCAGTTAAAGTTGCTTATGTTACCTCTCGTCTTACTCTTTGACTCTTTTTTTTTAACGTGCAGAGTCTCTAGGTAACTGTTTCATTCTACTATATAATGAACTACGTTTCGGGATTCATTAATACGCACCTCCTTCACTTGTTGAGTTGTCATCTGATTCATTATAATTCCGTAAATTTCCTTCTATTTCGTGTAAAAATTGTTCCAATGACATTTCTTTAAGTTCTTCTATTAATCGTTTCATGTAACAAATACACTCTACACCGTCTTCATGCCATTGAAAGTATTTCTCCACAATACTTGTACACTAGAGCTAAACACTCATCACTGAACGTACCTCTTCTATATACTTTTTCATGTTGAGCATATAATTCTAATGATTGAAATTGACGTACTAGTCTTATTCCTATTCTCTATATACACGTTACCACCACTTTTTCTACTTTACAGCTTTGGCAACTACTACGTCAATATTTATTTTCTCCTTGGCAAATTCTACAATTTCCATAACTCATGCTACATTAACATCATATATATCTTACAATTGAGTTATTAACCTGTGTATGTCAACATCAGGCATATTCGCTACAGCGTTTATTATTTTATTGTGAAATGCAGGAAACTCTATAGTAGGTAGTAGATCCAATCAATAACTTATCTTCAGAAGTCTCCATAACTGCTCTATAAACTCCCATCCTCAATATCTGATTCTTCATAGTCATAGATGCGAATAATTTTCTTTTTGTTAATTTCATACGACACAGTTTTAGAACCCATCGTTGTTGGTAACCATGATCCTTCACGTGAGTAGAAATAATTTGCAATTACTCCTTCATTGTTCAGTATGTACCATTCTAGCTTATCAAACACCACACCATTACTCTACGATCCACCAAGTTTCACGACTAGTTCAAAATTGGATTGGGGTGACAGTCCGATAGCAACATACTTCGATTTACTATTATTTAGAAAATATTGCACATTATTAATGAAAACAACAATATTAGTGTCGGCTGCTAGACTTTTTCAAAAAAATTAAAACCTTAAAATAAAATTCTGGCTCCGTTATTTCTTTTTACGCAAAATTAAATACATTAAATCGAAATCCGCCAAGCGGTTGTCTCGTAATCTGCGTGAACTAACTGACCCGATTATGTTAATATATAGAATATTACGACATTCACTTGAATTCATTACAATGGAAACCATCTGATAATCCACAACAGGAACATCTACGATGGGCGCCACACTGCACGTATGCTCAATTACTAATAAAACAAATAAATACATCAATATATCATTTTCTTTTTTGTGTGTGAGCGTTAAAATTTTGGCGTGGTAAACGATTATAATTTTTTTATGTCCGCTTGAGATGTTTGTAATTATGATAAACTTTTACAATGTATAACCTTTGTATTGTGTAACCTTTGTACTATGTCACCTTCAAAATGTGGGAGACGGGCAATGTAGCCTTTGTGCTGAAAGACATTTGTACTGTGCAACCTTGAAAATGTGGGGGGCGGAGCTAAAGTTCTTTTTTATAAATATTCACCTTCATCGCTTGCTTCAGCAGGATTCATTTCTACATCTACCGACGATGCAGTTGAATGCTTCATTTGTGCAGTAATATAATGTTTGCCATCTGGTAATCTACTACGGAAACACCTTTTTATGATGTTACTCATAGCAGTAATTAATACATAGGTACAATTTTTTCAAACTTACCTGTACAGTCTGTTCATAAAGCAAATAAATACATTAACATTTTCTTCTTTGTGTGAGCGTTAAAAATTTACGTGTGGTAGACAATCATAATTTTTTATGCATACTTGAGACGTTTTTAATTATGTTGATGTATAAACGTTTACATTGTATATTATGAGACCTTTGTACTGTGACACCTTGAAAATTCGGGGAGGGGGACTATGTAACCTTTGTTACTGTGTAACCTTTAAAATGTGAGACCTTTGTACTGTAAGACCTTGAAAATGTGGGGGGGCGGGGCTTAAGTGCTCGTCCGAGTTGCTGATTGGAATAACCTTCTACCTTCAAAATGTGGCGGTCGGGAGGCTAGGTGCTCGTGTACGTCGCTGATTGGTGTGACCTTCAACCTTCAAAATGAGTGGGGGCTTAAATGCTCATCAACGTCGTCGTTGTAATCCTTGACCCCGACCCTTGTACAGAGGAGTGTGTACCAGAACGCCTCAAACCTACCTACTACTGGGAGCACTCAAAACGACTGGGACACAAATGCGACGCCGGTCAGATATCGTGACTCTGCAAGGACCTGCTAAGAAAATTTGTACTGGGGTCTATAGGGACACCAGGACCTTTAGTGAGGCGACATCGGGCTTCAAAATGGCGGTTGCCCAAAAAGAACTGGAGCAAACCTTAACCGAGGAACACTCAGGAACGATTAGGACCTCGATTCTCGAGGAATAGACTCTTTGCAAATCGGGGCGGTTGTGCCTAGATTTACGAGTGTTACCATCGAGGACGTGTGCCGCACATTACGTGTGCAGACGAAACCTCGGTAGAGAGGGGAAGGATCTAAAGGGACAGTCATTGATTGTTTTAATGGATCTAACTTCCTGGGAGAACATGGGAACCTCGATAAACCATTGGCCCTACGTGGGTTTCACGAGGATAGATTTCAGACTACTCTCCAAGCAGAAGGGGAAAGGAGAGGAGGAGGAGACTCCTATGGAGGCGGGAGAAGCGGCATCGCTTAGCCTACCAAATTACATACATCAGACTCAACTATGGTTAGGACGATCCAAATAAATCTGCACTACTGCAGGGCTGCTCCGGCAGCGTACTTGATGAAACAGATTAATGCAGCCTTGGTCCAAGAACCTTTTACCTACAAAGGGCAAATTAAAGGACATGAAAGGAGGGTGGCTCACTGTTAATCTATCTGAAATCCAACCAAAATGTTGCATTACAGCCAGTAATACCTATTTGGGACTTTTGTTACAGAGACCTGGTGGCATTAAAGCTAATAGTAGAGGGGATAAAGAGCAGAGAAGAAATGGTTCTCCGATCTGCATACCTACCGTTTGACCAACTTGGCTCATCACCAATCCGCGAAGTCACGCGATTGGTGGAACACAGCCAGCGCAACGGATGGAACTTCCTGCTCTGTTGTGATGCCAACTCGCACCATACAATTTGGGACGACACGGGCATCAATAACAGAGGTGAGTAACTCCTAGATTATTTGATTAGCAATAACCTAGAATTAGGAAGTAGAGGTAATCGACGTACTTTACTTAACATTATACCGAGTAAAGCGATTGATATAACATTCGTGACCGTGACCTAGTTCATGACATTATAGGCACACATGCTTTAACATAGGACAAAATGCATCCACTGTGGTCGTTTACAGGCACTCAAGTATAACCAACTAAGATCATAGAGAGAGAGAGACTAGCTGATAAACTTGGGGACTGTGCTGATAAAGCAAGCAACTCAGCGGAATATGAGGTCATGGTATTAAGTCCCCGCACAGCCACTGTGGACTCGTACGAGGTAAGCTACCCGATAAAAGAGAGGAGGACCTCGACTGTGCCTGGCACGAGGGTGTTCTCGATTAAAGGCACAGATGAGAGAGCTTTTCAATCGAGCGAAAAGCACCGGGAAGTGAGGTCTATACAAAGCCTCACTCACACAGGAGAAGGAAGGCGGAAGAAGTAACGCAGGAAGTCAAATTTAAACGGTGGAAAGGGGAAGAAAATAGGATAGAAGAAGTGATGGAATAGTAAATTCTAGGAAGAAAAGAGGAAGGCAAGAAGAACATTGAGACAATGGAAGAAAGGGAAAGTAAAGAAAGAAGAGTATAAACAAGAAGTAACTAAATATAGGAAAACATACGAAAGGAAAAAGGAAGAACATAAAAAGAAACAAGAAGAGCAGATTAAGGAAATAAGAACAGTAGAAGAGGTATGGAGACATCTAAAAAAGCAAAAGATGAGAAGATGGACACAAACGGGAATACAAATAAAGGAATGGGAGAAACTCTTCAGGAAGGCGCTGGAGGGGGAAGATAGACAGATAAAAGGAGGAAAGTAAGGAAGAAGAGCACAAATCGTAGGCGAAGAAGAACGAATAAAAAAAGAAGAAGAAGTAATAGAGGCAATTGGGAAAGTGAAAAAATGTAGAGCGGGGGGAGAAGACGGGAGACAAGGGGAGGAATGGGTATACGGAGGGGAAAAGGTAGTAAAAAGGATGACGGAAATAATTAATAAAATATGGAGAGAAGAAGGCTTGCCGGAGAGATGGAGTAATATCTCCGGTATACAAAGAAAGGGGACAGAAAAGTAGTGAAAATTATATTGCAGTGACATTATTAAACACGGCATACAAAATATTCGCAACGGTACTAGGAGAAAGACTACAGAAGGGGATTCAGGAAGGGAAGAAAAGTGATAGATTATATAAAATTAAAGGAGTACTAGAACTCATCATTCTAAGCAAAAAAGTTCATATGTACATGGGTCCGGAAATGCTTCGTTTCCGAGATACAGGGTGTCGAAGTTGAAAAAATAAATCGCGATTTCTTCAACATCTCTCGACTGTTTCGAAATAATTTCATGAAATTTCGTGTATGGGGTTTTTTTGGGATAGTTGTTTCAACATTTATCAAAAGAACTTGTTTACTTTTAATATTAATTTCTCTTCTTTTTCTTTTTTAATGTTGGATATTTTAGTGCTCCTTACAAAAGTTAGTTTTAAATAAATAAACATTGTGAGCTTTAAATGCGTTTTTCTCAGAAAAGATTGCTCCTAGCGACATCACTAAAATATAAATTTTTTTAGGAGAAAAGATAGGAGAATCGATTTTTCTAGTCCAAAATGGCATACAGTGTAGCACAAAAAAATTGCAACGATTTAAAGGGGTCGAAATGGTTGCCGCTGGCGCCCTCTAGAAGTCACAACTAAATTGACCACAAATTTGAATTTGTCATCTCAAAAAACCACCGTATACGAAATTTCATGAAATTATTTCGAAACAGTCGAAAGATATTGAAGAAAACGCGATTTATTTTTTCAACTTTGACACCCTGTATCTCGGAAACGAAGCATTTCCGGACCCATGTACACATGAACTTTTTTGCTTAGAATGATGAGTTCTAGTACTTCTTTAATTTTGGCGGATTAGATAAGATTCATCCTGTATATATATATATATATATATATATATATATATATATATATATATATATATATATATATATATATATAATAAAACACTGGCAAATAAAGAATACTATCAGTAGATGGGCACACACCACAATGAAACAAAGGAATGTATGGGATACAGCACACTTAATAACGACTCGGTGGTAGTCCGCGCCGCCTGGGGATGCCTACAAGAAGGAGCATGATCACCCCTTCTGTGGTGTCTCGTCGCGGAGATTAAGTGAGGTAGGATACAGCACAGTAGGTTACGCAGACGACATATCAATTGTAATGCAAGACAGATTTGAGCAAACCGTATCAGCTGTAATGCAAGGGGCCCTGTATCTGGTAGAACAGTGGCGTCGAGAGGAAGGGTTGTTGGTTAATCCGGCAAAAACAACCATTCTTCTCCTCGCACGGAGAAAGAGGCCTGCAAAGCTAAATAACATAGTAATGTATGGCGCAAAGCTACTAAGTCCTTACGGGCTTGTAGAATAACGCTCGGAAACAAGTGGGGATTATCTCCAAGAATGGCCCACTAGATATATACAACGATCCGATCATAACGTAGGCTTGTCTTGTGTGGTGGCACAAGATGCACACCTAGAGAAGTATACGGATACTTAGCAAGGTTCAGCCACTAGATTGCCTTGGAATAACAGGGGCGATGAGAACTACCCCAACTTCAGCTATGTAGACCCTCTTGAACTTGCCGCCTTTACAGCTTGTAATTATAGCTGAGGTGTTGAGAGGCGCATATAGCCTTAAAATCCTTCGAGAGGACAAGTCGTCCAGAGTTGGACTCTACCATCCTTGACGACATCTCCAAGACAGACATCCTCAGCATGACGACTGAGAGAGAATATCAAAAACAGTCTCGTTTAATAAACTGTTTGAGACCAAAATTCCCACAAGCAAGGATTGGGAAGAAAACTCCAACAAAACAAAGTTGGAGGGGATCGTTTACTATACAGTATGTTTCTCAAAGTTTAAATTTTTGTCAACAATTAAACCAAGATCATGAATACTGTCACACACTTTTATAATTACATCGTTTAAAATTATTTGATTCTGTTTGATTTGATTAAGTTTATTTAATGAGTTTTTAGAACCCACGCGCATTGCAACTGCTTTTGGAAGTTTAACCGTGAACATGGTTTTTAGACCACTTGTTAATTGCACTAATTTAAGTTCAGTTCGTCAACTATAATATTAACATCTTCCGGTGGACACGATTTATAAACTTAGGTGTCATCGGCATACTCCAGTCGTGCTTCAAAACTAAGGGTAAATCAGCAACGAAGGTGTTTAATGAACCCAAAAATCGATCTGGGTCGATTGATAGTCTAACTGTAACTCCTTTTCCCCCGATTTCAAACCCAATCACTTCACTCCCGCAATCAACCCCCCTCCCATCTTTCAAAAGTAATAAAAAAACAAGAAACGTCAATTTCCGTTGGAACAGTTTCATATTAATTATTGCACGCCATCTTAATTTTAAAAATATGCATTCGTCCGTAACTACCCTACATTTCTCTCTCGAGTTTCCAAGTAACAAAGATATCTTTTGATGGCGGTCTGTACCGCCACAAGTACTTATTAAGCTAGTGACATTTTTTCATCAAGAATCGGCGCATAATAAATTCCAATGATTCGTTACGCCCCTTCAGTAAAGCATGTGTTTTACAACCCTAGACTCCCTTGAATCAGTTACAAAAAATCTCACATTCCTTACATAAAATATCTAAATAAAATATTATGAAAACATTAGCAAGTTTCGACGTATTATCAAGATATTAAAAATCCACTAATTATCTTTTCTATCGTGGTAACAATGGTGATTTGACAAACGTTTATTACAATAATAAAATTTTCGCGGTCCGCTACTTGCAGGATTGATGTTAGAATTTCAGAATGTTGTTTTGAATCCTTCTTTTTCTTATTTGCTGATGTAGTGGGTACAGGAGATATCCTTGAAATACTAACATGTGCCTTAATATTTGATTGTAAACTAGTTTGATAATCAGTTTTTGACGTTGTTGGTTGAGGGCTTGAACTTAAATCTATTGTTGGTACCTGAGGTACGTTGGTGATGGAATGTTTGGCTTCTCTTCCGCAATTAAGTTGTTTAGTATTCTCACATTCTCCTTGTCATGGTCATCCTTCAAATTACGTTATGCAGCAAAATCATCTTCGCTAATTTTTTTATCATTGAATGGAACAATTCCAGAGTTGCCTCAAAACCAGACACACCTTTTTCTATATTTGCGACTTGTTTATATGCAGAATTAAATATTTCTGCTAAATCATATTGGCTTAGTTTGTATTGGTCAGAAACAGAGTTAATTTTTGACCTCATTGTGTGACGTGTGTAGTAGTAAACTAACCATCGCAATAGAATTTTTCTTACAATATTCGTAAATTTCCATAGATATGTGACTACTATGATTATCCAAAATAATAATAATAATAATAATAATATCGGATTTTCTTTTGTTGCTCGAACTTGATTTTGGAAGTGCTGTACACATTTGTACAATATCTTCTCGTTAATCCAACCGTTTTTAGTACAACAGTACAGTGCACCTGCTGGACCATTTTTCTCAATAAAGGAGTCATCCTTTTACTAGGGTAAACAAATAAGGAAGGTATGTATGATCCAACTGCACTTACAGCACAAATAACTGTAACGTTTTTACCACGCTCTCCTGACGCAGTAACTCTCTGGAGGAAGGTTGTTTTTGCCAATCACGGTTCTTAAATTTTGAAAATATTGGTTGACTTCGGTTTTGCTAAATGCTGTTATTATGTGATTTGCACTGGTTGATTCAGGTTTTCTTAAACTTATTCCATTGCTTCTCCTTAAAAAGCTATTATACCACTTATGGCCAAACATTTAAATATGTCGGTTAAAATTATGTTTAATATTATTGGGTTCTGTATACTTATAAACTAATCAACACAATTCCTCTTTGGTAACTCCAAAAAACAATTTAGCTATGTTCAGCAAGTATTGTGAAATTTTGTTTTCTTGCTGTGGAGTAAAAATGGGTGCTCTGCCGAATGAACTTAATTTTATTTGTCTGGGATTATTTTTCATTTTTAAGTGACATCTTAAAGTGACCTGGAATTTCATAGCACCTTGCTACTTTACGCATTTTCCTATTTTCTGTTACTATACAGTTTACAGCCGCGGCAATCGGATCTGCATGCATTCCTCTGTTTGTCTTTCTTGTATATTTTCCCATCTAAACAAATACAAAGTTGTAGGTAACATGTAGTTCTTTTTATCAAGGATAAGATGATGCACGTCATCTTAGCCTTAAGTGAGTGCATCATATTAACCTATTTAATGTTACTTAAAAAAATGTCCCATTTAAAAATATTTACGCATGCCATATGTAAACAAAATATATTATCCCACACAGCACACATATCCATTGGATATCTATTAGACATCCATGACATCTATACACGTCCATGTCATTTTGAGTTATCCATTGGATATCCATTAGACATGAAACATAGATCTGCATAATATAAGGCATTGGAAATTACGTTTAAAAAAAACATGGCTTTGTTTATTTAAAGAATAGTCCACATCAGTACAGTACAGTTTATCTAATGAACCTATATTGGATTGAATTACAGCTGATTTATGGATGGATGGATGTATCATATAGAGCATTGATTGAATTGTTAGAAATATTACGTGAACAAAAATGTCTTCTTCCGATGGGTGCAAGATCATTAATGAAAACCTCTAGAAAAATAATTATAAAAAACATTGCAAATGGTCAGTATTATCATTTTGGTATAAAGTGCGCAGGGAAGATGGTAAATAGAGTTTAAAAAAATTGATTTGTCTTTTCATATATATGTACATATTTTCAGACTTTCAACAAAGACTTTTTCGAGAGTTGGTCTTAATTAAAATAGATTTGAAAAGGCTGCAAGGAACTGTGGAAAGTATTAATCGAGGAGGCCACAGTTCCAAAAGTAATAATGTTGACGATGAGGTTTTGAAAAATTTCCCAATAGTTGATGATGAACAACTCTTGGTATTCTCGAAGCGTCATTGGCCAGCAGTGGAGAATTCTACTTTTCTAGTTTAGTTAAATTAAATACACGATGGTTAAATACTATTCATGTTATGTTAAATATGATTATTATATGATTTTTAAACTGTAATTTGTATAATTTGCTTAGATTGATCGTCTTGGACATATGGGAGTAATTACGGAAGACGAAGTAAGAAGAGAATTTTGAGACTGGTCTTTACTGACACCTTTGTTTTGCGATTCAGTTGGTGCGCTGGAAAGGGAAAAATGAATTTTTCAAATCTGCAGCTATCTCATGTTATAATAAGTAATTATTTTGTAATACCCGGTTGATTTTTTAAGTTTTCTAAATTGGTGAAATATTGTTCTTACATCTAATTATTTTCAGAAGCTGTGCAACTCCACAATAATACGTTTGCAGATTTGAAGATTATACGAAGCATTCAAAATTGCCTCAGACATGCCACAGCTCGCCATGCTAATCAGTAAGTTTGGATAATTTTTTTATCCATAAATATAATTGATTTAATTTTAGAGAGAAGAGACTACAAAAACTTAATAAAAATAAAGAGAATAATTAGTATTATCCACAAAACTAAAAAAAAACAGGTTCAGTGGATGTCATGTGGATCCAGAATAGATATCTATTAGATATTCTAAATCGATATGGATATTAAGATTACAATTGGATATCCATTACATGTCTATGATATGTCCATCGTTATCTATTAGATATCTTGATTTGATGTCTAATGGATATCTATAATTAGATATCTATTAGATATCCTAAATTGATATGGACATTCACAGGACAATTGGATATCCACTAGATGCCTGTGAGACATCGACTGATATCTATTGGATATCATGGATATCCAGATTTAATATCTAATGGATATATAATGGATGTGTTTGTACTATGTGGGATAAACACTCACAAATGAATGTATTTTGCATATGTATTCATTACAAATAGATTTAAAAACGAATTAAGTACGTTACCTTCTTTGCAACTGGTCACAAAAATTACTTCAACTTAAATGTATTTACACTTTGACCTTTCATCTCAAACTACGCTGAAAGACCGTTCAACGATCGGGCATGAGATGGGTGCGGGAAACTTGAATTAGGAAGTGTCTAGTGTTACAATGCCCGAAAATTAGAGGCGCGTCATCTTACCAGCTGCGTCATCTTCGACCGATCTCCCCTACAGCACAATTTCAAACACTTTACTAAAGTTATTTAAAATGCTAATTGGTCGATAATTTGTAACACCGTTAGAATTACCACCCTTTAAGATTGGACAAATGTTACCTACCTGCCAAATATTAGGAAATATGTTGGCGTTAATAAACATGTTAAATATATGCAATAATGGTTCGGCAAAAATATTCATACAGTCCTTCACTAAAGCCGTATTTGAGTTTTTCAATTTACGTATAGCGCTTAAAACATCGTCGATAGTTATTTTGTCGATGCTTATGGTAGGTACGGGAAAGGATTGGGACATTTTTTACTTTTCTAATTATTGTACAGACATCTTTAGTTCAAATACGAAAACCATTTAGCTCTGCAGATAGGCAGCTGTTAGCTAATACTCCGTTTTGATATCACTAATGCGTAGATACCTACTAATTGTCTAACCAGTTGGTGATTTTTATCCCATGGTACAACCTTTGGTTTTACATTGGGACAGAGTTGGTCCTTCCTTGGGACAGGGTAAATATTTGAATATCATAGATTTTATTACGTTAAAAGAACCAGACTAGAAGTGGTAACCAAATGTTTTTTATTATAAAAATATGTTAAACATAATTCATATTGAATACAATTTATTTCAAATTAAGATTCTGTGGGAATGGAATGTTAAAGGAATGAAATCCGCGATGTACTATTGGAGTAGGCAATACTTTCACTATATTGCACATACTAACACTGCTGATGTCGTCGACACTGGGGTATACAAAATGGGTTCTTTGCTTCCTGGAAATGTTATGGTAACATCTGGTTCGGTTTTGTCTTGTTCTACTACTAATCCAGTGTAGTAAACGTTTCCTTTAGTTTTGCCTTCGATTTGAAATCTAACTATAACTCAACTGCCTTTGAAGTAAATCAGCTCTTAGTTAGATGGAAAGAAATTGGAAGCATCCTCATCTTCAGAACTAGAACAGAGAATCGACCCCTCCTGAGCTATCGCGAAACCCAGGTAATTCTTCATCAAAAGAGGACGACGAATATTTTACAGCTCTCTTAGCAGTTTCTCTTTTTGGGCATAACTTGCCTTACTTACTCTTTTCCTTCTCAAATCTCTGTTTCTCTGGCATGTCTGTGAGAATTCTACAACTCCCAGGTATTCGTCCTATATCACAAGACTGCCTAGGTGGTGTTCTGGAAAATAGACGAATTTGTTCCGGAGTTACAGCTGTACATGGTTTCAATGCACTGCTTGTCGAAGACGTTTCTGCTGATTGTTCTATGTTATTTTGCCTCTCCTCACTTTCATCTGGAAATTGAGTTTCAGCTACTGTCACTGCTGCTCCAGGGTATGGTCGGTTTATCATTTGAACGAGTAAAAACACGTCGCCTCCGAACACTTCTGCATTAAAGGGCCAGATGCCAGTAATCCTGAATCCCGCGGCGATGTTATTTGGCGTGAATTCCAGAGGGAATGCTTTTCCCAGCAATGTTGAGACGTCGTAAATAGAAATAGACTTTCCGGGGTGGTTGATCATCCAATTCTTTGACGCTTTGTTATAATAGGCTTTGAAAGGCCCAAAGACAGATCGGTGAAATGGTTAAAGTTTATGGCTAATGGGGGGTCGTTAGAAAAATTATGCCGTTTTATTTCGCCAAATTTATTGCTTCTAATGAAAGATAACTTTCGTGATTGTCCATAATAAACAACACTTCATTACCACGAGAAGACGACCACAGAGATGAAGTGTTTCAGGTATTTCACAAATTCCAGCCACTAGAAGTTGCCATATCAAGGGTACCGGGTGGTGTATTGTTAATCATACATTATTTGTAAAATACTTATCTTTTTTGGGGGTTTTAATGGTGTATTTGTACATTCTACAATCTAAACGTTTCGATAACACGTACAGTTATCTTCGTCAGTAGTAAGTTATCTATTAAAATTGTTAAACATGTTGAAACAATTTGTGAAAATAGTTGGCTTTGTATTTGAAATCCGTTTGACCAGACAACTTGTATTTTTTTATTTGTCTGGCAAGAGTGCTCTTTGATAAGCCATACATTCCCTCTACTTCTCGCACAGACCGTTTGTTTGTGATAACATCCTTAACATTTGTCTCAACAATTTCTGCTACTGGTTTCCCCCTCTTTTTCCCTCTGGCACTTCTGCCCATCTGTAACAATAATGAAATTGTCCCAAGGTACAACCAGCAAAGTGTCCTAAAGTACAGCCTGGTACACTTTTCACAGAATGAACTTTCTAACCAAAAAATAAATTAATTTACAGAATTTTCTTGCAAGGACTGCTTGCTTAAACAATGCTACGACAGTACTACATGAGCTAATGTGAATAACTTATTTTTGTATTCGAGCTGGAAGTTGCACCAAAATATTAATTTCAAGGCGCGAAAAGGTAAATCTGTCACTTGATGCTCCGAACAATGACTGAAAACGAATGGCATTGGTGGGCAAGCAAAAGATAGTGTTGCCAAAGTAACGTGTAATTTTGAGAGTTACCGCTAGAGTGGTTGAATTTCCAGAGCAACTGTCCTAAGGTAAAACCGTTCCAAGGTACAACCCTTTCCCCTGTATTAGTATCTATATAAAAATGAAAAAGATTCTTTGGAGTGTAAGAAAAATAAACAGACACAAATTAATCTTTGAAAGCATTAACGACTGCTTGGGGATCAGTGCAAATCTTATCTAAGTACTTAACACTACCCGGAATACGGGAGACGCCTCGCTTGCAGTTAATAAAGGACCAAAAGCACTTACACAACTTGAGCAATATAATTCCTACAACTAGTTTTAATTTGAGACTTGGTAACTTTTCTCAGTCGTTTGTATTCAAATAACAGTCCATAAATAACATTGTAAAATTCTGTGAGAGCTGCATTCTTGGGGAAAAAATTCTATGGAAAATGCTATTAAAGCAGTTATAGAATCAAATAGTGGGTGTATAACTGCTGCAAATCAATTTGGAGTACTACGAGCAACTTTGCAGCGTAGAATCCAGAAATATAGGCAAACTAGGAATATCCAGTTTGCCTCGCAGAAGGGAATGGGACACTATAAAACCGTTTTCTCAAATGAGCAAGAGCTGGAAGTGATAAAATATATTTAAGATATGGAAGCCCGTCTTTTTGGCTTGTCCCGTGCAGACCTTAGAAAACTAGCCTATCAACTAGCTCAACGCAACAATCTTTGTAATCATTTTAATGGTGTAACTGAAATGGCAGGAGAAGATTGGTTTGCTGGTTTCCTTAAAAGACATGTCAATTTATCGCTACGAAAACCAGAAGCTACTTCAGCAACACGTGCAATGGGATTTAATCTAATTTCTGTTAACAAGTTTTTTGAGCTGATTTCCAGTGTAATAACCAAATATGACATAACACCCAATAGGTTGTTTAATGTGGATGAAACCGACATCTCCACAGTAGCTAAAAGCCTTAATAAAATAATTGCTACTAAAGGTAGGAAGCAGGTAGGTTCATTTTCATCTGCCGACCGTGGAAAAATATAACAGTAGAAACGTGTATGGGTGAATACGGATCATTTATGCCTCGCATGTTTATTTTCCCCAGGAAGAGAATGAAACCTGAACTATTAAACGGCGCACCTCCGGGTTTCTGGGGAGATTGCAGTGATACAGGTTGGATTCAAACTGAGCTCTTTCTAAAATGGTTCAAGAAATTTATAATATGGTCTAGACGCTCTAAAGATAGTCCAGTCCTTCTATTACTAGATGGTCACACAACGCACACTAACAATATAGACTTTCCTCCGCATTGTACACACCGCTTGCAACACTTGGACGTTGGTTTCATGAAACCACTTAGCACTTATTACGCAGATGAAATTAAAAAGTGGTTGCGGGTAAACCCAGGACGAGTCGTGACGCAGTACAAAGTAGTTAATATTTTTGGGAAAGCGTTTTTAAGAGCAGCCACAATGCCAACCGCTGTAATGCCTTTAAAGCAACAGGTATTTGGCCTTGCGATTCTACTATTTTACAGATGCTGACTTTATAGCTGCAGCTACAACATACATTTTTGAAACAAACGTATTACCTACCGAAAATTTGGAATGTTCTAATGGAAATCCATGTAATACGCAAAATAAACGACATCTTGAAGCACAGGTACACGAGTCTGACTCACCTAACACATTACAATTTGGAAGTATAAAAGAAGGAACAAGAAGTTATTCTCTAAAAAAAATTGTACTTAGAACTGCTGAGAAGGAACCAAAATTACCCCAGCCGGGACCTTCACATCAGAGACCTTTCACACCCCTCCTTCAAATTTCAACATTTAAATTACATTCCCCGAATGACATAATGCCAGTGCCAAGGACCATGCAGACAAGAAGAAAGGTGAGAAAAGGAAGCAAAACCGCAATTTTGACCGAATCGCCCTACAAAAATGAACTGTTAGGGGCTATTAAAGCGGCAGAAACTAAAAAAAAATGAACTCAGAAGCCACTAAGCGAAAAATTATATTAAGCGGACACGAAAAGAAATCAAAGGGCAAACAAAAACTTAAACAAAATAAAGGTACGAAATCAGATGAAGAAGATAGTGATGATGGTTTTGATGTGGAAAGTTTGTATTGCGGGTATTTATATTCCCAATCCACTGAATGATGGGTAACTTCCAGGTCATGCAGAGGATGGGCAAATTGTTCGTGTGCTGGCGAGGATGATAATGATGAAGAGTGTAAAGTTATGTTTAAGTGTTAAAATGTTGAATCTTTGTTCTAAAATGTTTTATTTCTGAAATAAATAAACGTTAAATACATTTTTTTGTTATTCAGGTCCTAATTAATTTTTTTCAAATGTCCATTTTGTCCCAGTTGATGGGGCAAAATGGGCATTTGACAAAATACTAGAAGCTGTCAAATGGTACTTGACACATTTATCTTAAAGAATGATGATAATGCTTTTTGTACCTTGTTACGTAGTTAATAAATTTGTAAAATACGCTTTTCCTATTGTGAACTGATAAGGCCATATTAAACAACTTGCTTAAGGTGCTCATTATGCCGCGGCCTCCCCTAAATCTGGATGAAATGAATCTTCATCAACTATAGGAGCATCGTCGTGATGCACAGAACAATCTGAATTGGTCAGAATTAAATGTAGAAGGCGTTTTTCTTATCAACAATACCGTTGGATTGTTTAAAATTATGAAAATGTGGAAGCTTAAAGTCACCTAAAATAATAATCTTGCTTAAACAGTAGTCAGTTTGTTCAAGGAAAGCAAACAGTTATTTAAAATTAATGTAGGAATGACGTTGGTAATAAACGACATATCTAATTGTTCACCAGAGTATTGTCTTTTAAGGCAATCAAAGCTCCTCCGCCCCACTTTTTCTTAGTCAATTCGAATTGACGCTCACACCGAAATACATTATAATTAGGGTGAAGCGGGGTAATTGCGGTTTGGGGTAAAAGTGGCACGGGCCAAAAAAAAAAAATCTAAAACAGACATTTGGACCGAAACCAGTGTAAACATGTTAATAATTATCTTTACTATAAGAGACATATCTTTAAAAATTTTAAAATTTGGTGTAGGCCAAAATATGCAACATTTTTAAACGTCACCTGTTTTAGGTGTAGGTTGTACTTGAAGATTACGTTATATTTTATTTTTTATTAAAGTCCTGCAACGTCTTTAACTTTTTTTTGAGTTTTCTTATCTCCACCTGATTTGACATAACCTTAAATAATCATATGAAAGTTTGTGTTTGTGCTCTGCATTATTTAAAAGTAAGTTAATAAAATGTTATAGTAATGTTTAAGTATTTTATATATGATTTATTTTAGGCTGACCATACAGAATGGTACGTGTTTATCAAAAAAAGAACAATCGTCCCCCTAAATATATAGACCAGGACTTAAAAAATGCCATAAGAGCTGTACAACAATGTAGTTTAACATTCAATGTTTCTAGATCAACACTTCAAATCATATAAAAGGCGAAAACAAGCAGTTAGCTTTAAAGTTGGAAGGAAAACAGCTTTACATGAAGATATGGAAAAAAACATTGCTGATGCAATTAAAACAATGGGAAAATGGGGTGTCCAACTCACATAAGAAGACTTTTTAGAGACAATGCAAAGCTATTTAAAATCAAACAAGCTTAAAACGCTATTTAAAATCAAACAAGCTTAAAACGCCATTTAAAAATGACAAGTCAGGCAATGATTGGTTTTATCTTTTCGGAAGCGACATTCCATTTCACTTAAGATGCCAGAAACTAAGCAGGGTTTCAGATTTGAGTAGTTTTCCTCTGATATCGTATTGCCATTTTATAACATGCTAGCGGAAGAAATACGAAAAAATAATTTGGTTGATAAACCCCATTTAATTTTCACTACGGATGAGACAGGATTTCCTCAAGATCCACCAAAAGTTAAAGTTCTTGGAGAAACTGGAACAGCCTTTTTCGTAGAACCAAAGGAACTGGTCGGGTACAGTTTCTGAAAAACCCTACCCAGGGACAACATATGATGCCACCATAGCAGGGTGGATGACATCCGAAGCATTTTTTCACTACATGTCTAACTATTTTGTAAAATGGGTGCCGAAACAACGACCACTTATGATAATATTTGATGGTCATCTTTCACACATTCGTATTGAAGTTATACATTTTGCAACAGAAAATAAAATTATCATCATAAGATTGCCAGCCCACACAACAGATAACTTGCAACCGTTGCATAAAGTTGCTTTTAGACCTCTAAAAAATTCTTACAACCGTCACTTAATAGACTGGCAAAGACGGAACTATGGGGAGGTTTTACAGAAAAAAGATTTAGTTGAAGTGGTAGGAAAGGCGTGGTCTGCTCTTACAATAGATAATATCAAAAAAGGCTTTGAATGTACAGGGATTTTTGATCCAAATAGCGAGTTCCCAGTAAATCCTTAAAAGATTGAAAAACTGTTTGCCCAGCATGATCTTGTTAAATACAAAGAAAACCTGGTTAACGCCTCTTTACCTGATAAAACTATTGATGCGTAGTACCTGATGAGTCCATTAACATTCATAATGCTACCACTATACCTGCACCAAACGATAGTGACAATACGACTGTTATTATAGAAACAGGTGGGCCTAGTCACCGTGATAATAATTCTATTTTACCTATAAATGTTGTACCTGATCCACAAATAAATGAGACTGATTCATTTCTAAGTTTTGAGAGGTTTTTGATCAAAAAAATTGCACGACGTAAGTCAGTGACGCCTAGAAGAGACACTTCCAGTGGGGCTGTGATGACTACTCCAAATTTTTTAGAAACACTCGCAGAGATAAAGAAGAAAAAAGATGACAAAATACTCAGAAAAGAAAATGCCCTTAAGAAAAAAACCAAGGTAAAAGAACCTAAACCGCAGAAAAGAAAACGTGATAACAGCGAATGTGATATCAGCTACTGTGATGAATCAGATGAAGAAGACTTTGAAACCTATTTAAGAAGCTTGGAAGCAGAAAAAGCTGAAGAAGAGCAACTCGAAAGTGAGCTTCTGAATGAAGAAATGAAAGTTGAAGACTTTATTTTGGTAAAATTGTGTTTCATAATTTCATTTAAGTTTAAATTCTGTATTATTATTGTTTTTTTTTAAATGGTACAATGATTTTAACTAGAAAGTTCCTTCACGTTTAAATTATGTATTATTTTACGTTTTTTTATGTTTAAAAAGAACAATGGTCTTTAAAATACAGGGCTTTTCACGATGAGCGTTAATTAGACGTTTTTGGTAAATCAGACAACGGATCAACCTGAAACTTTGACAGTATGCATAAATTAATATGATCTACACGCCTAAAATATTTTAGATGTTGCCGCTTCTACTATAAAGTAGCGACTACTTTGATTTTTCAAATGGAACACCCTGCATATAATATCATATTATGATTTCCTATTACTTTGTCAACAACTTCATGTACTATTTCCCTATACCTATCTATTACCGTTTAAGAGATATAAATTAATTTCGATTTTTTTTTACAAAACGTACTTTTATAAACGCTGATAATCTTGAACTCTCTGGTACTAAGACGATCAAATTCGAAATGGAGTGGAGTAATATACCATGAGGATCTTCACTTCGAGTTATATTTTTATTTGCTTCATACAGGGTCTTTAAAAAATGCAGATACTTTGTTCACACGAAAAAAGTCAATTTTTTCAAATGGAACACCCTGTATATTTACACATTTTTGAGCTCTACATCCAATTTTAGATTGACTTTAATCAGATAATGCTATTTCGATTTCGAACCGTTTTAGAGATAAACTATTTCAAACAGAAACTGACGTGGTTTCCTTGTATACACCACTTATTTTTGAGATGTAACATCTGTTTTATACTACGTAATACAATTTCTTTTCGATTTAGTTTTTCAACAGTCTCAAATCAGTCAATTCGAAATTGATATGTACCTTAGAAAAAGTTACAATTTGTATGCATTGAGGTAATGAGTGTCTCTAACGTACAACATTGCAAATTAATATTTTTTTATAGTGTGCCTAGGAAAAATAAATGATCCAATTTTGAGACGTCAGTAGTACCGCGACACCATCCCCTCCACTTTTTACTTCACAAGACTGCTTACGTGGGACACCTCACCTTTCACTTTTTTATATGCCCACGTGGGTGGCCGTATTTTCCACCCCTATGGTTTCTTTTCGGAGGCCTTTTTCAACCCCTTTTCATCCATAATTATTTTTGTTTTTACTCGCGCACGTGTAGGACGTGTTTTTTCACCCCTATTTTACCGCCGCTCCCGTGTAGGACGCGTTTTTTCTACCCATATGGTTTCTTTCGGGGTTAAACTAATTATTTTGATTTGTATTAAATTTAGTTCAGAGTTAGCAAACGCATTTACAACAAACTGCATAATTACCCTAATAAGATATTATTAAAATTATCGATCCTATTGTTTTGAAAGACAGTAGCTAAAAGTCGTCGATGATCTTTTACCTATGGCAGAAATTTATTTATACGTTGTATTTCTAATAAGGAGGTTCTTGTAAGACACGTGTAGGGCTTCGCAACTTGTTCTCGGGCCTTAAACTTAGGCTGGAGATGGTATGGGAACCCTAACCTTATAAGACAAGTGTAGAACTTACCCTCGCTTTGGAACCATTGTCCAAAGTCAACTTAATCTTCACTGTAGGCCTTTGCCCCGTCATACAAAATTGTATTCTAATAAGGAGAGCCTAGCCTTGTAAGACAAGACTGTTCAAAGTTCTGCCCTGACCCTTTGAGTAAAATTGATTTTAGCGCCTGTTATGCGTTTTATAAACATTTTCCATAATAGAAGTTGATAATGCACTTTCTTCTTTTTTCATTTTTCTCTTCTCTCTCTCGCTTTTCTAAAAATCTACAAACAAATCAATTAATTAATTAATCAATCTCAAACAAATCATGCTCGATCAAATCAACCAGATCAATCTCACTCAATCAACCGAAATTATGTCTTACAGTTTGGGAAACCAGATTACAGTTCAAAACTGAATACATTAAAATCTAATTAAATATGACGTGAAATAATAAATAATTTCTACCCTATAATGATGCTTTATGTATAGGCAGATTCTCTTTTCTAAACAGACACACCTATACATATAAAATTATATCTGATTTATTTGCATGTTCAATTACAATACAAATTGTTTCATAGAAACTTTTAATTTATAAAACCCATTAAAAGACTGAAAGTAATTTTAATATATATATTATATTAAACTAGTAAATTAAATTAACATGTTTTAAGAATATCAAACTGATATAATGGAATTAAAACCAAAAGGTTTTAATGGTTTTATTATCATTATACGAATTAACAATAACTACAAGTTTAAAATCCACGAATACGTACGTACCAGCTATTTGTAGGGCTGATCTTATGACGTCACCCTTAAAGTAGTAAAATTAATTTTTGTTGTTTGTTGTTGTGTTATTGATATATTATTATATATATATTTATATTATATATATATTATATTATATATATATATTATTTATATATATATATATATATATATATATATATATATATATATATATATATATATATATATATATATATTAATTATAGCTTCTTCACAAGTGTTTTCCCTTCAGTTGTTCTAATAACGATAACCATATGTTGAACTGAAAATATTTTTTTTATACAACGTGTCCACATGTAGTCGCACTAAAACACGTTTTATGAATGGCTGGATATAAACTATTTATTACATTCCGATCATTAACTAATTTAGAAGGTAATACACAAAACCTGATTATAGTTACTCGTATTTAACAATTATGTTGTACTTACAAAAATTTACATTCAAAACACTTACAAATATTTTAAAAATTTTGCTAACGCAAAAATTACTTTACATAATTCAATCTTCAGATTACATAAACTATTGTATACTCAATTACGCTCAAACACACACGCACGCACGCACGCACGCGCGCACGCACACAAACGCACGCACGCACCCACCCATCCACCCACGCACGCACGCTCGCACGCACGCACTCACGCACGCACGCACGCACACACACACAGGTTATATGGATTTTTATCAGTTGAGATTAATAGCAACGTCAACTAAATGTTTTAAAATTTCTAATATGAAGTAATAATGACGTAATCTAATTTTATTTGAAATTTCATAGAGAGCATCACCATCATCGAGATTTTGAGATACAATCACCTCATCGTCTTCACCTTGAACGATTATATTGTAACAACCTATAAAAGCAGCTAATAACTCCTGACAGTTTTTTTATCAGACACTATTATTTTTATTATTACAAGGACATGAGGTTAGCCCTAAATTAACTGGTTTCAACACGGCTCTGGAAATGCTGCACATGCTTCAAATCTTTCAGTTCGTTTGCAGAAGTTGTACCGTATTCATTTCCTTAAATTTTATCTGCATTCTGTTTCGAGACTGTAGTACGTTTTCTAATACATAAACAGAATCTTCAATACTGTGATGCGTGTAGCAGCAAAACACATTAGCTAGCTAGTTTCACCTCTATATTATGTTACATGCAAGTCTGACCTTATCATAAATACATCTGTCAAAAAAAGCTAATTAAACATAACTCCACGGACTGGGCATAGCAAGCAGCGTTTCCAATTATCGCTTTTAGTCAACACAATATTGCCTACAACTACATACAATCGACTAGTATTGCTTTAGCACGAGGATCAAACGAAAACACGCACGCGCGCACGCACGCACGCACGCACGTACGCACGCCCGCACCCACGTACGCACGTACGCACGTACGCACGCACGCACGCTCGCACGCACGCACGTACGCACGCACGTACGCACGCCCGTACCCACGTACGCGCGTACGCACGCATGCACGCTCGCATGCACGCACGTACGCACGCACGCGCCCGAAAACACGCAAACATGAAAACACACCAACACAAAAAACACGCAAATACGAAAACATGCTAACGCGAAAATACGTAAAACGAAAACACGCCAGCGAAAAACACGCTAACGCGAAAACTCGTAAGCTGCATACATGAATCAAGACGGGGAGCACCGTTAGGAAAAAAACAGTTTATTGACAAAATTGAATTAAAGCTTAGCGTTTGAAAATATATTATTATTATTATTTTATTATTGCCATTTATTGAACACTAAATAAAGTTATTTACAAAACAGAGTTAAACTTAAAATTAGTGCACAAAAGGTCGAAGTTCAGTCTTGCCAAATGTGAAGACATTTGGCGACTGTTCTGCCACTTAAACCTAACAATAAAATTGTCATTACTGTCTGCTCATTAGGAGTTGGCGGAGACGAATTTTAAATTTATTGAATGGTAATAATTTTATTGTTTCAGGTATAGAATTATAATTTATCGCTATATTATAGGAGAAAGGCCTTTTAAACATTTGTGATTTATGAGTAGGAATTAGAAGTAGATTTTGTTTCTTAAATTGAAGTTGTGAAGTTCTGATGAAAATTCGATTTTATTGTACAGATACGAGGGAGTTCTGGTATTAATTATTTTGTAGTATAAGCAAGTTGAATGCAAAACTCTTCTGTTGCCCATGTTAAGCCAGTCTATTTCATGGAGCTTGTAGTGGATTGACTCATGTTTTTTTATGCCAAAAATAAACCTGAGGCAACAATTTTGGATGCGTTGTATTCTTTTAGAGTCCAAACTATCAATACAAGGTCCATACACAACATCACAAAAATTAAATTGGGACAGAACTAGTGTGTCACACAGTAGTGCTCTTGTGCCACGATTCAAAAGTTTACGTTTATTATAGAGTACTTTTAAGTTTATAACAGCATTTTTAATGCAGTTGGATATATGTTTCTTAAATGTAAGCTTAGAATCAATTACTAATCCAAGATTTCTACCCGTGTCAGAGATTGTAATATCCACGTCTTTGATTCGAAAAAAAAATTGAGAAAAAAAGCAAAATGTTTGTCATGAAATTTTTTATGCTACCATTGGCTCACGAAACTCCTAACTTATTTCAGTATAACTTGGTAGCGCAAAACCGCATTTGCCCCAAATCACGGGGTAAATGTGGCATCTGATCATTGAAAAAAAATTGTTTGCAAACCTATATGTAACGTTTGTTGTCAATTTCAAGTTTCTACAAAGTTACTACGATAGTTAATCTACATTATAAAAAGAACGATTTTTGTAAGATAATAAATAACTTAGATATGGGCAATTCAATTTGAAAAATGCATTACCATGACACAGTGCCCCTCTTCAACCTATTTCTCGCTATTTTGCATGTCCCGAGAAAGTACCGATTCGACAAGATAGATAACAAAGTTCGATGATAACAAATTTTTAATAAATAATTTTTTAAGCAAAAAAAGATAACTGCTCAATTTATTATTATAACTTTGTTTTACTATTACAGTTTTTAAACTACTTCAGTACTTAATTTTTATCACTTGATAATATTATCACTTACGCAAAATATACATATTACACAACTATAGTTTCTCGTGTATAACATTTATTTAACATACTATTATGTCTGCAAGGCTTATAAGAGATTTTGTAAAACATGGTAGAAAAATATATGGTGCAGGGTTTAATTTCAAGTAAGTCTTCCATTTAAGTAACACATAATAATTTCATGCAATGTAGAAATTCGAATGGAGAGAATGTCTATCAAATACAGGAACCGGTATTGTTTTTAAAGGCACCGTCTGATTACATTACGAAAGGATCACACATTGAGGTATTGTGGTACTTAATTCAATTTTTTAAACACTTAATTTACACTACTTCAGATTCCTACGGGTTATACTCTGATTGAAGAACTAGAGTTAGGAGTCGTTATTGGGAAAATATGTAAAAAGGTTGATGTAAAGGATGCCTTAGATTACGTTGGTGGATATTGTATTGCTTTAGACATGACAGCAATTAACGAAGTGGTAATTCATTAACAATTAATGAATCGTTCGTCTCATCCCTTTAACTGCATATAACGAAAATAATTAAGGATTAACAAAAATAATTCTCATTGAAAAGTACTCATAATTACGATTTATTTACCAACTGCTGGCCACTCGTAGAGGAAAGTCGCCTAATTTCGGATACCTTTTATAATTGGTCCCATAACTTTTAAATAACAATACTTCTAAAAATGTTAGCCACTCTAAAGTGCTATTTGGGTATTAGAGAAACAAGTTGAATTATCAAACCATGTTTATTAGAAACGAACTTTTCAAAAATGCGTGTTCAACGAAAGTAGTACATTTTAATGCTAAAAATTTTAGGTCTCCCAATTTCGGATACCCTATCCGAAATTAAGACACCAAACTATTTTTTATTAAAATAACGATTACATATTTAAACAAAGGTCACATACATAGGTTTTATTTTTATCAGTATTTGTGCATTGTTCATGAGCTCACTTGAAACACTTCATACACCTGATTCACTGCTCACCGTGCATATCTTCGGAATATAAACCACAACAAAACATACAGTCTGTGTCTTCATCTTCATCATCTACGTCCATATCTGAACCGTCATCCAGAACTAGGTCATCTCCAGAATCTGAAGATTCATCACTGCTCCATTTATTTTTTTTCTTTACGTCTTTTTTCTTTTGCTTGATACGTGATGCAGTCTTTTTTTATCGATTTCTGTTAATTCAGTGCTTAGTTTTGGTTTCTTTTTTCCTTTTACAGATTTTTTGTTTTCTTGTTCACGCAGACTTTCTTCTAGCTGATCTTTGTATGGTGTACTGGTTATCACCCAACTTGAACCTTGCCGAGGATTTTTTCTTTTATTGGCACGTGAGACACCACTACAAGAAGGTAGCGGACTAATATCCTCGGCTCTTATGATATTTTTTTGTATTTTTCCAGCAGCTGTTGAATTTCCATTTGGAAATTCCTTCATTGAATTCTGCTTCGGAGGTGTTTTTTCAGTTTTCCTTTGTAATTGAGATTTTGACTGGTCTTTCGGAGGCATTACTTCCTCATTATCTAGATGATTATTTGACAGATTATTTGGTGGTGGTGTTCTTTCTCTTTGTCTCTCCATTATAAACTCGTGGTCAGAAAAGTTGTTTCTATTTAAGGGATATATCCCAGATTTGCGAAAACCATTAGCGGAAATTTCTGCTGTAGCAGTTTTTAAATATGCAGGGCACATCAAGTTACAAATTTGAAAAGCAGTTGCGGTACGATTAGGATTTTGTCTCAGCCACATCTCAATTTGTTGAGAATAATATGTCTTGAAAGGTGACATAAATGACAAATCTAAAGGTTGGATTTTGTGTGAACTATGTGGTGGTATACACAAAATCGTAACATAGTTTTCACGTCCTGCTTCTATCACATCCATATTTCTTGTATGGCTATAGTGACCATCGAGTATAAGAAGCACCGGGTCTTCACGGGATGGTTTTACGTGAGCAATGAAGTGCTGTAGCCATTGCGAAAAAATGTGCGACTGAATCCAGCCTGATGGATGGCACGCTGCAATCGAACCAGGAGGGGCTCCGTCTAACAATTCTATTTTCATGTTTTTTCTTGGAAAGACGAATAACGGAGGAACAAAGCCACCAGCCGCATTCATACAAAAAACAACCGTTACTAACGCTCCTCTTTCAGCAGCAGTGACTGATCCAACTTGTTTTTTCCCCTTTAACGTTATAACACGAGAATTTTTTGACTGAACCGTTGTTATGCCGCTTTCCTCAACGTTGTACACTCTTGCAGGGTTATAGTTAATTTTTTCCATTGAAGTTTCCAAAAGATCAAAAAATTTGCTGATGTTTTCTGGAGTAAATCCCTTTATTCTAGCTTTTGATATGCCCTGCGGTTTTCTAAGCGATAGGGTTGAGTTGCGTTTTAAAAATCCTTTCAGCCATTTTTTACCAGCAGATCCATTGAGCCGAGAAAATGGATGACGTACACCATTTCTTAAGGCTATTTGATATGCAAGTCTTTTAATATCAGCAGTTCCAATTCCATAAAATCGCCTATCCATTTCTAAACAATAGGAGACTAAATCTGCTTCCATTTCTGTAGTAAGTACTGGCCTTCTTCCAATCCGAATAGCAACCAGTTGCTCTGGAGTTTGATTCTCTTGCTTAACATAATCTTCCAGAGTTGATTTTGGAACAGAGAATAATTTTGAGGCTTTAAGATAGCCCATTTCCTTTCCTCTGACGGCCCGAATAGCAAGTATCATTTTGTCAGGATCCCACTGTTTATGTTTCTTACCGGCGCCGGCGCTTAGCATATTGTTCTGAAAATAAACAATTAAATATAAATAAAAATTAAATCCTGTGTGTGCCGGAATTTTGGATCCCTAATTTCGGATATCCGAAATTATGGTACCTGCACTATCCGAAATTAAGCAACTTTGTACTTTTTAGGTAGGGGCATTGCAAAAACTATTTGTTTAAAAACTGCGCTGTTCCAATTAAAATATCAAACAAAACAAGTCTTTAGCTTACCCTGGTCAAAATATGAAACTTCCACAAAGCTTTTAAACACAAAAATCGAGACTTAGAATACAACCGAAAAAAAACTGCACAATCACGTTTACCGGTTTTCGTACTGCCATCTAACGGAGAGTAGCGCTACCACCTTAATAATTTCAGACAAGGTTTCTGTAATGCTCGGCATAATTTACGTATGGGTTTCAGTTTGCAACTAACGATAGTTTCGCGAATACACCTGTATCCGAAATTAGGACACTATCCGAAATTAGGCGACTTTCCGTACTTACACATAGTGATTTTTAGGTAAAAGGACCCTGCACACCTCTTATGGGTTTTTAGACCACAGTCAAATTTAATGAAATTTTAATATGTTATAGACTAAAACTATCTGAACAATATTTTTCATTGGACCAACTTAATATAATGGCTAGTTTTTGATATACAGGGCGTAAAAGTAATAGTGCCTAATAAGAATAATGGCTGTTCAGTGGGTTTTAACATTGATATACGCAAGTGTTACCATTACATATTATATTTGTTTGTAATTTTTATTATTCTGTACTTTCTAACATTTTATACAGGGTGTTTCAACAAAAATTAGTATTAAATATGATTATTTACATGATAAAAAGTGGAACTTATATATAAAATAAACAACCTAATATTTACATGATTTATATACAAGAAACGGAACATTTAGACGGCAACATGTTTGTTTAAAACATCTTGAGTAGCGGCTAGCACTTTGGTTTGCGGTAGCCTAATAACTTCTTCGTGCCTTGCATAGCCCAAAAACCAAATAACTACTGCTATGTGTGCACACATTCCTATAGTTCGCGCTCCTGTTTTGCATTGGCAATAGTAGCCAAATATAGGACCATGTTCTTGTTCAGCATCATTATCAGGAACAGGGTTATAGCTAATTATTATTTCATATTTAATTTGATTTCTATGTCTAGATCTAATTCTAAGCCGAACGAGATTTAATTCGTTGCACGCCGTATCAATTTCGAAAAAGTGGTTGCCCAGCTGGTGATTGTTATCCTGTATGTAAGAAGGTGCTAGTTTAAGTTCGAAAGTTCCGTAAGTTATGCGTCTTAATTGAGCTATATTTAGAACTGGAAAATTTTCTAATTGGTTTTGTTCTAAAGGTGCCCATCTGCCGTGCCGCCTCAACAAGCCTTCATTTTCCGCTCTAGCTTGTACATGATTAGGTTCGTTTACCATTTGAAGCATTTCTTGTGCTAGTTCTTCATTTGCTTCTTCCATATGTAATGGTGGATGGTAGTGGTTTATTAGGGCACAGGCAACACGAAAAAATGTCCGCAAATTGGGTATTTGGGCAATTGAAAAGCAGTTACGAAAAATTTTAAATATTGACTGAACGTGTCCGTTTCGAGCTTCTACTACCCACCTTTGCTTAGTAATAATTCTGCTAGCGTTGGCTTCTACAGTTGGCAATTGATGTCTACCTTCTAGCGCTGGTGGAATTTGAACAGATATGCCAATATTATTTAAAAATTCCCGAGCATCTCGGTAGCCTCTATCCACAATCACAACATCGCCAGGTTGCAGACAGTGTCTTAGTTCTTGATCCTGATTATATTGGTATCTTAATATACTCGCATCATTATTTCTTGGGTCGGAAAAGTATGGACCATGAACATCCAAAATATATCCATCTGGGGCAACAACTAGCAACTCATTTGCAAATCTGGTAACGTGTTCAGCAATAAATTGGTTACGGTTTATGTGACGAGGTCCTAAATTGTGGGGCACAAAATTATTGGATAATGATTCCTTAACTTTTTGAATTGCCAATGAGACAACCTGTCTGCTACCATAAGAAAACATTGCCGCTAAAAGCGTGTCTAAAAGTCCTTGACGTAATTTACATAAAAAACACAGTAAATTTTTTTTTTAACTTCTCTCCTTCTTCCGTAAATATTAACATTCGCACAAAGGTTGAACAATTCCCGAAATTGATCCCTGTTTAAGGATGACAGCGCACTTAGCTCCTCATCACTGAAATTGTTTTCATCCGAAAATGTTTCATTTTTTGTGTTACTTTCTCGTATTGTTGTCAACAACTGATCCAACTCTGCCCCTTTTAAATTGTATGGCTTTTTAATAGACCTTGTACCATTTTCTAATGAAAAAGTAATAAACCATTCGCATCAAGATGGACAGGACAAACCTTACAAATACGAGGTATGTATACTCCCTTTCGCATAAAAATATTTGTCCTTGCCTGTCCTGATAAATGTTGAATATTTGCAGTATTATTGCATATTAAACAATGATTAGCACTATATTTGGATCTGGATCATCTTCATAGACCTGAATTTCATCTATGATACCTTGATTGCAATTTGTATATAGCCTGGTATTCCCATTTATGTCCATTGGCGGAAGTGAAAGTTCCTGTCGTCTTCTCTGAGCAATATTATCTTCTGGTCGGCATTTTGTCGTAAAATGGTCATTTGTCTGGGATTCCCCACTATTTCACATACATAACACTGAAAGTTTCATCGAAAAGCCATTTTAATGCAAACTTAAATAATGACTTTAAGGAAACTTAGTTACAGGTGACATTGTCATTTTAAGTAACTGGTTGTTATTAACAATCGAAAGTGTAGATATGTATCAGGCTTATGGCTATATCTGTAATTTTTAATAGTATTAACTACTAATTTTTATTAAAACACCATGTATAGAATGATAGAAAGTACAGAATAATGAAAAATTACTAAATAGTATAATATGTAATTGTAACACTTGTGTATATCAATGCTAAACCTCACTGAAAAGCCATAATGCTTATTAGGCACTACCACTTTAACGCCCTGTATATCAAAAACTAGCCATTAGATTAAGTTGGTCCAATGACAAATATTGTTCAGATAGTTTTAGTCTATAACATACTAAAATTTCATAAAATTTGACTGTAGTCTAAAAACCATAAGAGGTTTGCAGAGTCCTTTAAAGTGAATAGGAATGCATGACGTATATGTATCGTAGGACCATAGGTTTATTATATACGGGGTGATCAATAAAGTCATGCATAAAACAAAAAGTTTGTATGAGTGAAATTTCTGCAAAAAATTTTTTTGGTCGTTGCAACATGGTTCGTTACTAAGGTAACATCAATAGGTATCTCTAGACGTTACTGTCAGTTTTTGGATTAAGGTCCTTAGGCCTTGCACGCACTACTCAACATAAAATTTTTAAAATGCTATAACTTGACATTGCATTGACGGTTCTTGATGATTTTTGCGGATTTGGAATCCTTGTTTCACGTAGATTTTCTTTGGTCTAAGCATTTTATGTGAGGGTTGAAATTTACACATTATACCGGGTCGATAATAAACAAAAACGTAGCGACAAGAACAAGTTCATTACATTATATTCTAAAATATACAAGAATGGTTAACAACGGCCAAAAGTCCATTCTTAAAAAATTTATAATTCTAAACCTAATTTAAAGGTTCCTGCAATATCTAAAAAAACACGGTGTACAGTAATAACAAAGACTAGGTATATATGGATAAGGATACCTAGTGGTAATTGGTATTGATAATTTTTAATAAGTAAAAAAAAATTAGCCTGAAAAACATAAATTGTCTTTCCATTAATTTTTGCAACCTTGCATTTTCGGAGTTTACAATGAAATTGGGTTATTGTTGGCAACAGCGTGTTAAAAGGACGAGACCATTAAAAGCAACCGGCAAATATCAATGGAAAAATACCAATTGTCCTATCTTGAAATACCTAACCTTTGGCAATAATTTACCCGAAATTAGGTACATTAATAAAAAAAAAGAAACTAATATTTTGTTGGTCCTCCTGCTCGACGTATTACTTCCCGACATCGATTTGGTAGAGTATCCTCAAGATTATTTATAAAATCTTGTGGAATATACTCCCATTCTTCACTAAGCGTTTCTAAGGTTTCAAGGGGTACATCACGCGATCTTACTTTAAGTTTTAAATAAGACCAAACGTGTTCGATGATATTAAGATCCGGAAACTTTGCAGGCCAGTCCATCCTATTGATGTTCTGTGCCTGCAAAAAGGAACAGTAATAGGTTCCAAAATTTCCTCCTGATAAACAGTAGCGTTAACGGTTTGGTTGGTAATGAATAGCTCGGTTTTACCATTTCTTATGATACGCCCCCACACTGTAACACCTCCGCCACCAAATGCCTCTTGAGGGGCCATATTTTCCTCCAAATATCGCTGATTTGGCTCTCTCCAAACTACCATTTGACCATCGGAGTGAAACAAATTAAATCTTGTTTCGTCAGTAAATAAACAATGGCTCCACTCTGCATTACCCCAATTCGCATGCCGATTTGCCCATGCCCGCCTATTCGCTCTATGGTGTTGTAATAACCGCACACATTTTGCTCTGCGACGGGCTCTGTAATTTAAAATGTTTGGCATTATATTATGTTTTTGAAAAAAAAATCTCATCTCAAGTTGTTTTTATTTAATGTTCTTCTCACTGTTCTGTCCGAAACTCTCACCCCAGTTTGTTGTCTTAAAGAGTCATTCTAGAGTACTTTGTTCTATTCTGCATAGTTTCTCTCACTAAAATTCTTTCGATTCTTTGGTTTATTTTTTTTTTGTATGTCCACCCCCATGCCCATAATTATGATCACCAGTAGTTTCGACGCGACGGTTCAAATTATAAATTGCCTTTCGGCTAACATTGTAAATGTGCGCAATTTGCTCTTTTGACATTCCTTCGTTGAGAAGTCGAATGCAATTTTCCCTTTCTGCCGTGCTTAAACGCCTCATATTAATTAAAATTTACAAAATTATAACACTGAAATGTGTCAGATTATTTTTAAAATAATGTTAACAGTTTTTAATTCCATAGCAGCAATGTTTTTTTTCCAATGCCTACTTTGAAATTGACGCGTCGCGTATAAATTATACCCGATCATAATTATGGGCATGGGGGTGGACAAAGAACTCTGTAAAACTGAATGACTCTTTGAGACAACAAAGTGAGGGTGTGAGTTTCGGACAGAACAGTGAAAAGAACATTAAATAAAAACAACTTGAGGTGAGAATTTATTTTTACAAAAACTTAAATAATGCCAAACCTTAGAAGGCGTCGTACCCTACGTTTTTGTTTATTATCGACCCGGTATAATGTGTAAATTTCAACCCTCGAATAAAATGCTTAGACCATAGAAAATCTACGTGAAGCAAGGATTCCAAATCCGCAAAAATCATCAAGAACCGTCAATGCAACGGCATTTTAAAAATTTTGGTACCCAAATTTTATGTTGAGTAGTGTGTGCAAGGCCTAAGGGCCTTAATCCAAAAGCTGACAAAAACGTCTAGAGATATTGAGGTTACCTTAGTAACGAACCATATTGCAACGACCAAAAAAATTTTTTGCGGAAATTTCACTCATACAAACTTTTTGCATGACTTCATTGATCACCCCGTATATAACAAACCCTATAATGCTCCCCTACTTTTGGGTGCTATACTTATATTGCGCCCTTCTGGTTTGGTAACCCAACGCGGTTTTACTTTGCCTCGGCTTTGCTCAATCGGGTTTATTTTATAAACGGGGTGTGGTTCGTAGTAAGTACTGGATGGGCTTAACACTGTAACCTTAAATAAAAACCGTAAAGCATTTTTAAAATGTATATTAAAGAAATATCAACAATAAATAAAATAAAAAGGTAATTAACAAAATGTATGGGGGAACTTCTTGGTCCGGGTCTGGCGGCGGTTCTCCTGGTTGGCGGCCCGTCACTGTGTGCGAAGTCGCTTCTGTGAACAAAGATAGTCTTTTTAATCTATTCCTTACCTAAGAGGTAAAATTTAGATTACGGTCCTGCATGTACAGTAGCGAGAGCGTTACCCTTGATACCGTTGTTGGTCGGGCGCCAGCGCAATGAACTCGAGTCGGTGTGGGATTGAGAAAATCGATATCGTACTTAGACTTTAGTAACTCTGGAGCGCTGAAGCAAGGATGTCCTCCTCTCGGGAAATAATACACGCGAAAGGCGCGTAGGCAAACGCGAGATCTCGGGACGGTCTTTCTCTAATTATAACCGGTTTAATGTAGGTAATTAGATTATTTATCTAACTAAATTAATTACTGATCTCTATACTAAGTTTAATTATTTATAATTAATCAAGGGATCAAAACTACTTAATATTAAAACTACTCTAATCGGTTTACGTAAAGATAGAAAATCTACGTACTCTCTAATTTATTTACAAACGTTCGTGCACCAGGTATTTACGATGGTTCGGTGGACGACAAATTTATCTACAAATTTATACTACAGGTTATGGAGGTACTCTTCTGCGATTCACAGACACTGTGTATGGTTATTGTGTTTGTCTGTAGGTAGTGTATGAGTTTCGAGCGAGATTTCAGTAATGCCCAGAAGACGTAGGCGACGGCCTGTCTTTACTGGATATACTAAGAGAAAGGTCGTAGGTCTTTACAGCCCTGTAACAACCCTTCACCCTCAAGTCTTTTGCGAGATACGGCGGGGGCTACCCCTGCGTGACTCTAGGTGTACTTTGTAGTGGCGAGTGACGACGGGATCTACCCTTCGTGACACTCCAGGTGTTAGTGTACTTGGTATTACGTCGGGGTTACCCTGCGTGCCACTCTAGGTGCTAGTGTACTTTGTATCTGCGAGTTACGTCGGGATCTACCCTGCGTGGCTCTAGGTGTATTTGGTATAACTCCTGGAGGCTCAGCCCGGAATTATTTACGGTCTGTAGTGTTTGAGTGTAAATTGTTAGATTGTATAACTTTACAACTTACGTGTCTATCAATAGCAGTACAGAATTGAACTTTAGGTTGCCCGGTGCGTCGTGGTGCGCGTTATCGCCAGATCGCGAAGGACTCTTCGTCGGTGAACAACAGGTCGGTGCTTACACTAAGCAAACGGAGCGGGTGCGGCTACTGGTTTCGGGAACGGCTTGACTTGAATCTACGGAGATTCATTCATTCTTTTGCGCGTCGTGAGTTTATAAAGGTGCATCTGTGGGCGGCTACCGTGCGGGGAAGGCCGTTATGTGATTGGTTAAAATCGTTCTGACGTGCAGAAACTTACGGTTTCTTAGAAATACACGTCAGCGGTGATGAATAAATTATTCGTTGTGCAATATCGCGTAAACTTATGAAATCTTACATACAGGATGGTCCGCACCTAATTTATTCTAAAACACATACGTACAGGACGCTGGTTCTTTACAACCCATGGTCCTACAATAAATATACGTCATGCAGCTTATCCGAAAACAACTAGCTCTTAAAATTTCCAAGCCGCGTTCAAAAATTTGCATTCCTATTGAAAAGATTTAACTTTAAATTTTTCCTAAAAATCACTATGTGTAAGTTCGAGTGCCCAGCAGATTAGTTGTGAACAATCTTAAAATTCTGACCTTTGACTGTTACAAGTTTACATAATATCTTAAACAGTAGGAAGTCCTTCACTTTAAATTATAAAAATATACATTATCATAATATAATTATTTTTGTAGACAAAAGCCAGATCGGATGCAACACCTTGGACAAAAGGCAAAAGTTTTGATACGGCATGCCCTGTAAGCGACTTTATACCTAAACATGTTATTCCTGATCCGGCCAATGTTGAACTATTTTGTTGTATTAACAATAAAATTCAGCAGTCTGGGAATACAAAAGATTTAGTGTTTTCAGTAGCCGAACTAATAAGTTATATATCACAGTATCATACTTTAGAGCCTAGTGATATTATCTTAACTGGAACTCCACCTACACCTGGAGTTGTGAAAGAAGGTGATATGATACAAGGAGGAATTAAAAATGGAGTTACTATTGAATTTTGTGTAAAAAATGCATGTTAATAATAAGAAAGCGTGGTTGCATTACATTGTTTTATTTTAGCACATTATGTACTAACCTTCTTGCATCACTCAAACATATGTTTCTATTTCCAAGTATTTACTCTTTAATAATTCAAGGAGATATGGATAATTAATACTTATATCTGTGCTTTTAGCAAAGCTATCTGATTCCTTTTCCACTTTAACATTTTTATCCTTTTATGTAACTAATGATATGAAAATGTACACTTTGACCATTATTACATTTATTTAAATTATTTAGCCCTATTCGGTTTTCAATTGTGTATATTTATAAAATTGTTTTACACAAATCTAAACGTTTCGATGACACTTACAGTTATCGTCCTCAGTAGTAATAAAATCTTTCAGAGTATTTTAAGATGTTGAACCAAATTTATGAAATTTGAAAAAGTGAAAACACAAACATAAGCCTACTATTGGTATAGCAGCTTGATAAACGTATAAAGCCAACTATAAAATACAATTTTAGTAAGAGGAAAGGAAAGGTCACGCATTTCATTCCCTCCCCAAGGGGTAGGGCGGTCTGTTTGAGCTTTGCAAGCCCCTTCAGTCACAATCATGGATTCCCAGCATACATACATGCATTACGTATATATGCATGGTGGGATTAAGGATGGGTGTGGTCAGGATAGGATCGGAAGGAACAGAGTTAGGGTTCAGAGAGGGGGAAAATACTACCCCAACATTCGCTTAAATAGCCGCACATGGTGTGCATATACGCAGTGACCATACCGCTACATGTGTATGAGGAAAACTCCATGAAAAAACCTCATACAAGGTAGACGGTAACGGTAATCGAACCCATTACCTCCCGAATGCTAAGCAGGTCGTGTCACCACTACTCTACCAGCTCGTTAAGTAGTAGAACTAGTAAAGAATAACTAGATCCTTACTAAATTAAATATTTCTTTACAATTAAAAATAGGTAAAAAGTTATTAATCGCTATTTAGTTCCTAATACAGCCATACTTATAAGTGATCCCGATTTTGTCCGACTTTCCCCATCCCTAAATATAGACAATTAGGGTACTCATTGTACCCTCCTCGATGTCTGATAACAGAGAAATCATTTTCAATTAGGTCTTGATTCAAATTAAATGTCGATAGAAATTGGTAATCTTCTTTCATATCTTGCCACACCAATAATACTGCGTTTCTCGCCCAAATCGTGCTACTAATACAGTATATACCTATCATTCTTTTTTGAAGAGTTTAATTTAATTTATTCTATGTAATGACTAGTGTCTAAACGGTGACTTGCCAAAGAAGAAGACGTGCTATGTTCTTTTATGGCTAGGCAATGTTCTTGGGCTCTAACATTTAGTCTTCTATTAGTTTGTTCTATGTAAGATTTTTGACAACTGGATCAGCGAACTTCATATAATCCTTGGTTTTCTCCGTTAATTTTATTTTTTTCATTTGTTACGTTATAAACTGGCATTAAGACGATGTAACAGATAAACTTAGCTTTCGCAAGACTAGCCAGTGGTGGGTGTAATAGACATTAGTCGAAGTAGGGGTAGAAGTCGTCATAAAAATGCGCGCCAGGATATTTGAAATGTCACAATAGTGGATGAAATGCCTAATTACAATAGTTCACAGCTCGCTCAAAATACCCAAATAACTTGCTTACTTATACGTAATCTACCCAGGCGGCCCCAGGACCAGCAGATCTTTCGCCAGCCCGAAAGGCTTCAAAACCAATATTTGCACACTTAAATAAAATAGTAGCGTGCCGCAAAAGAATCACTTCTGTGATAAACAAACGCTAACCTCTTGTCACGTTACGTTAATCCAAATGCTCAATGTGTAAAATGATTTCACCTCGTCATACAAAAATATAGTAATACAATAAAAAAACGCTTTAACTGTATACACATTCGTTTGAAATCAAATTCCTCAAATTACGTTTGATTAGGCTCCATTCATAAACAAAACAAGACACAAAAATGCAAAATTAATCGGCCGCTAAATGTACGTTAAATTTAAATCAACCTATGAAAACTTTCGACCGTGTTTATTTCATTCAAACCAAACTGGATATAATTACGTTAATTTAATGAGCAAATTAAACACCAAATACGTACATAATATAATAACCTAAATAAGTTTAATCTACATAAAATAAATAATAATACAAGAACATAAAAAATTCGTAAACAATGTATATCTAAAAAAAACCGGCATCAAACAACTTACTGGTCCTCTAGCTAGAGTATGCAACAAATCGCCTTCTAATAGACCTATTCTAATTTCAATATAAACGTTTATCAATTTTGTATAACATTAAAAAAAACACTTCAAATAAATTTGGCTAATTCTCTGCATGAAAGCACTGGCCTTATAAATTTAACCAACAAAATCATCATAAGTGATCCACTAAAAGAAAAGCTGTGAGTTCATGCATTTATTTTATACCAAAATAATATCATAATCATAAAAAAAGCACCCAAAATTTTATTTAAATTTCGTCAATCACCACATCCAAGAAAAACACAAAAGTTACCTTAATTGCAGCGGCCCTTGATTACACAGAATCTGGGACGGACTATAACCTCGACGATACGGTTGTTGCTGGGGATGGTTGTGACATTAAGCAGCAGCCGACGGCTGCCTTTTACTCGATTTTCAATTGATCGTGTACGTTAATGTCTACAGTAACACGAAATTCGTTCACTTAACTCAGCACTATTCTGGATCTCGATACATATAGTCCTAAGGACTAAATTTGATATTTAAACTCTTATCAATCGGAACGGTGCCTGTCTGGCTGCTAACTAGAACTTTTGCAAAAGATGTACCTTACAATGTAATATCTGAATACGTTCTTTTCATTAAATTTTTTTATGTGACGCAATCCCAACTTGATTTAACCAAATTAAAATACGAAATTTATTTCTATAAAACTATCCCTATTTACAAATACACTAATATAACCAATAACGAGAACATTTATTCTAACAAAAACTAATCTAATAATACTCAACTTATCTACAGGGTGAGCTCTTAAAATGCACCCACAGGGTTTGCAGAGACAATAATGAGGTTTAAAAACTATTCTGAATTCGTGTTTAGGAAGTTTCTTGGCAATGGTATTTTACGTTCTTCGTTCTACGTTCTTTGTTGCAGTATTTGAAATATTTTTAGATAAACCATTTGTATAAGCAGGAAAGTTTGGTATTTTTCCATATTGTTTCTATTTTGTTCTCTAGCGTTACCTAATGTAGTTATATTCTTAACCCTCATCCTTTGTGTTTTTTTCTTAACTATATTTATAACCAGTTCATCTGAAAACTCATTGTACGCAGCAATGTGTTTAACAGTGCGTAATTCTTTTGTAATTCTGAACTGAAAGAGGAAAAATAAGCAATCTATGGACCAAAAAATTAAAAACCGCGACTTTATGCTGCTTGCAGTGATTGGAGTCATTGATTATGAACTTTTTAGTGCTGATTTCCTTACGATATATATCTATATCTAGTTTACTACCATTTGTTACCAGGGTATTAAGAAACGGGAGATTGTCATTTGCCACTATCTCATAGGTGAATTTGGTTGTCGGCGTTTTAGAATTTAAACTTTCTACAAAGTTCTCAACACTACAAATTTTAGTATTAAGGATAGTTAATATATCATCTACGTATCTAGTCCAAACTCTAGGAAGCAAGTCGTGCTTTAAGCCTGTTTCAAATTTACCAATGAACAGCTTGATTATAACAGATATAATCCTATTGTCGTGCCGTGTTCTTTGTGAAAATTGTTGGTTAATTTTGAAAAAGGTTTTCTTGATGCACAGCCCTGTTAATTTAAGGAACTTTTCTACTTCAGGTGGTAGGCATGTATACTCCATGCCAACCGGGGAGGTACCACCACCCTTACCATGGGCTCCTTAATATTGGGTCTCCGATTTTCTGAGCGCGGTAAGGGCTGCTGGTTACCTTTTCCTTCATCCTTAATCTATTCTCATCCTTATTCTTCCTTCTATCCTCACTGTCTTTCTATCGAATTAAAAGTCCCAAATTAAAAAATAAGATGGCTGTGGTTTCTAGGGTTATAAATTCCGGACGTAAAATCCTGCCCCATTCGGATGTCCGGGAGGGCAGAGCCCAAGCGACCTCGGTCATCGAAAGTATCAACTTTCTGATTCACTACTGCAACATCCGCGGTATCAGGTCTAATCTTAATGCTATTCACCAACATCTTGAACAATTACAACCTGATATTTTGTTTCTATCTGAAACACAAGTCTCCTCTGAAAGCTCCGTGTCACCCGACTTGCAATTTCCTCAGTACCACCTTCACTCTAACTTTAGATATAAAGGAGGCGTATTAAGGACAGAATTGCTTGCAAGAGGGTTTCTTCCTTAGAAAATAAAAATTTTGACGTGATTTGGTTTAAACATTCTGGTCCTAATTTTGTGAAATTCTACTGTTGCATTTATAGGTCTCCTAATGGCAGCAACTTTCAAGACTTCTTCGATTACCTTAGTATGAAAGTTGACTATCTCCTGTCTCAGTTTCCATCTTGCGATATCTCATTTGTAGGCGATTTCAATGTTCATAACTCTAATTGGCTTCAGTTTTCATCTACTACAAATCCCGCTGGTCATAGTGCAGAAACATTTGCTATTTCAGGTGATCTCATACAAATGATTTCTGAACCCACAAGAATCACTGATAACCCTAACCATACTCCACATCTTCTAGATCTCTTTCTTACATCACAGCCTCTTGTTTATAAAAATTACGTTCTTTCGCCTTTAGGTCTTTCCGACCATTGTCTAATAAAAATCATTTCTACTGTACCTAATTCTACTGTTGTTCGCAAAACCAATAGAACCTTGTGGTGTTTTAAGTCAGCTCGATGGACTGATTTACGGGATTTCTCTGCAACCTTTCCATGGCGTGAATATTGTTTTAAGTGGTCCTCTTCTTCGGACATCGCTCTTTCAGTATCTGAAATGATCCTCATGGGAATCCCAAAAAACAGTACCGTATAGATCATTCACGTTCCCAACCCTGGTTCAATAAGGCTTGTGCTGATGCAATATCTTTAAAAAATAAATGTTACATTAAATGGAAATCTAATAAATCGGTCGACAGTCATGTAGAATACGTTGATGCAAGAAATATCTGCAAAAGTGTCATCACTAAAACTAAAAAATTGTTCGAACAACGAAAATGCAATGAACTAGCTACATCTCCTTTAGACAGTCGTAAATTATGGTCTTTAGCTAAAGCCATTAGTAAAAACTTTGGAACATCTTCATTTCCCCCCTGACGTCTATTGACGGATCGGTAGTTGCTGATTCAGTAGACAAAGTCAACCTTTTTGTGAATTTGTTTGCATCAAACTCGTGTGTCAATGATTCTGGAAAAGATGTGCTCCTAGTCAACTCTTCTTCATACGCTATGAAACCAATTCATTTCCGGTTCAAGCTCTTGGAATCGATCATCAGTAGGCTTGATCTCAATAAGGCGACTGGCTCAGACGGTATCCCGCTGTTGTCTTAAAGAAATATTCCCCCGAACTAGTACATATCTAAGCTCTATACGATCTCTATGTCTTCTGGGGAATTCCCTTCATCATAGAAGTTAGCAAATGTTCAACCTATTCCCAAAAAAAAGGCGATCAGACCGATCCCTCAAATTACCGACCAATTGCCATCACTTCCATTTTGTCTAAAATAATGGAAAAAGCCATCAATCAGCAACTGTTCACGTTCCTTGAAACTAACAAACTCCTTACTGACCACCAATATGGGTTTAGGCAAAGTCGTTCAACAGGAGATCTTCTTTCATATGTGACCCAAGTTTGGAACAATACAGTAGGGCAGTCCGGTGAAACAGTTGTAGTTGCTTTAGATATCTCAAAGGCATTTGACCAAGTTTGGCATAAGTGTTTACTTGCCAAACTCACCTCGGTTAAATGATACGCTCATCAACTGGGTTTCTAGTTTCCTTGGTAAAAGACGAATACGTGTCGTAGTTGATGGCTTTTTTTCAAAAGAAGTTAGCATTAACGCGGGCGTACCACAGGGATCCGTTATAGCGCCTACACTTTTTCTACTGTACATAAATGACCTTATTTCTTTAACAACTAACCCCGTCCATTGCTTTGCTGACGATAGCACTCTTCACTGTAGTTCATCTCAGTCTACTCATAGTGATAATCCACCTTCTATGTCAAATCAAGAAATTAAAGCTGAAATGGCAAATTCAATCAACAAAGACATTCAACGTATTCTCGAATGGGGAAGCAATAATCTAGTTAAATTTAATGCTAACAAAACTGTGTCGCCTTATGTCCGCCAAAAAAGATCGATCATTTCCTGTTGTAAGTATGAATGGCTTTCAGACTCTATTACTCTGTTGGGTATGACTGTATCTTCAGATCTCTCATGGGTTGACCATCTTCTGTCAGCTACCAAAACAGCTGCTCGTAAAACAGGCTTTTTGTACAGATCTAAGCAGTATTTTGCCTCTCGACAACTCCTGCTGTATAAGGTCCAAATTCGACCTCATCTGGAATATAATTCTCACCTTTGGGTTAGTGCTCCACAATACGCTCTCGATATCGTTGATCGTATTCAAAAGAGAGCGATTAGGCTTATAAATGACCCGTCCTTAACTTCTCACATACAGTCCCTTGAGCATAGAAGGATAGTTTCAGTTCTTTCTTTGTATTATCGTTATTACAACAGCTATTGTGCTGCTGAATTATATTCTTTGATACCACCTCGGGCTATCTTTTCGAGAAACACTCGGTTCGCTCATTCACATCATCAGTATGCAGTACAAATCTCCACTTGTCGTACCAAACGAGCGCAATCCACATTTTTCTACACGGCTTCTAAACTCTGAGATGATCTCCCTAGTTCCTGTTTTCCTCTCACTTATGATATGAGAAAATTTAAGGTAGCTGTTCATAGGCATCTATTGGCAATTCATTATCCCTCTATCCACCTTCCTAAGTGTTCCTGAGTGCTTTAGCACGATAGGCCTAATTTAGCCTGTTCAGGTCCACAATCATAAAAAAAAAAAAACTTCTGCGTCGTCCAAATGGTTTTGTTGTAAAACATTTTCTATATAAAGTTTGGGATGTTCGTAAACAGTGCGTTTAATTTTATCAAGAAAATCATACGAATTTTTATTACTTTCTTAAAATACGTTACCTTTCCAACAAACGTACCAAATGGCATCATCTGACACTAAAAATTAGATTGAACTCGATGTCGCACCGCTACTCATTTCGTAGCTTGTCCTTTTGGTATTTACTGATCTGACCTACACATAAACTTTTTAATTTTTTTATTTTCTTAATTTGCATATACGTTACAGATGTGTCAAATACGATCTGACGCTCCTAATTAATGCGACATTGATAGGAAACTACATTCGATGTCGCACCGTTTCATATTCGCTGCTTGCCTTTTTGGCATTTTCTGACATGATCCCACATATACTGTTTAATTTTTTTTTATTTTCCTAATATACGTTATAGTCCCTACATAAGCTTTTTACTTGTTTTTACTGTCTTAATATACGATATCTTTCTTATGTATGTGCTAAATGGCATCATCTGACACTCTTAATTAGTGCTGTGTAAGTGTTGATAAGAAATAGCATTCGATGTCGCACTACTTTAAATTCGTTGCTTGCTTTTTGGAATTTTATGATAAATTTTGTAATTTTTTTAATTTTATTAATATACCTTATGCTTACCTTTCCTGGATATGTGTCAAATAGGATTATCTGAAGCCTCTTTGTCATTTTATGACATGACCCCCACATAAACTTTTTAAGTTTTGTCTTCTTAATCTACGTTATCTTTTCTAGATATGTGCCAAATGGTATCATCTAAGAATTAATGCGGTGATGATAAGAAATTGCATTCGATGAACCGCTTTAAATTCGTTGCTTGCTATTTGGTATTTTCTGACATAATCTCTACATAATTTTTTTTATTTATATCTTCTTATCATTATTTTCTAGATATGTGCCGAATGGTATAATCTGCACTTTTATTTAATGCGGTTTTAATAAGGAGTTGCATTCGATGTCGAATTGCTTTAAATTCCCAGCTTGCTACTTGGTACTTTGGCGTGATCCCCACATAAGCTTCTTAATTTCTATTTTCTTAAAATACGATATCTTTATTGTATATGTGCTATATTCCATCATCTAACACTCTTAATTAGTGCGATAGTGATAAGAAATGCATTGGATAAGCTCATTGCTCGCTTTTTTGGCATTTTCTGACGTAAACTTGTCTTAATATACGTTATCTTATCTGTGTGGAGGGGGAGGGGGTGCGCGTATGTGTGCGCGTGCATTTGCTGTGCGAGTGTGTGTGCGTCTGCGTGTGCGTGCATGCGCGTGCGCGCGCTTGTGTATAGATGTACTTAAAATTTCGTATTTAAGCTTGTTTTCATTTTCTTGGAGTTGATTAAATTTTGAGAGAAACTCAGCGGCGGAGTGGGTGGGTTTTATTAGTCGGCAGTTTTTTGTAATTATCAAATATTTTTTGATACGACGCGTAATTTAGAAGCAAAAATATTCCCAAGGTATAGTTAGTTCAAACCTGTAAGTATATGTTCATATTATCGATGTTTTATTGAAGTGGGCGCCTTCGGAATTTTATTATCTGACATGAAATTTTGAACCTCCATCTGACATTGATTATTGTTTTTGGTTTTACCATACTGCCTATTTGCGTCATAAACGTATTAAAAAGGAGTCACATAAATATATCAAATATATCAAAACATATATTAATAAAACTATTTGATTTTCTTTTAATCTACACATTGTAGATTAGAAGGTCGTATGTGGTTCCACACCAGATATTTCTTTTCTTCTTCTTTACACGTGTTCCAAATGGCAGGATTAGGGACCGTCAATAGATACGCTATTGATAAGAGATTGTGGTTATGATTATAATAAGTATGCATTAATTATCAATGTAACTGAAGGAGCTTGTAAAGTTCAAGCAGCCCTTCCTCCCCCTTGGGGAGGGACTGAAATACGTGGCCTTTCCTCTCGCCATCAATGTAAAATGTATATTATTTTACTATACTCAATTTTACAAAATAGTTGTATTGTCAATGCTGATTAATTAATATTTTAATGTTTACAGATATAAAATTACTTAAATGAGGGTTAGAGGTTATATTGATAATTGACTTGAGGCTAAATCTCGATAAGTACGGACCAATAAGAAATAGATTTGAATGTATAGTCAATAAATGTATTAAATAACAGTTTCAGCATCAAAATGGAAAATCACGGTTGGTCTAGTGGTATTATTGGTCGCCTCACACGCGGTTGAGGCAGGTTCGATTCCCGGTTCTTGCAATTTTTTTTCTGTTAGGTTAGAGTAATTTTTTTTTATCTAATCTACTTTTGTTAGGTTACTGTAGTTTTGTGTATCTAATCTATTTCTGTTAGGTTACAGGAGTTTGGTTTATGGTTGTTCCTATTATACCGTAGATTTTAGATTTTTGTACCTAACTAGCAAAGTTGTCAAACACGGAAACGCGTGATTGGTCCGCATTTATCGAGATTTAGCTACAAGTGATAATTCTATTTAAAAAGTGTCGTTACATCTTAAATGCGCTCCTACCTTTCCGCTGCTAGCTGTACCTACAGGTTAAGCATGTAGCATATGTGGCTTGTTTGCAGTATTGCCAATATGGCCGATTTGTTACAAATTGGGCGATATTAAACCTAATTTCGCGCCCAAAATGCAAGTTTTGCGACAGACGACATTTTGAGTTACTAGAAGAAATGTCATCTATATGTAATTTATTTTTTATGTATGTATAAAGAAAATGAAGTATTTTACATTCAATATTTTATAGAATTTAATTTATTGTATTTTATGTACCTAGATGATATTGTTTAGATACATATTGTAACGACATTCGTACACCGTGTGTGTGTGTAGTGTAAATGCTACGCCACTGGAATTTTAAGAAATCGTTGAGTATCATGTAAACGAGTATTTAAATGTTGTATAAAAATTTATAAGTTGAAACTATTAAATTTGAATGAGAAATCATGTTTTAGTGACACCCCTATTGAAGAATGTTTGAATGTTATCGTATTTAGCCACTGTGTGTTAAGGAATGCGAATTTAAACTTATTGTAAATGGATAGCGTGTGAATTTATGATATGTTGATATTGTGTTAAAGTGTAGAAGACGAATATCTATATTTTTGCTTATATAAGTCACACCATTGTATAATGAAAAATTTGATACATGTTCAAGGACAAATATTATTAGAATTTGCTAAATTTTGCGGAATAAAAGCTTGCATACATATGAAACTTTTATAAAAAGTTGAATGTAGATCTGGACAATATATGGATTGAATTTGAATGTGAATTAGTGCCGTTCCGAAGAATTGTTGGGATATTTGTAAAAAATTCAAGATGGCAGCGATTTTCTAGTTTGGTTTGCGTTGGTTTCGTCTCCCGCTGGCCTGCCTGGCAAAGGCGCACATTAGAAACTCCCCAGGGATAGGTTGTTTTTGGTTTGAGCGGGAAAAATGGATGGCCGCAGGTATATAAGGGAGAAAATTACAGGGTACAGCGGACTAGAGTTATACTTAAGAGGGTGGTCGCGCGCATGTGTTTTGTAACGATCTATGCTGGTTTTTATTTGTAAATAATTAGTGTCGCAGTGCATATTAGTTTACTGCAAAAACCCACTTTGGGGATGAAGTATTTAAACATTTCAAAATGAAATGATGAATTGTGAATTGGAATTGGCAGTTTATAATAAAAAGCAGTCATCTAATGGTTAAGTGTTGTGTATACAGAACCGTAAAATCCAAAAAGGGAACCTGAAGTGATTCTTTATGTAACGAAGTAAAGGTGTGTTAGCATTTATGATATGAGTTAAACAGTATTGCACATTAATATTACTGGTTTGAATAAGTGTGCGATTGTTAACAGTACCAAATCGACCGTTTATAGACATTTGAGAATTTAGTGTTTAAGTGTAAGTAAAATATTCTGTGACAAACATTAATTTTTTTTGAAAGGCATTTAGTAAAATTTGGTTGCGTGTTTAAAGGCATGGATGAACACGAACACTTGAAGCTAGCGAGTAGTGAGACGACCAAACGACGTGAATATTTGGACCGTGTATCAGTGACAAGTGTGGATAAATATTAAGGATTAATGAGAATAAATCAACCTCATTGAACACCAAGTTACACTAGATAAAGAACTATGCAATGTATATATGTAACAATACGTTTAGATTTGAGTGGTAAACTATTATATGTTTAGAGTACAAGATTTAAGGACTTTAATCTATAAGAATTAGTTTTTTTTCTGTATGTGGTGCTTTTCGGAAGTATTATCTGTAAATGTTTTTTTGCAAAATTAGTCAATAGAGTTCGCTTATTTAACTTTTTTAATTGTGATTCCTTACAGTTTAAAGTTTAATGGAGAACCAATAATATAAGAGTTCATTGTTTCTTTGAGTAATATTACATAAAGGATTACACCGTTTAAACGTAATCAACCTTTTGATATTTCGGCTGAGTGATTGATTTGAAAATTGTTTATTTTGAGTCAAATCAATTACGAAATTTAACTACTTTATATTCTTCAATAACCATTGATACACAATACTAAATTTATTTATTAAACAAAAATTTCAAATTTGAATTACAATGATTCATTCATGCTTGTGAATGTTTAAATACATTTAAAGATAAAAGTTCAAATAGTATTTCAGAAAATACATTATTGATAAATGGCGCACTAATGGTAACATTATTCAATTTTTAAGATAATTTTTGTGGTTAAAAATTAATAGACCTAATTATTTTTTTTTCCAAATTGGGTGATATTTGTTTATTTCAGAATTTTTATGACAGTTGCAACTATTAGTCTATGCATACACGAGGGTAAATTGGAAAGTATCCAGATAACGCCTTATTACTTTGATTTTATGGACATACATGGTGTGATCAGTAAGTCTACGACAACGTGTACGTTTCAAAATTTTACTCAGCTTTGGATACATTTATTTTAAGGGCAATTGAACTTAAAGATTTTCAAAATTGAATTGAAATTTAACCTACTCTTTTAAAGTGAAGGTGTGTTGTAGGAATTGAATGTTTGAACTTGAACTTTGTGTACGATTTTACCGAGCAGGCTATATTTCTATCTTCCACAGTCAGGTGGGATTAATTTAACGCTTCGCTTAGGACTATTTATTTTAGAAACATTTAAGATTATCAAAAAATATAAGATTATTGATTGTTGTTATTTGTTGTTTTATGGTAAGTGTGAGGTGCTTGAAACTAAATGTCAACCATTTTACGTCTTTTATTGAAAGCGCCCATTTCCACTGCAGTTAGGTTGGCACCCGCTTACCTTGATAGGCCTGCACGGCGCTAAGTGCGGTTTGATCGTGTAACAACCGCACAGGTAAATATTTGCAAGGATCAACTAGCTCGTCGTTAGGGTCGTGAGTTTTATTTATAATTTATGTTACGTTAAACGGTAAGCCAAATCGGGTAATATTTTTGAAAGCTACCCTGACTTAAATCGCATAAACGTATGCTAACAAAGAAGATGTACTAGTACAGAACAAGGAAAAATGCGTAAAACGACCTTTTGCAATCTCCTTCAGGTCACACACTTAGGTCGAATCTGAAACGTAATGCTTCAAAAACATGGAAGTGTCGCTCTCACTTTGCGGTTTTACTAGAAATAAATAAACTTCTGAACTGACAAACAAATCCTATAAAACTGAAATGCATAACAAAAACACTATAATTAAATTTAACAATCGTGTTTTGTATCAATATAAACAGGCCATATACACCGCAATACATCAACAATAAAAATTCTTGTCAACCAATTCGAACGTCAAATTCACCTCTTAAATTTTAAATACCCACGTCATACGGCCAACGTAGAACATTCAATAATAAAACGAAACAAGTATTTCAATATATAAAACTTCATTTAAACAAATAGGTACAATAGCCGGTGGTGCACACATTTCTAAACATCGAAGTTCATCAATTTTCGAATAAACAATGTTTATATTTATTACAGATAAATTTGAAACAAGACATTTAAATGATTTAACTTACACCAGTTACAGGATATCAGTACCTAGATGGTCAAGGGTGAGTGACTGTTTCACCCGGGTGTATCTCCCGTCGGAACGATCTCCTCAATTGTCTGCGTGGCTGGAAATTCACGATTATCTAAATTGTAATGTTAAAGCTGACAGTGTGATAACTTTTGCCGTCTCCAGAGCTCTACACAATTTCTTTGAAGAAATAATTAATATTTCAACTAAGCACTATTAACTTACCCGCTCTGCTGCCACCATATCAAGCACAAGTCTATTAAACCGTTTATTTGAAAGGTTTTACAGAGCCTAATTAAAATACCTGAAAATATTGTAAAGCTGTGGTAACTTACCTTATTTAATTGGTAAAGCATTTCACTCAAAGTCTAAGAAAAAACAGCAAAAAAGGTTAGACTTACCAAAAGCTAAAATTAAATCGTACCACTATGTCTTATTTTAATTATAAGATGCCAAAAGCTATTTAATCGGTTTTCTTCTTCCCTATTTAAGTTATTTGAATGTTTGTACATCTCAATAGCTTCACGTTGTAAACAAACATAACAATAAGTTTGTCTTGACAATATTTTCATATTATCAAATTGAATGTAATGATTTGATTTATTTAAAGAATGGTCAGTTACCGCAGATTTCTCTGGTTAACCTAATCTACAAAATCTCATATTACGTCTTGTTTCGAAGCTAGGTTTTGCGGATTCTAATGTATACTTTGCTACAAGAACAAGGTAACTTATAGATTCCGTAAGATGACGATGGGTTTGAAGCATCTTTAGGTGACATTAAAGGTTCTTTAATCTTTCTTGTAAGTTTAATAACAGTCCTAACGCTATGATTAATTAGGATTTTTGCAATTCTATCTGTAACTTAAGTGAATACCTATTACCTTGTAGTGAATTTGATAAATATTTATGTTCATCTTTCAAAAGTTCGGGGTCACAAGTTCGTTTAACTTGTAAAATAAAGTGGTGTAAATGGAATGAAAAATTTAATAAAAAAATGTAATAAAGAAATAAGAGTAAAGTTCTCCAAAACACAAATCGTCAAACTGACTGGAGATACAAACCATTCACCACAAATAGTGCCTTTGATTCAGTCGGTAAATTCAATTGGGCCGGATCAATAATTTTGATTTGCTCAATTACCACAATTTCTGCTGTGTTATTTTCACTTGACATAAATATAAAAAATTGCAATGTAATACTAATAAAATGATCTCGGGCGCCAAGTTATTTTTTAATAATGTTGGAACAACTAAACCGAGTTTGTTAACAATAAAAATTTTATCAAAATGTAAAAAAATTAAAATATACAATTATGTTTATTGACAGTTAATATGATTATTAAATAAAATTTATCTTAAAACTATCCTTAAATCATTAAAAATAAATACCTGTACAATATATACAAAATCTTCTTGAGGATCCCTGGTATTATAAAAAAAATGATGCTGAACTGCAAACTAAGATGACGTAATCCTTCTGTAATGTTGCGCAATTTATGCAATAACAATGCTTTTATGTTATCAGCCACACCCAAAACTGAAATTATCTCTTAAAAATTACTTCTTTAAATTGAATAATTCGTTTAATGCATTTCTTGAATTTTCCAATAAAATTTGCAATCATAAAATTAAATGCATATTTAAAATGTAATTATATTGTAAATCGAAGTAAAAATAAAAGTAACAGTAAAAAATAAAAATGCAGTAAAAAAAGTGCCTGAAAAGAGCAAATGTTTTAATTTTTATTATAACAAGTTAAAAGAAATCTTACCATAAAATTAATGGCACTTTCACATCAGGAAGTAAAAAAATCAGAGTGAAAATGGTTAGCAAGTCGGAGGAGGTTAGATGATGATCATGACGCGTTGCGCAAATCAAATGATCAGAAAACAATTTATGGGAATATACCTTTAAGAAAATATGCACTATGAAGATATGCAAATTAAGTTGCCTAGTTCATACCTATATTTCAATAATTAAAAACATTTTCTTATATTTACAACTAAATGAATGAAAGGCCTTAAATTAAGGTATATTTCAATACAACTCAAAAAAGGGTTGTTACAAACTTGATTAATTTCTTGACGTGGATAGTTTTTTGATATCTTATGAAGATATCTATCGGTGTCGGCTTTCGGTCAACCTTAAAACATAAAGAATTATTAGTTTTGGATATTATTATGTCTAGAAACGGTAAAGTTCCGTTAGTTTTTTTCTCCATGGTAAACTGGATGCTTGGATGAATACCATTTATAAAACTAAACATTTATGCAGTGCTTTTTCTCTATGTCTCTAAATAACAAATGTGTTTCTACATATTGATACCACTCGAAAGGTTTCCTAGATGCATTTTGTAAAGCTAATGTTTCAAATTTTTACATGTAAAAATTAGCATGCAGGAGTAAGGGGGCTACTTATAACTGTTCATAGAATGTATCATTCCACTAAAAATAAGTCGTTGCAAGACAGTTCCGAAAAAGAATTGTTAAATCTTTTCGAAACATATGAACAATATATTCAATAGTTTTTTCAGAGGAACTTTTGTAAAAAGTGAAACAATATCAAAACTGACCATTACATCACCATCTTCAATTTTAAAATTATGGAATTTTTGCAATAAATATGTTGTCATAAAAATGTAAGGTGTTTTGCAAGATTGTATATGGGAGAACCAATTGCACTAACATAGATCTAAAGGAACATTAGGTTTATGGATTTTTGGTAGACCATATAGTTTTGGTGGAAGGGTTTCAGAGTTAGTTAGTTTTTTATTTCTTCGAGAATAGAGGAAAATCTGATGTTTTCAAAAGAAGATTTTTTGGTGGTTCACGATAAGTCCAACTAGTTTAATATTAACGTGGTTTATATTTAAAGTAACAGTTGCATTACGTTTATCTGATTATAATTTTATTATATTTTCATTACGTTTAAGATCTAATAAAGCATCGCGCTGACGAAAGGATAAGTTACTCTTTGAAGGTTTTACTTCACGTAATATGTTAACGGTTCTATATCTAGCCTCGTTCGCGGTAACAAAAGAGAAAGATTTCATAGAATTCTCAACATTGGAAATTATTCCTTCAAACGGTATTACTCTTCGTGTTATCGCAAACTTTCCGCCCTTAGAAAGGTCTTCAGTAGCAGGCTTTTGATTATGTGTGATAATGGTGAAAGTTTCCATGTTCATGTTTTACAAATCCGTTCACAATTATTTTTCCTTTAATTGATACCATTGCATCGTGGAGAAGTACACAAAAAATTAAAAAGTGTAGCTTGAGAACTCTTTATAGCGGGATAACAACCCCTCAATCTACACTGACACAACAGGTCACGTTAATTTTTTCCCTGACACAACTATCTATAGACAATCTCGCGCAATTAAATGCTATAAAGAATAAATTATCGATATCTTTGGATACAGTGGAACGGGGTAACTTTGTTACGGGGGTTGTAACTTTGGGACAAATCGCAATTGTCAGCTTTTGAATTTCTCACCAACACGTTTCGTTTTGAATTGATGCAAAATTACCGTTACCGTAACCGATGGCATGTGCTACCGCCACCTCACGGTATCGTTTGGATACTGCTACTCTACAGTTGTCTGAATACAGAGTACTTCTTTCTCACTTCACATTTTCAAGTTTCATTGTTGCTGTGGAAACGTTCTTACGTCAGGGGAAAACTGTGCATATTACAATGTCGACAAGTATGCATTTTGAAACAAACATGTTTCGACACCCATTTCCTTTTGTAATGGTTTTTCAACAGGTGTACGCTACTTTATAAGTTCAACTTTGTAAATGGTTAGTCCTGAATGAGCTAACTTTGCGACTGTCCCAAAGTTACCCTAAATTGTCCTAAGTATTATTCCATGATTTTTTTTAATCAAAACTCACCAACCATACCGAGTAATCTCAAATGTACTCTTGGAACACGGCTATACAAGAATTATACATAAGAAAGTTTGAATGAGGCCTTGTAAGCAATCAAAAACAAACCTTTGTGGATTCGCGAAGCAGCATCAAAATTTGGCATTCCGAAAAATACTTTTTCAGGAAAAACATTCTAATTCTGTGCGCTGGGATCCTGTTTTTACAAAAGAGGAGTAGTTGCAATTCATAGCTTACATTTTTCTGTCACACCACGGATTCCATGTGGATACAGTCGATCTTCGTTGCATCGGGAAGGTAGGTATTGTATAATGAACCCCGTCGATGATCCTGGTGCAGGAAAAATTATCACGAAGAGGGAAATCAAGAAAACTGAGAGAATCCATGAATCATCAAAGGCATGCACAACAATTTTGGTGTGTGGAAATGTAGTAGAGCATGTGGCGCTGCCGTATGTAAACTAGAAAGCGGAGAAAATTGGGACAACCTGAACTGAAAACGATCTCTACAAATGAAATCAGGTTGGTTTGATGGGCACATCTTCGAGGACTAGTTAATATTGTTACTGTTGCCTATAAGCTCTAGGAAGGACCAAAAGCCATTATTGGGGATAACCTTAGCTCCAATATTGATATATAGACACTGCTGATTTGCAAGAGAAACAGCATAAAATTCCTAGCGCTTCCACCTAATGCCAACGTATTCCTTACTGCCACTGGAGGTTGCATACGTTCTCCCGATAAAATTTACTTGGCGAAAGCTGCTGAGAGAGTGGAAGGATACAACCACTAGAAGTCGATGCACATTGGTGTCCAAATAACAAATTCTCCGACCCTGAAAAAACTCTGGAATAATCTGGGCACTGGTTCAGGAAACTTGGTCGGCGGATTGCACAAGTCGGGAATGTATCCTATTGACAGACAGTCGGTCCTGAAAGGGTTGTCTTCATAGAGCCTGGATTCGTCCATTTCTTTCGTCATTGGGGAGTTTCTTAGAACAGATTACGAAAAAAAGGGAACAAGCGACCAAAAGCCGGCGTCAAATCAAGAGAAAAAAGACGCTAAGCGTTCCCCCTGGAAAGAATATTTCAGCTGAAGAGCTTGCATTTGAAGTATCATCTGATCTTGAGTATCGATATCGGATGACGCACGAGCAGAAAAGCAGCAACTATCGCGGCAGAAGAGAGAAAGAAAAGAGAGCAAAAGCAGCAGTGATTTATCATAACAAGACAATGATGATAACATGACCTTAAACGAGGAATGTAGTGACTTGGATGATGAGCCCACTCCTTTGGTGTCACGCCCACAACCTGAAAGTAGCCTCCACAAACTGACTATGGGACAGTACGTTCTTATGAATGTCGACGGTGAACCATAGGCAGGACAGATCACTGAATTGAAAAACATTGACGAAAGACTCATCGCAGTTATGAAGAAATCCGGGGTCCACAGGAAATGGCCAGCAAATCCCGATGAAATTTACTACACGAATGACGAAATAGTGCAGCCGATCAATCAACTTATACAACTTGACCGTCGGGATATTTACAGCGTGAATGAGCTCGAAGCGTATAACTGTTAAATGTTTAAGGCAATTAATTTGAAAATGTAGCATTAATGTGAATGTAAAAATTGGCCTTTTTCATGTAAGAACGTCTACAAAATTTACTACTTATAGATGTTTTTATTTTTGTCTTAGGTGTTCGTAATAAACGACTGATGTCTAACATTGGGACAAATTGATTTGTCCTACTCTTTCAAAGCGAAAAATAGTACTGTCCCAAGGTTTCCCCATACAATGGGGTAAGATTGGGACGCCGTTAGGGGGTGTTTATAATAAAGTCATTCCTTACAGAATAAAGACATGTTCATATTTAGATAGAGGAAGGTCAAGTTAATATAAAACCACAGTTTCAGCGAATTATCTTGGTAAGTATTAACAGGAGACATAAAAAATATAAAAAAGTGTCTCAAAGTTACCCCGTTCTACGGTGCTACTAATTTATGACAACTTCCAATAAATCTAACAATGTAAGACTAAGACCTAGCCCTTCCCAAACGTTACATAAAAATTTATTTGATTTGCCCACTAATTCTTACAAAAAAAAAACCAATTATCTGCCAGTATATTATGTAGCTTTTGACAAATCTGGAAAAAAAAATAATGAAATGTTTTTTAGCTCGTGTACACCTCATACAACTTATTTCATGAGTAAACATTAATAAAGTTGGGCGATTTATACTACTTCACGTGTGTTATAACGACACGACTCCACAAATTACTGGCAACACTGCTTGTTTTTTCTTATAATGGTATGGAAAAATATTATCGCGGCTCTGACTTATTATAATATAATATATATATATATATATATATATATATATATATATATATATATATATATATATATATATATATATATATATATATATATATATATATATATATATATATATATATATATATATATATATATATATATATATATATATATATATATATATATATATATAAGTAAAACAAAGACAGTACAATCAGTTCACGTGCTAAGTGAGATAGAATACACACAAACTAAAAGCGCTGATGCCATACATGAGTCTTTGAGAAGGCTAGTATCAATGACACATTTAATTTAATTGGTACTGTCAACGAGAATTGAAAATCAGTGTTTTTGCAAGTCCGGCACAATACTCGTGTATTCCACTGAAGAAAAAATACAGATTATTAAGTGGTATTATTCAGGAAGCATTGCACTAGAAATAACGGGCAGGTTTGCTTTTTCCTTTGAAAACAAGCCAATTCCATCAGAAAGTATGATTATGCGTACTGTTTGTAAATTTGAAATATGCAGATGTTTAAATAATTGTAGAAAATGTAGTAGCGTTGGTGGTAATGATGGTGAGCATCCTGGTCGTAACTTAAACGAAGAGCGTGAACTACAAGAAATTGCAGTGTGTAGTTTAGCAGAAAGCAATTTCCCCTGCAATATTGAACCAAGAACAGTTCGCAATACCTTGAAAAGGAATAAATACCGTTGCCATAAGTTGCAAACTAGACAAGAAATTTTTCCAGAAGATCATCAAAGGCGTATGGAATTTTGTGAAGAAATGATGAATCGGGCTAATGAAAACGAAAGATTTATTGAAAATATTTCGTTTAATGACTAGTATTCTTTTAACTTACATGACCATCGCAACCCGTCTGTCGCTGTTGGTTACTCTCGGGAAGACAAACACATTAGTATTCCTTACCGGACACAATACCCCCAAAAAGATAATGTGTGGGCAGGAATTTTAGGCAATTCCATAATTGGTCCATTTTTTATCAACGGAAACTTGAATGCGGACAAATATTTAGAACTGTTGAGAAACCAGATAGTTCCAGCTGTTCAATGCCTCAATATAAATTTTGATGACATTTGGTATTAACCGTATTATTAGTGAAAAGACACTATTAAATATCCTCATCGCTCACCTGATATCGCGCCGAACGACACCCGAAATGAATTTTATGACAGATTGGGTTTCTGCCTTGCGCAAGGTGGAGGTCTTTTCGAAAATCTTTTAAAGTATAGTTTTAAAAAAAGTGTATTCTGTTTTTTTTTTCTAAAAATAGTTGGTTTTTCAATAAGAATTGTAATGCTAAAGTTAAACCTTAAACTTAAGTTATACTATCAATGTAAATGTTAATGTTCTTGTTTGTAGTTCTCGTAAGTTTCTTCTTGGTTCTTCTTACGAGTAGTAATCGAACCATGTCATAAATTCGCAATTAGAATAAACTTCGATGTTTGAGGTATTATCATTTAATGTTTAAGTGTAAAGTATTTACTTAATAGTTTCAAAACACACGACTTTTCAACATCATCTTAACTGCTTTGGTTTCGTTAGAAATGTTGAAGCTAGATTGAAAGAGACTTAAGCGTCTGTCACAATGATGTTAATGTTAGTGTTAAGATGTTAATGGTAATGATAGTGTTAATAGTGGTCACAATCATGTTAACCAAATTCTTAACTGTCTTGCAAATTTAAAATTCGCGGTGTAATATGGGAGGAGCTACATTTAATCAGTTTCACCAACTTTAACCTACAATCGCGTACAATTTTTGTTGAAGTGTAGAAGAATTTACATTAATAATATTATAATAATGGAATCGTTTTATCTGAAAAAGCTGAAAATTCTGCTCCTAATAAAGAAAAAAAATCAAATTAGGAAAAATAGATGGAATCGACGAATATTGGCGAATTTCCGTTATTTCAAATTTGAAGTATATGGTCCGTCAAAAATTTAAGTCACACAAATCGCATGAATAAGAGATCGCATTTCTATTGGTAGATGTTAGTCGTGATGTTAGGAAATCCAGAAATATTCTGTACTGTTAACAAGGGCGTAGCCAGGATTTATAACGGGGGGGCAAACCATGGTCCATGGTCGTTCAAAATGTAAAATTTTAAGATAAAAAGAAAAGGCAAATAAAAACAAAACTTTGAGATTTTAATTATACTTAAATTAAGCTAATAACATTCTTCTTGGGTTTAAACTAAATTTATCCAAAACTTTCTTCACTATGCAGTCCTGATTTTCCTTAAAAATTTTCGATGCACACTCATCAAACACAACCCAGTGAGTCTGTCATCACCCATTGTACTTCTGAGCCAGGTTTTTACCCTTCGCAGGGTACTGAACGATCTTTCCACGGTAGCAGTAGTGGATGGCAAAGCACTTAATATTAGCAGTGCGTGCCTTGTTGCAGGGAAAAAAACATTAGCTTCCTCCAAAAGTGCAGCCACTTCAATGTCCTTTAATTTGTCTTCTGCTAAATCCTTTTTCTTCCACATATTGTACCACAAATCTAATTCTGCAGAGACATCACCCAACTTATAGAATTCCATGAAAGATTCTGCATTATTTTTGAAATCTTTTGAAGCCATTTTGAGGATGCTTGAAGGATGAAGATAAGTTAAAGCAAAAGCAGGTGTATTTTCGTTGGAGAATCTAGCATCCAAAGACGAAGTTAAAGAATCAAGATAGGGGATGATTATTGACCGCTTCCAGTATTCAACTGCAGACTCAGATGGTGGATTACTTCTGTGTACTTGCTTTTGAGTGACTCGTGGTACTGACAACTCAACCCCTACTTTCTCTGAGATATCAAGTGATTTTTTAAATAATTCATAAGAAACATTTTCGACATCTTGTCGATCTTCTTTGATTACATCTAGAATATCATCAATATGTTTCTTCACCATAACCAAATTCATACTTTTACCTTGTAAAACGTTTACAACGGGTTCCAAAATTGCAGAGTATCTTGCAATTATGTTTAAGCCTAAGATGAATATTGGTTTAGTAACTGCACAGTGCAATTGGTAGGCAGATTTTCTTGTTGCATAGTTTCCTTCGATAGATAGATGTTCTAGTGCCTTAACAATGTCAGTGAAGCTTTCTGAAAATTTTTTTATGCTCTTATATTTTTCCGACCATCTGGTCTCACAGAGCCTTGAAAGATTTGGAACCACAAAAGAAGGTTATTGTGTTTTTAACCGTTGCAATTATGTTTCTTATTTCTGGTAGCTTGCTAGTATCATTGACCACAAGATTTAGTCTGCGGCTGGAGCAATGGAAAAATAAAGGTTTACCGTACTTTTTTTTAGAATGCCTGTACACTACCTTCTTTGCCGGCCATCGTGGAACACCCGTCAAATCCGAATCCCTCACAATTATCGGCGGAAAAATTATTATCTTCTAAAAAACTTTGAATTGCGTAGAAGAATCTTGACATTTTAACTCAATGTAGCCTACAAATTCCTCCCTGATTATTTTTTGGCTTTCATCATAGAACCTTAATCCAATCGAAAGCTGCTCTTTTCCAGCGATATCTGTTGTTTCATCAGCCATTACAGCATAAGCTTTTGCCCGTTTACAGTCTTCGATTATTTTTTCTTTGATAACTTCACCGCATAATTGTATGATCTCATTTTGAATTGTTGGTGAGGTATAGACTGCGTTTTTTTGACATTTAACCAAGTGGCTCTTTAGCTTCTCATCACCAGAGTCAATCCTCAAATTTAAAAGGTCAAAGAAAACTCCCTCATTTCCTTGTTTTCCTCTAAGCGGCAAATCATGAATTCCACAAAATATTATGCATGAAATAATTGCTGACAATATTTGTTTATTTTCTTCAATCGTCTTATGGTGCCCTATTTGCAACTGGACATCAACAGGAGCATTTTCAAGAAATGCTTTTGCAGCAGCTGTTGAATATTTGTGGTAATGGCTGCCAACGTGCTTTCTACAATCTTCAAGTATATCCTTAAACTTCATGTAAGGCCTTGCCATAAATGACCCCAAAACTCCTTTAACTGTAGCAATTCTTGGCGGAAATAAAACACAATACAAACATAGAGCACCTTTCAAACGACTTGAGTACACCAGCCATGGAGTATATTGATCTAACCAGCGATGGTTAAATTTTCTTTTCAAGTGAATGGCATCAGAAGCAAAATCGTAATTGGATAATGGAACCCAAGAGTTTGTCAACAATTCCTTCTTTTTTTCAGAAGGCAAGTTATTGGCACAACTAACATAACGGCCAATGTCATTTTCATGGTAGCCATTGCGTTCTTCAGTTTGTTTAGAGGTCCCAGTTCCAGAGACAGCTTCATGTAGATTTGAAGAACTACTTGAGCCTCCTTCAAAAATAGATTCCGATTTTGATGTTCCGACCATTTTATTTTCATCTTCATCACAATCATTGCTTCCACTTCCACTACTGTCATCATGAACTTTTTTCCGTTTTAGAGATTTTTGACCTAAAAATAATAACCTAATATCATTCTTGTTCTTAGTCCCTAGTATAAAAATTAGTATAAAACAAAACTACCATGTAATGATAGCTTATATGGTGGATATACTATATCCGATGTTAATATTTTTTCTCTAGATTAAAAACACAAAATGAAATTAATAGCACGTATAAAGTGCTGTTTGATCTTTAATATGTGAAAATTTCAAGTTTTTATATTTAGTCCCATTTGAGATATCAGCTGTCAAAATCGGTGCATTATTGTAATTTTTGTTATAATTAGAAGGCAAAAAAGTCGGCATCATGATAATGAAAAATATATAAAATTATATTAATAATGCACAGAATCTTTTGCCAAAGCTAATAAAAATTGTTTCACAAAGATACAAGGAAAGAGTAAAGAGCAATTGCCAATTTTGTAAAGGGCTGCAATTGAATTTTTTCCAAAGGTTGCGATACAAATAATTTTGAGCAAAAATTAACATCGGATATAACATATCTACATTATAAGCTATCATTACATGGTAGTTTTGTTTTATTTGGTGCTGGTCGAGCAACCAATTTTCAAATTTTTGGACCATTTCTAATGGAATGACTCTAAAGTTTTAATTAAAAATTTAATTTTCTACTGAAATTATTTAACTTACCTTTTTGTAACCAATTTATTATATCCATATTGTCTTTTCCCGCTTGTTTCTCAGGCAATAATTTAACACTGATAACTATTCACACCAACTTTATTTAAAACCAATAAAGTTAACAAAACAACACAAATATTCACTTTCTCAACACTTTTTAACTATTCTGCTTTTAAATCTCGCGCCTCGCTTTCTATTCGCCGTATGCAACTTCGTATCCTGCACTGTGTACTGTACTGTACTCTCTGTCTTCGCGCCGGATAGGCAATTTTATATACCCTTTTTGAGCCTAGAAATTGTCAGAACATTCGAATCGCCGGTTCCCGTATATTCCTCACTTGTATCTCGATTTTTCTCGAAGAAAACCATTGGCGTTTCGTTTCACTATAAAATAGGACACTGTCGCTAGACAAGAGCACTTACACACCAACTCAATAGTTGTTGCAAAAAATATTGTCCTATGTTAGGATTTGGAGCAAGTTGTGTTTTAACCACTTGATAGTTTTGCACCAACTGCACTCGGGCGTGACATTTTTTCGTGCACTGGCGATCCCGAGTCTCGTTCAGGCAACTTTTGTTTTAACTTGTTGGTGCAGGTCTTACGTACGTTATAAGAGTATTTATTTCGGATTCTGATGTAGGATTGTGTATTGAATGTTTCAAAATATTTCACATTAAAACTACTTATTGAGTAAATTTATTTTAATTAATTAATAGGATTAAAAAATGTAGTTAAATGAAAAAAAAAAGCGACAATTTTTTTACCATTTTTCTCAAAAATGTCCGACTGTTAAGTGGTTGAATCGAACGCTAAAAATTGACGTATCCTGAGAGTAAATCGAACACTCGTTTTTATCCAATTCTGGTGTGGGACAATTCTGGTGTGCACCAATGCATTAAATGCATAGATCGAAAACGCTATTAATATATATTTAGCACTATGTCAGTTTTTCAAACAGCTTTGTTTTTGCTGGTGAAATGTATTTTAGTGATAAAGGACACGCGAATAATTTTATTTATTAGAGCTTATTAATTAATTTTAAAATGTTCATAAAAGCAACCAAACGACCACAACAACAAACAAAATATATAAAACAGATAACAAAAAAATATGCAGAACAGAAAAATATGTATATTTTAGATTTAATTTTTTGTTTATTAAAATTTAAAAATTATTTAATTTATTTTTGCCCTTCCAGGGGGGAGGGGGGCAGTTGCCCCTCCCTGCCCTTCGCTGGCTACGCCCATGAGTCTGTTAACATGTCCACGTAACATAACCATTACCATTAACATCATTGTGAACAATTGCTAACAGACAGCATTTTCTGTACTTTAACATTTTAACTAACATTACCACTACCGTAACATTAACATCATTGTGACAGGTCAGTTAAGTAGTTCATATTTTGTGCCTCCATGCAAATATGTACAAGTGGCAACATCGCTAAAGTTATGTCTCTCTTACACTCATATAATGCTTATTGGGTTCCTTTCTAGCTTATTATAAGTCAGACCCGCAATAATGTTTTTCCATACCTGTATGGGTACCTTTTTGTCGTACAATAACAATTCTTGGAGATACTTTTACTAGGTAATCTTGAATCATTTAAGTAAATTAATTGAATTTATAATTTTTTTAATATTTTCCAATCTAAACTTGAATCTGCTATTTACTAAGGCTTTGTTTCCTTGTTAGCCTAAAATAAATAGTCAATTTATGTGTTTTTTACAGATTTATGATGGATTTAGTGTTTGACTTACCAAATGAAATTACCAACAGATTACTTTGCTTCATCTGTGGAAAATATTTATCTTGTGGGCCTGTTAAAGAAGAAAATGGTAATTTAGTATGTGGACGATGCAATTCAAGTGACTTAAATACTGGACTACAAATTGCTTTTGAAAAGATTCTGAAAAATTTTACATTTCCATGTCAGTATGAAAAACAAGGGTGTAAAGAACGTGTCTCGTTTAATACAAGCATCCAGCATGAGGCTAATTGTGATTATTGCACATTACAATGCCCATCAAACTCATGTACTTCTTTAATGCGCTTTTCTGAGTTTCACAATCATTTTAAAGAACATCATCCAAATTCAATTATCAGCAATGGTCAATTTAAACTTAAGGTAGATCAAGATTCAAGTTGTAATTTATTAATGGTTGAAGATAATTTCACTATTGTCATAAAATATTGTTATGATTCTGCAAAGAACTGTTTGCATTTAAATGCAGAAACTTTACTAATTGGTGGTCAATTAATTCATTATAAAATGCAAATTTTAAATGCATTAGATCTTGATAACAGCATTAACCTACCCAAACAACAGTGTACTACATATAAATCTTCTGTTATTTGTGAAGAAAACGCTGTTACGCTTCATATTGAAAAATATCTTTTTGTTCTTAATAATCCATCAAGCATAATTTTTAGGATAACATTAAATAAGTTAGAATCAAACTAGTATCAAAGAAAGAATGATTACAGAAGACTAAATTAAAATGTATGTAGGTACAGTTGGTGTACTACTGGTAATTAAAATGTACCTACTACCAATATTATTTTACTTTTAGACCTTAATCCCATTTGTAACAGGTATGGTGAACCCAGATAGACACCATACTTAAATAAAATATGCATGCTATACTAACTGTCTTACCTATAACTTAAAGGTGTATCCGACACAAACTTTATTAGATTTGTGTAGATATTTGAATAACAACTTACCAAATAAACTCATAATTTATGACATTCCACAGGGATCAGTTTTTGTTCTCCTTTTTTGTATATAAACACACCATCACTAGGCAAAGATATCAAGTGCATCTTGTATACTGTTTCGATTCTACATTCAGTTAACTACAAGAACAAAGAAGGCTAGTACCACTATATTATTTTTTTAATGGGTACAAATAGGAAATCGTGAGGTTTTACGATAAATTTAATACTTGGTGATTATTGGAAGAAATTTACAATGTAAGACTGTTAAATAATTATGACATGGCTGTGTACAAGCAAGATGTTTTAGTGGTTAACCCGCCTCCCCATTCGAAGTAGTGCTTAAACAATTTGATCAAATTTTGAAACACTGCTTTAAGATGTATATGTATAATACTAATTGTAAGGAAACATACTGTTTTATATGTTACCTAAAGGCCTAAATACTAATATCAATGAATTTTTAAAAAAATAATCGCTTGTTGACATTATTCTATCTGAAACTTCGTTAGATTAATCTATAATGTAGAACTGTTTCAAAAGAGTTATTATTTTTTAGATATGGTAGAAATTTTTTAAGATGTAATTTATTTAACAGAGGTGGCATAGCAATTCCTGTTAAATCCACTTGTGATGCCTTTAAGTATTCCGATTAGGGTACCAGGTATGCTATTACTAAAAGATTACTTATAGCTGTTTCAACAGTTAATTAACTGTCAAGGCTTAATAGCAGCAGGGGTTTAATACCATCATGTTAAATTAAAATTGACGAAGGTCTTAAAAAATGTCATTTACAACATTGATCACCGATCATCGTTATTATTAGCAACTTTAACATTTCCGAATTTTGTAATTCAAAAGAAATGAGTTTGAAAACAAAAAGGTGTGAACTAACTTCATGTCAGTGATACATTTATAGCAAGTAAATAATACCTTTAATCATAAAAATCATTTACTCGGTTTTGTGCTGTGAATATCCTCACTTTGAAACCACCAGTTTTTAAATGCGAAAATTGACAATTACGAGAAGAGCAATATTGCCCGTTGCTAGAAATTTTTGTAATACTACAGAAAGCAACAGAAAAAGCTGCTTTTAGCTGTCAGTATTATGTGTAATTCACATTTAGATCATGTTGAGTGGTGTGACAAGCCTCCATCTTTATTTAGTCTTAATGGATTACGACTTTAATGGGTACACTTTGAAAGGTGTGTGTTGTTGCCAAGTAAACAACGGACAATGGAATTCTCCAAAACTAGCCCTCTATATTTTTTGCTATTTGTTGGCATACAACACTTGTGCTATAAATGTTTTACAGCTATCATAGGAAAAAGCATGTGGAAAAATCTTTTACTACCTATGCAATGATATCTCCAGTTCACTGGTGTTCATTATCATGCCGAGAACCTTTCACTACATTCCACAAAGTTTACAATAATGATGGATGTGTGCTTTGGGAGGATTACATGGAAAATAAGTGCTAATTAAACACTGTTAATTTATTATAGGTTTTGTAATGAACGTATAAGTTCAAAGGTAAATATGTAATTAAAAATTATTATTAATTTGATTAAATACATAAATAAAAAGTTTACCTCGAGTCGGATTTGAACCTACGACCTGTACTTTGCTAGAGAACCGCACTTACCAACTGCGCTGTTGAGATTCAAGCCCCAGTCGATGTAAATTTTGTCTTTATGTATAATAATAATTTTTAATTCAACACTTTTAAATTTTCTAATCGGATATAAGCGCGACCTAATTTAGCTTATTTGAAATTTGATAAAGAGCATCGCTATTATCAAAATTTAAGACACATTTTACCTCATTCATCTCATCGTTTCTCACCTTGAACGATTATATTGTAATAGTTTATTAACAACCCGCAAAACATCTAATATCCCTGATGCTGGTTCATAATAATAATAATGCTCATTCGATGATGGTTACACTTTTAAATACATGCAAAGGATAATATACAGCCCTTATCGGTCACCATTATTTCATAGATGTGAGATTATTCTTAAATCCGCTGTTTTCAGCACGACCCTGGAAAGACTACACACGCTTTCAAACCTTCTTCCTCGATCTCAGAAGCTGTACCGTATTCATCTTCTTGAATTTATTTTTACCCGATTTCGAGCCAGTAGTACGTTTTCTATTTTATCTTGAGATATTTTCTATTGTTACTAACTTAGCAAACCACTAATATTAGCACATATATAAATTACAACGTATTTGAAATGACCCTGTGTTATTGATATTTTATAGCAACGGTTGACCCTGGAATTTTTAAATGTTAATCAAATAACACAGATGTAGGCACTTGCTCTCAGGCCTTCGCCCCCTTGCCGTCGCTGCCATGGCTGGCTGGCTGAAGATTGTATTCTAATAAGGCAAGTATAGGAACTTGTGTTAGGGTCTGTGCCCCTTGTTGCAGCCCCTTAACGACAAATAGTATTCTAATAAGAGGCCCTAATGATAACTTATAAGACAAGAATAGAAACTTGTGTTAGGGTCTGCGCCCTCCTGTCGTTGTCTCCTTGTTGCGAAATTTGAATTTGTGTCGCCATCTAGTTGTGTATGGACTAGAGTTATATTTCTAGGACTAATTAGGGTTTTGTTTGTGTTACCATCTAGTGGTATATTTTAAACTAGCGAATGTTTTCTGTAATAATTAGGTTTTGTTCGGGACGCCATCTAGTGTGTAAAGACTAATGAATGCTTTCTGTAATAGAGGTTGATCATGTTTGTCTTTCCCTCGTCTCCCTCGTTTCTTTCTCAAACAAATAAATCAATTAAGCAGATTAATCCCAAACAAATCATGTTCGACCAAATCAAACAACCAGATCAATCTGAATCAATCAATCAACCAAAACAATCTCAAGCAATAAATCATAACTTACAGCTGGCGAAAACCAGCTTACAGTTCAAAAATACTGATTGGACTAACTTAAGCTTTACTCAAACCAACCAACCACAATTCAAACATATCAAATTTATTTAACTTAATCGTACAAAATCAGCTCTCAATTCAAAAATAGCAGAATGATTTAACTTATAGTGTGCAAAAGAAAACTAGTCTCACACTTATTGTAATTACCCATCTAACCATCCTTTCACATTAACTGCAGTATTGTTAGTGCAGGTTCGAACGCCGTTAGGAAAACAAGTTTAAATACATTAAATAAAAATTGAAAGGAAAGCTTAGCGTTTGAAAATATATTATAAAAAGCAATACATCATTTATTTAATCACATCTTTATCAGTCCTCTTCTTTTTCCTCGACCATGATTTGTCGCTATCATCATCATGGTTTTGAGACTCATCCTTCTCCTCCATCTCACCGCTCTTCTTCCTATTCTGTGAATCATCACCATCATCTTAGATTTGAGTTACATTTATATTATCCACTTCATCGTTTCCATCATCATCTTGAACGGTTATGTTGTAATCGTTTATTAACAAGTCAGTAAAATCTCTTATGTCCGCTGATGTTGGCTCGTAAACACAGGAATACATTATAATAATGCTCACCCTATGATGGTTACACTTTAAAGAGCGAAACGTGTTAGAAACGAGAATGTTGTCAGCCTTGGGTCTTGTGCGCGGGCGCACTCGTTAATGTTCGGATAGGATCGGTTATCTTCGGAGAAGCTTGGAATGGGGGTCTCCGAAACAGACATCGCAGCCATCTTAGCAGAAATACCTCTCCCAAAAAGAAACCTAGATTTACATACATGCCCCTAGGGAATATATTAGAGCGTGGTTACGGAAACAATGCCTAATTCCCGCCTCGCGTTTTAGGTTAGGTCAGGTCAATACACGTAAAATATTAAGTTAGGTTAATAAATGCACGGTTTTGGTTAGGTTAGGTTGATACTTGTACAATATTAGGTTAGATTAATAAATGAATAATGGGGTTAGGTCAATACTCACGCGCGAGTATTGACCTAACCTAAACCGTGCGTGGGTGGGTGGGTGTGTGTGTGTGTGTGTGTGTGGGTGCGTGCGTGCGGGTGTGCTTGTGTGCGTGTGCGCGTGTGCGAGTGCGCGCGTGTGCGAGTGCGCGCGTGTGCGTGCGCGCGTGGGCGTGTGTGTGGGTGGGTGCGTGCGTGCGTGCGACCGTACGAGCTAGGGTGGGTGCGTGCGTTCGTTCGTTCGTTCGTGCTTGCGTGTGTGTGTGTGTGTGTGTGTGTGTGTGTGCTTCCACCAGGGGTGTATCTATACGAAGCCAATATAATCTCGCAGGTGTTCTGCTATGTCTGTGGCCTACAATTCACGTCCAATGAAAACTGCTGATGGCGACGGTGACAACACAGCTTATTAGAAATAGTTATAGCGTTAATAAATTATTACTAAAAACACTTTGTCTTTTTTAATAGAGCTTATAAAACGAGATCTTTTCAAAATGTTGGTGTAATTTAATTATAAACCGTAACTGGATACTTTAAACAAAAGGATCAAAGAGTTTGATCATGATTCATAATTAAAACCAGGATAAGTGGTACGTAACAGAGGTTGTTGTAGTCCCGAGAGTGGATCAATTAGCCGTCCAAATAAAATAGTTACTTGTTACACGATTTAAAAGATTGTTAAGTTTTTAAAAAAAGAATATGTCGTGCTATGAACTCACAATCGTAGATAATCGAGATTTTGGGGATTTAATGATGAAGTGTTATTAATTTTTTTATTAGAGATTATAAAACAAGCTGATTAATTGTAACTCGTAATTAAAAACAAAAGACCTGTGATACATTATGACCATAACAGAGGATTAAGTTCAGAGAGCAGGTTCAAGCGTTCTATATTTGCCTTACAAGTTAGTGTTAGTACCCCTTATTTTCAATTTTCCACTATAACAGTTACAAGGGCCTATGTATGTGCTTTTAGAATATACCGCTAGGTGGAGCCACCTCGATTACAAACAAACATTCATTAGTCCATACACCAGCAGATGGCTCTACAAACAAAACCAAATTAGCCCTAGAAATATACCGCTAGATGGTGTCATCAGCAAATTCAAATTTGCAGCCAAGGGGACGAAGGCCCGAAACCAAGTTCCCATATCTGTCTGGTTTGATCAACATTTAAAAATAACGAACTAAATTAACTAAAACTGAGATGCACGTATTTATAATACGTTTCTAGGGTCAGATTAAGTCATTGAAAATTCACAAGGCTGACTCCGAGGCCCAAACCCATAGCCAACTCTAAGACCAGTTCTCAAGGTAAAATGGTTTTATAAAAAATTCCCAACATTTAAAGCATGTTGTTGCAAAGCAGACTAATTAGGTAACTTAATTACTCATTTTATATATGTAATGTTGAGGGTAACTTTTCCAAGGTGAAATTGTTTTATAAAATTCATACAATAGAAAAATATCTCAATGTAAAAATATAAACAAAATTAATCATTTTATATGTATAATGCTGAAGGTATAATGTTGAATATAATTTCCAACCAGGGGCAAAGGCCCGAGAGCAAGTTTCTATACCTGTCTTACAAGATAGCATTAGGATCCTTATTCAAATTTCCCCCGGAGGTGTTGAACTCGAACTTTTTTTCGACTCAGGGTCAACTCCAGGCCAGACCCGAGGTAAACTCCAATACAAAACCCCAAGGTCAAACTCAAGGTCAAATCCGAGGTTAGCCTCAAGGCAAAATATGGCCTCCACGTGGGCGGCCATGAGTATTCCCAAGGTCAAAAGTGAAAGCTAAAGTGTCTCACTACTACTTCTAATTATTTAAAGGCGTACATCAAAGTAACTATTCAGGTCAACCCTTCGGAAATAGTGGTTTGATAACAGAAAAGAAAGTTTAAAGTTCTGTTAGGTGTAGTAGGTCCTGTGTAGGAGTTTTTAGGGGACGTTAAATGAACACATTAATCAATACTATAAGATGCACCATTTTTCTATTCCAATAGCCTCTCGTATAACTATTTCATATAAGTGCTATATTGGTGCTATTAATTTTATATTGTTAGTATCCATCCGACGGCCAGTGTCCAGATGGTGAGTGGTTAATGAAGAACTGGTGTTACAATTTTTTATGCCTAATTTGTCTGGTATAACTCGTACTTCAATCAGTACAAGGTATTTCATAGACTCCGTGACATTCACCAAAGATTTTGCCTTTAGGGATTCGTATAGTCACTAAAGGGTAATATGGGGTTTAAAAATTTTTGGGAATTGGCTTACAGTATTAGAAATACGATCTGTCACACCTTTTATATATGGTAAGATAATTGAAATTTCTGTTTCTTTATTAGAGATGTCACGGTCTTCATGTTGTCTCGTTTGACTTTTTATTATTTTGCTATCTCTCTTAGAGGACAACCATTTTGAATTAGAATAAAAGTAATGTTTCTCATTTGATTTATAAAAATTATGTATGATATTTCTGATTATGGGTTTTTCATAATTTTTAATTTTAATTTTTAATATTTCTCCCTGTGCATTTAAGATTGGGTTGTATTAGCGGATCTTTAAATAGTGGTTCTACGTGTGTTTCATTTTTTATTACAAATATAATTAAAAACGTTGAACACAACTTCTCGCGCTTGAGGATTAAGTCTTTTGTTTTTCAGCGTAGAACACATGATAAATAAAAACTGTATGCTTTTTATTTGCTCTTTGCCCTTCAAAGTTCAACTTCTTTGTAATTTTCGTCAATTGGTTTTGAAAATATCGGCGAAAAACCGAAAATGGCGGATTTCGTTTTTCGCCAGTAAATCCGAAATGGTTAATTTGACAGCTGTCACAATGTGAGATTATTCGGACACTTTTTTAAGACGAATGAGATGGCGTGTATGACATGTCACAATCTTCTTTTGTTATCCCACAATCTGCCTCAACTTTCATTTTTCTTATTGCCGCCATATTAGGTTTTTCGATTTTTTGAAAGAGCGCAATATTTCCAGTTTAGTGATGTCTCACAAGTGCATAAAGGATTAGAGTTTCATCGAAATATCTCGAAATATTTTCAAAACCAATTGACCGATCGTAAATCTGAAACCGGATATCGAATGCTCTAAGCTTCCTCTAAAACTTTCCCCATTTAACCTTTGCCGTAAGTATAACAGAAGCCGAGATCCCTTTATAGAGAAGCGAATTTGGGACACTATATATATATATATATATATATATATATATATATATATATATATATATATATGGGAAAAATTTTATTATTGAAATTTCTGAAAAACTCTATTGGCGGTTTGCTTCTGCATGTCTGACAACCAAAAAATCCATTGTAACATTTGCCACTCGACAATAGATTTGGCGGGAATTTTGAAAAATGGGTCTTTGTTGCATTCTAAATACATTTTTAAAATTCCCACCAAATCTATGGTCACGTGACAAACGTCACAATGGATTTTTGTCAGCATGCAGAAGCAAACCGCCAAGAGTTTTCAGAAATTTCAGTTATAAAATGTTTGCCATGTGTGTCCAACTTTGTGGCGGTCCCTGTATATATATATATATATATATATATATATATATATATATATATATATATATATGCCCATAATTGTGGTGTAGACCAGATGCTGTAGTAACTGTCGTATTTTCTCGTTGTAGTCAGCTTTGTAATATTACCAGCCGATAAAGTAAAAGCAACAAATGTCAAAAACTCAAGACATTTCATCTATATGCTAAAGGGGCACAAGGTACAACTAGAAGTTCTACTGATTAGTTTCAGCGTAGTATCGATATTTACAAATGTGCCGATTAACGATACAGTAAACATAATGAAACAAACATGTCAACCAGATTAAGACACGTTAAAATTAATAGAACAGTGTCTTAAAAACATATACTTCATCTACGAGGATCCAAGATACAAGCAGATAGAAGAAGTACAAAAGGGCTTTCGCTAGTGATACCAAACGTAATTATCAGAATTTAGAGAAGCAGACATTTGGAATAGAAACATATAAACCAAAGTTATGGCTACATTACGTCGACGACACTTTTGTGATTTGGACACACAGAAAAGATAAACTGGAGAAATGTCTAAAACACTTAAACAGCACGCACCAAAAGATACAGTTCACAACGGAAATGGACAAAGAAAAGAAACTGCCATTCCTAGACGTGCTTGTGTACAAGAAGAACAATGGAAACCTGACACATACAGTACATACAAAAATACACATCCAAACAGATATCCCAATGCAGAATTTCATCACCACTCAGCATAACTGCAACCTGTCGTAAAAAAGTTCATAACAAAATCCAAACACCTAGCAGACGCGTACAACGTGCATAAAGAGATGAGGAACTTTAAAACAACACTTTTACAGAATGGTTTCAGCGAAGAAAATATGACAAGAGCCGAAAAATCAACACAACCAGAAGACAATGACAGGGAAAAATCGATATCGAAGGCGCGTTTACCATATATAAGAGGCACCATGGACAGGATAAGCAAGATATTAAACGAAAACTACACTGAAGCAAGTTTCACTACCAACAAAAAAAGAAATTTTTACAAAATCCGAAAGCAAGCACAGAATTAGAACAAGAGATGTACGAGATATAATGCAGAGGTTTTCCATAAACCTACATAGGACAAACAAATAGACGTGTCAGCGTGAGAAGCGAGGAGCACCGCAAGAGAACCAACCCACATCATCACTCGCACAACATGTAAGCAGTACATCACATGTAACTGATTTTGAAAACACAAAAATGGTAGCTAACATACAATACAAACCACGTCGTATAATAAGGGAAGGAATTGAATTTGAAAATCGTCCAGGAAACTTATATAGAATGGTGACAAGACAAACCTACGTTCCAAATATGTGGTCGTTCTGTGGAACGGTGTGGCCGGTTAATGGTTACAAACAGACAAAACACACACATTCATTTACGTATTATAAATAATAATAATATATATATATATATATATATATATATATATATATATATATATATATATATATATATATATATAGGGCGGCAATTTGTACGTTTGTTTGTGGCTACATAACAACTAAAGCAAGTGCGGTCATAATTTTAAAAGATACTTCATCAGTTTGAAAGACGAGCAACTAAATTTCATCGTCGATGGTTTAGTAATACTTTTAAATCCCTTTCAATGGCTATGCCAGAGGTCAATCAAATCTGGTATAAAAATGTACAACACGCGGTGAGAAAATTAGATATATTTTATTCTAACAAAAGATAATGTTTAGGTATTTTTACTTACCGCCTATCGCATAGGTAAACATTGTGATATTAATAATACTTCTGCTCTGATTGTGATAGTTACAAGACAACTTTATTTAATTTTCATACAAATAAATTAACAGAAATGCTTGTTACTGAGTATTTCTTGAATTTCCAGAAAAGACTTTCCTTTAGTTTCCGGAAGTACAAAACTAGCAAATAAGGTTCCATAAAGGCATATGCCACTGAATATCCAAAACATTACGTGCATTCCCCACTCTTCCGACAATGGTAAAAAATACAATGATGTCAGAAAGTAACCAAGACTTGTAAATACAGAGCAAATTGCAGATGCAACACTTTTAATGTCGTCTGCAAAAATTTCACCTCTTATAATTGATGGTACTGCACTGATACCAATTGGGAGAACTATTAAATAAATTGTCAGGCATGCAGTAGGTAACCAGGACAAATGACGTAAATCCGTTTTGACCACATCTTGCAAAAAAAAGTAAACGCCTTCTGCTCCAAGTGTAACTGCACATCCCAACGCTGATATTATCAAAATAATTTTGCGTCCTAATTTATCTGATAAAAAGGCTGCTAGTATTACTGAAACTTAAGTGTTAACACTTCAAAAAAATCTGTTTCCTTACCAGATGGTAACTGCACAACGCCAAATATAATGCTGGAGACTTGTGGAGAAATACTGCTAGTCGTTAGTCCAATTATTGTTTGCAAGTAAGACTTTAATGTGGCCACTCCACTAAATGCTGACAATAATCCTACATCTAAACATATAATATGTATTATATGAAAATGTAAACTTTCACCATTAACACTCATAATAAAATACTTATCTTTTTTGGGATTTTTTAATGGTGTACTTTAAATTATACAATCTAAACGTTTCGATAACACTTACAGTTATCTTCGTCAGTAGTAATGTTTGTTAAAAATTGTTAAAGATGTAGTAAACAATTTTGTCAAATGTGAAAAATTCAAACATAAACATAAGCCTGCTATTAATATAACAGTTTGAGAAACGTATAAGCCAACTATAAAATTGTAGTAAAGAATAACTAGGTCATTAAAATTAAATATTGTTAAACTGCCTCAAAGATGACAAACCAGAACACTCTCTACGACGAAAGCTAACGATGAAATTTGCCAGCCAAAAAACACATTTAACAAAATTTAATCGAGTTATGATGTAAGTGTAAAGTTGTGAAAAACTTCAATTTTAAAATGATAGAAGCATTCACAAATCCAAACATTACATCAAATATAACCCAGTTAAACCTAACAAAGAGATATCTTTATCAATAATTGGAAGTGTTATTAACAATGAAAAGCACAATGCAGAACGTTCTTTGTAATTTTTAATTTCAATTTAATTTCAACTACTTATGTTAAATTATAGTGCTGTGGAAATTTAACATATAATTGATAAAGCATTTGCTTCAAGGTCTAGGAAAAACACAGCAAAAACCTAGACATACCAAAAGTTGAAAACAAATTAAAATCAAGGCATATCATTATGCTCTTTTTAATTATAAGATGCCAAAACCTATTTAAACGGAGATTTTCTTCTTGTCTATTAAAATTATTCGGTGTTTATATATTTCAATAGCTTCACGTTGCAAACGAACATAATAATGGGTTTGTCTTGACAATATTTTCATATTGTCAAATTGAATGTCATGATTTAGATTATTCAGGGCATGGTCAGCCACAGCAGACCTCTCTGGTTGACCCAATCTACAAAATCTCATATGTTCTTTGCGTCTTGTATCAAAGCTACGTTTTGTGGTCCCGATGTATACTTTTCCACATGAACAAGATAACTTATACACTCCGGAAGATGATAAAGGGTTTGACACATCTTTAGGTGATCTTAAATGTTCTTTAATTTTTCTTGTAGGTTTAAAAATAGTCCTAATGCCATATTTGATTAGGATTTTTTCAATTCTATTTGTAACATTAGCTATAAAAGGAAGAAAAGCAGTACCAACATTAAGAACTGGTTTTTCTTCAAGGTTACGCCTAGAAGGTGTAATAAACATTATTAATATCTGTAAGTGAATATCCATTATCTTGTAAGGATTTTCTTAAATATTTATATTCATCATTCAAAAATTCAGGGTCACAAATTCGTTTTGCTCGATCCACTAAAGATTTAATTACACTAATTTTTTGACGTGGATGGTGGTTGGATAATTTATGAAGGTATCTATCAGTGTGTGTCGGCTTTCTGTAAACCTTAAAAGATAGTGAATTATTATTTTTAGATATTAATATGTCAAGAAATGGTAAACTTCCATTAGTTTCTTTTTCCATGGTAAACTGAATACTAGGATGTATACCATTTATAAAAACCAAAAACTCATGCAGTGCTTCTTCTCCATGTCTCCAAATAACAAATGTGTCATCTACATATCTATACCAAACTGAAGGTTTTTTAGGTGTACTTTGTAACGTTAATGTTTCAAATTTTTCCATATAAAAATTAGCTATAACAGGACTAAGGGGACTACCCATTGCTACACCTTCAATCTGTTCATAAAATTTACTATTCCACTGAAAATAAGTTGTAGTAAGACAGTGCTGGAAAAGAATGGTTATGTCCTTTGGAAAAAGATGATCTATGTATTCAATAGTTTCTTTTAGAGGTACTTTTGTAAAAAGTGAAATAACATCAAAACTAACCATTATATCACCCTCTTCAATTTTGAAACTATGCATTTTTTCAACAAAGTCGGCAGAATTTTTAATGTAATGGGGTGTTTTTCCTATATGAGGTTGTAATAACAATGTAAGATGTTTTGCAAGGTGATATGTAGGAGAACCAATTGCACTAACAATAGGCCTTAAAGGAATATTAGGTTTATGAATTTTTGGTAAACCATATAGTTTTGGTGAAATAGCTTCAGAGTTAGATAGTTTCTTCTTTATTTCTTCAGGAATAGATGATAATTTAATCAGCTCTTTAGTTTTTAAAAGAAACTTTTGTTGGATCTTTTGGTATTTCACGATAAGTTTCTGGTCCCAACAATTGTTCTATCTTAGTGTTATAATCGTTCATATTTAATATAACAGTTGCATTGCCTTTATCTGATTTTAATATTATAATACTTTCATTGCGTTTAAGGTCAAGTAAAGCATGTCGTTGACGAAAGGATAAGTTGCTCTTTGGAGGTTTTGTTTTACGTAATATGTTAACGGTGTTATATCTAACTTCATTAGCAGCATCAAAAGGTAATAATCTAATGGAGTTTTCGATGTTGGAAATTATATCTTCAAAAGGTATTACTCTTGGTGTTATCGCAAAATTTCCTCCTTTAGAAAGCGCTTCAATAGCATAATCTGAAACAACATTATCAGAAAGGTTTATAACTGTTTTCTACAATCAATAGATGGTCTATTATTCTGTTGTTTGTATAATTTATTAAATTTTCTTTTTGACGTTGACATGAGATGTCAAAATTTATTTCCATAGATTTAAACGTTATAGAATCAATTTTAACCCAATCTTCTTTATTCAAAATAGATGAAATTTCTAAATGTAGTAACTTCCTAGTAATATGTATTTGATTACGTAGAAGAGCATTTTCAGTTCTTCTGTAAATATTATTCGCTTGCTTGTTATTAAAATTTCTTTTAATATAGATAAACTTTGGGATAATCTTTTGGTCTCGGCATCGTAATAAAAAAGTGAGTGACGATAATAATTGTGCTTTACGTTTCCTTAATTTTTCAAATTGTCTGATAAAACGATAAGTTTCCTCCCCATAAAGGACTGAAATATGAAAATGTAAACTTTCACCATTAACACTCATAATAAAATACTTATCTTTTTTGGGATTTTTTAATGGTGTACTTTAAATTTTAAACCTACAAGAAAAATTAAAGAACATTTAAGATCACCTAAAGATGTGTCAAACCCTTTATCATCTTCCGGAGTGTATAAGTTATCTTGTTCATGTGGAAAAGTATACATCGGGACCACAAAACGTAGCTTTGATACAAGACGCAAAGAACATATGAGATTTTGTAGATTGGGTCAACCAGAGAGGTCTGCTGTGGCTGACCATGCCCTGAATAATCTAAATCATGACATTCAATTTGACAATATGAAAATATTGTCAAGACAAACCCATTATTATGTTCGTTTGCAACGTGAAGCTATTGAAATATATAAACACCCGAATAATTTTAATAGACAAGAAGAAAATCTCCGTTTAAATAGGTTTTGGCATCTTATAATTAAAAAAGAGCATAATGATATGCCTTGATTTTAATTTGTTTTCAACTTTTGGTATGTCTAGGTTTTTGCTGTGTTTTCCTAGACCTTGAAGCAAATGCTTTATCAATTATATGTTAAATTTCCACAGCACTATAATTTAACATAAGTAGTTGAAATTAAATTGAAATTAAAAATTACAAAGAACGTTCTGCATTGTGCTTTTCATTGTTAATAACACTTCCAATTATTGATAAAGATATCTCTTTGTTAGGTTTAACTGGGTTATTTTTGATGTAATGTTTGGATTTGTGAATGCTTCTATCATTTTAAAATTGAAGTTTTTCACAACTTTACACTTACATCATACCTCGATTAAATTTTGTTAAATGTGTTTTTTGGCTGGCAAATTTCATCGTTAGCTTTCGTCGTAGAGAGTGTTCTGGTTTGTCATCTTTGAGGCAGTTTAACAATATTTAATTTTAATGACCTAGTTATTCTTTACTACAATTTTATAGTTGGCTTATACGTTTCTCAAACTGTTATATTAATAGCAGGCTTATGTTTATGTTTGAATTTTTCACATTTGACAAAATTGTTTACTACATCTTTAACAATTTTTAACAAACATTACTACTGACGAAGGTAACTGTAAGTGTTATCGAAACGTTTAGATTGTATAATTTAAAGTACACCATTAAAAAATCCCAAAAAAGATAAGTATTTTAATATGTATTATGTTTGGTTTAAAGAAAAGTTTTAAAAATGAAAAAGATGGAATATCAGTGCACTTAAAAAGTGAAATACCTAACCTGAGTTAAAAATCATGTCCTTTTTATTTATCTTTTGAACAATTTTAAACTTTTTGATAACAATTCCAGGTGTCATCAGAACACCGTCTAACGGACGAAGCCTAACAACGATAAATGTCATAACCAAAGATCAAATTTAACAAACTTTAAGTTCTCATGTAAGTGTACAATATAGTATACATGCACATACACATGCACATGCACATGCACATGCACACGCACCTGCACTCACAGTCACACATGCACACGCACCTGCACTCACAGTCACACATACACACACACGCACACACGCACACACCCACACACACCCACACACACACACACACACACACACACACACACACACACACACAAACCACATCATGCCTGATCTTGACGAAACGTTGCCAAACGTGTTTAACATACAAAGCTGCTTAATCAAGCCTCATTTAATTAACAAATTACACCTTAATTCTGCTTCACGGTAGAGTAATCTGACCTTCAAACATTTTTATGGTTATTGCCTAATTACTACGGTAGGAAAATTTTACCTTGTTGCATTTGCCATGTTAATGCTCATAGTGCTACAGTGCACCAGTGTCAATTCAATTGCCAATTCGAAAATTACCTATTAAATTCAGACTTTTAGTTGACCTTTGACTTATTTTTACAAGAACTGAATTCAACCATAAAAAGAATTCATTACACCAATCCATAATTTCAAGATGGTCTTGGCAACATTTTACAAATATAGAATTCCGAACTAAAACAATTTAAACGCGGTAAAGTGCGCAGAATGGTTTCCCAAACGACGGTGTGTGTGTGTGTGTCGTGTGTATGTAGTGTGAGTCTGAGTGTGTGAGTGGTGTGTGTGTGATGTGTGTGTGTGTGAGTGTGTGAGTGTGAGTGTGTGTGAGTGTGTGTGTGAGGTGTGTGAGTGTGTGAGTGTGTGAGTGTGTGATGGTGATGTGTGTGTGAGTGTGTGGTGTGTGAGTGTGTGAGTGTGTGGTGTGTGGTGTGTGGGTGTGGTGTGTGTGGTGTGAGTGTGTGAGGTGTGGTGTGTGAGGTGGTGTGAGTGTGTGAGGTGTGGGTGTGGTGTGGTGTGTGAGTGTGTGTGTGTAGTGTGTGAGTGTGTGAGTGTGATGTGTGAGTGTGTGTGGTGTGTGTGTGTGTGGTGTGTGTGTGTGAGTGTGGTGTGTGTGAGTGTGTGGTGTGAGTGTGTGTGTGTGTGTGTGTGTGTGTGTGTGTGTGTGTGTGTGTGTGGTGTGTGATGTGTGTGTGTGTGTGTGTGTGTGTGTGGTGTGTGTGTGTGTGTGTGTGTGTGTGTGTGTGGTGTGTGTGTGTGTGTGATGTGTGTGTGTGTGTGGTGTGTGAGTGTGTGAGTGTGTGAGTGTGTGAGTGTGTGAGTGTGTGAGTGTGTGAGTAAGTGTGTGAGTGTGTGAGTGTGTGAGTGTGAGTGTGAGTGTGTGTGTGTGTGTCTTAAGAAGACGATTTGTTACAGTTTTACTTAGTGTTGAAATTTGGAATGTATATGTGAGAAAATTTGTTACGTTTCCTTGCTGATTTAACTATTAGTGAAGTCGCATTAAGGCGCCGTAATAACTTGTTTCAGTGTTTTATTACTGATGATATCTTGTAATGCAGTCTCATTATGATTGTTTTTAGAATTGTTTATTCCATCGTTTAACTTATAAGTTGTGCTCAAGCAGTGATTCACACTTTTGTTAGGCTATACTTGTTTCGTCCAGTGTATTTCTAGGGGTTTTAATCGAATAAAAGTAAGCGTCGAGTACGGGTTTGATGACTGTTGTTTGATAAAGTTAAAGACGTTTTGTCGGTTAAATAGTTTCATGCATTTTAACATCTCAATTAGTTAATTGAGTTTTTTGATTGGTCAATTAGGTAATCTAATTTAGGGAGCAAGGGTGCTACTATTTTTTGAGAGAGTTGCCTTAGAAATCAAAATAGTGTACACCTAGTTGACGGCCAAATAAATATACATTAATCTTGCATTCCCCGTTGTGGCTAGCAAAGATAATTCAATCGTCCTCTGAAATTGTGTGTGTGTGCGCGTGTGTGTGTGTGCGTGGTGTGTGTGTGTGCGTGTGTGCGTGTGCGCGTGTGTGCCTGTGTGTGTGTGTGTGCGCGCGTGCGTGCGTGCGTGCGTGTGTGTGTGTGATAACTCCAGAACGAAATACGTACGTATTAATTTTGTAATAAGGCTTGTTTTAATTTCACCTGGAGATGATTAGGTTTTGTTAGAAATTCAGCGCGGTGAGGGTGGGTCTCTTAGGAAATATTTCTGAAACAGCTGTATATTTGAAAGATATAAAAATACCACTATATTGTCCTTAATCATGTAGACTAATTAAGATCTATCAGTTCGTGATACGACGCGTACGACCCAATACGAATGTAAAAAACACGTGAACCTTTTACTTTCGCATTACTTTTTTCTAAAAGTTACCGCAGCAACTACCGTTTACGTACTGCATTATTTGTTAGGGCATGATTATGATTTCTTATTAAAAAAATTTGAAATATTAGACGAAGTATATTCTGTGATTGTGTAAGGAGGCGTCCTTTTTTTATGGTCGTAGGAAGGATAGTGTACAGTGTGTTCCATTTTCGATGATGTGTCGGGGTTTCTCACTTACGAGTAAAGATTCATTAAGCTCCCACGAAAGTGTCTATCCTACACTTCCGGGATTCTTACACTCGGGCTAGTGCCCTCGTGTAAAAATTCCCACTTGTGAGATATCTACACTTTCGTAGTTCGTTATGTATTATGCTATATCGATATTTTTATAAAAGCGGACGGGTTTGGAATTTTTTTTAAGTTAGCATCTAGAATTAACCTCTATCTGACAAGACGTTTTAAACGTCTGCTTAACATAGATCATTGTTTTAGTTTGTTGTCTATTTTCGTAATGAACGTATTATAAAGGAGGTTACATAATTATCTTAAAAAAATTGTTATTACAATTATTGTATTTCTTTTAATTTCTATTTTGTAGGTTGGAAAGTCGTGTGTTGTTCCACTCCAGATATTTTATTGTTAGGTATAAGTTGCCGGAATAATTTAGAAATAGCCCAAGGGGAATCGACACGTTTTAATACTATCAACAGGAACAATTAGTGATTGAACTTCAGTGTCTTTGCACTTTAGAACTCTACGTAGGGGATCAGATTATCAAACGTATGAATTTTTCATTTTTATGTTTTGAAGCAATTTCACAGCACAGCTCCAGAGGCGCACTTGGCCGATCTTGCCTGAGGGTAGGCAGTTTTTTCCCTTATTTTGAGTTGCTTACTGCTTACAGTGTAGTCATAGGAAGGGTTCAAAGTTTTCTGAATTTGACTCTAATGTTTGAAGATTAAGATACCTTAACCCCGTTTTGAAATCAATAAACATTAACCCCGTATATATTTAAAAGTTTCAACAAGCAGGAGTAACCCGGAAGCAGATTAGAACAGGACTACTACTTCTGAAAACCCCAAAATTTGCATAAATATGAGTATTCACACACAATATGTGGGTTCACAGGAATCATACCATTATATGTATGAAGGTCTAGTGAAAAAAACGTGCTAAGCAGGGCCTCCCGTGGGTGAACGACTATTACCTTCTACTACTGGCTTGGTGTTCTAAGTAGATCACAATTCTAATGTATCTCATAAAGTCTAAAATAAAAAAAAACTTACTCAGAGCTAAAAAGATGGAAATCCGAAAATTTTTCTTTGAAAAAACGTAGCAAACGTTGTACTTATTTTTAGTTTTAGTCTTAATAGTTAATAGTATTTCATTTACACGATCGTCGAGAGCACTTTCAGTTGTATCATTACTTAGTAAACTTCGTAAACAACTTTTACATTCCTCAGTTTTTTTCTTCCTTAACAGATGATATGGTGATTGCGGCATAAAAAAAAATATTATCCCAAAAATAATCGGAAATGCGGCACAAATTAAAGTTAATACTTGATAGGAAATAAAAGGTCCAATTGAAAGAACACACAAATTTCCTATTGAGCTTAAAATTGGATAACAAGTAGACAGCTTTCCTCTTATATCCTTATCTGCCACTTCGCCAATGTAAATAGATAGAGACTTAAAATTTTTTTTTAAACTGTAAGAACACTTTAAAATACTTACTGTCAAAATAAAAGCATTTGCAATTCCTGAGGTAAATCGCATCGCAATTAAAACTACAACTGATTTAGTAAATGCTATTCCAAACCAAGATGCTGCAAGTGGTATTGCAGAAAACAAAAGAGTCCCTTTCGAACCGATAATGTTTAAAAATATCGGGAAAACAAATGATCCTGCAATGCCACCTAATGAAGGTATAGCTGCTACCCAAGAAGCTTCATTCTGCACAAAAACTAGTAGTTAGAAAGTAATGCACAAACAAATGAATTACACTATCTAAGGTCACACCAATCGGAGAATCAGAAGATATCAGCTTTGCAATAGATGGTGATGCCCATGCTCTTATCGTAGAGGTACAAAATCCAAATAGTGCAGCTAGTAACACAAAAAAAGTTATTAACTTTTCTTAGACATGAAAAAGGTTTTACCACACAAAACCGCTAAGTACTGCATATACCTAGTTTTGTTTATAATCGTTAGTGTCTGCTTCATTTGGCTGTACAGTACAAGAGTAAATTAAATATGACACACTTTGTAATCAAAGATTTAGTATTACATTAATTAGTGATAGTTACAAACTGTAGTATCTCTTATTTTATCTAGTACTTGAAAATCAACCTAACGCTTATCGCACACAATTAATTATAAATCTAAAATACGTACTCACTTCTATTCGAAGATTTTTGTTGAAAATGTCCGCATTAATTAAAGTTGAAACAAATCGTATGTAATAAAGACAGAATAAACTGTAGCAAATGATATTCCTTTCTTGCATTCATTACCTTCCATAACCTTCTATACCTACATATACGTATGTAGGTATAGAAGGTTATGCAATCGACTCTTTTTTCACTATCGCTTATTAGTTGTGTGTGTGTGTGTGTGTGTGTGTGCGCGTGCGCGTGTGCGCGTGAGCGTGTGCGTGTGCGCGTGTGCGTGTGCGTGCGTATGCGTGTGTGTGAATGCGTGTGTGAGCATGCGTGCGTGCGTGCGTACGTGGGTGTACGCTTACGTGCGCGCGTGTGGGGGTAGGGGCATGTGTGCGTGTATGGATGTGTGTTATTATACACGATAACTCCAGAATCAAAATACCCCGTACTTAAAGTTTTGTACTGAAGCTTGTTTTCATTTGACTTAGAGCTGATCAAATTTTGAGAGAAGTCCATTGGAGGAGAGGAGAGGCTTATTAGGGGTAGTTTTTGGTTTTTATCAAATATTTCTAAAATAGCTGCATATTTAAAAGATATAAAAATAACTGGATATAGACCTTAAATAAACCGATTAGTTATGTTCCATCTTTCACAAAGTTTTTTAATGTAAACCGTAATAAATGTAAAAATTAAATAAATATGATTCACAATACTGAAGCTGTATTATAGATATTTTTATACAAGCGGGCGACTTTGGATTTTTTTTACGTTAACATGTATATATGTCTATGAATCTCAGACATAAAGTTTTAAACGTCATTCTGACATAGATTACTGTTTTTGTTTTTACAATAGTGCCTGTTTTCGTTATGACTGTATACAAAAAGAGGTTGCATGGTTATCCTAAAAAAATTGAAATTAAAATTATTTCATTTCTTCTAATGTAAGTTAGCATCTACATATCTGTTAACCTCTGCCCATCATGAACTTTTAAACGTCTGGTTAAAATAGATTATTGTTTTTGTAATGAGCTTCTTATAAAAGATGTTGCATATAGTTATCCTAGAGAAAATGTTATGAAAACAATTTACTCCGGTGTTCATTTATTCTAATTATTAGAAATGAAAGCAGATAACACCACTATAAACAATCTGGAACACAGGAACTGTGGCAGGATCTGTAGCAAACAAAATATACCCACGTACCACACAAAATTAGAAAACACCAAACGCGTTTCAATAGCTACGCTATCATCCTCAGCGGTCGGCTAGGAACTAAAGAAATTTCTAATACATATACCATCAGGGAGTAACGCATCGTTGCTTATCTGGTGAAAGTGAAAGTTATGAAAGTTTAATGGGTTCTGAGTAACCTTAAGGTCGTTGATCATCATTATTCATTAGAATATGTTTGTTTTTGAAGATCTCTAAACTTTCAAAACAATCAAGTTCGTGCTTATTACTAACATGTTTGATTAAGGATACTTTATGTACTACATGATTTGTATCAAACATATGTAGGGCTACGGCAGAATTGTCCTAACGTTTGTATTTTAGCTCATATTTATTTAGGATGATAGTGTAGCTATTGAAACGCATTCGGTGTTTTCTAATTTTGTGTGGTACGTGGATATATTTTGTTTGTAACACCACTATAGGTACTATTAAGTCAGAAAGAAGCACATGGACTAATTTAATATATAATAGGGTATACAATTTTCACTTATATTTAAATTAATTGTAACATAGGTATTCTATGCTTTGACAGTTAATTTACAAGAAATTAATATAAATGTTTCAATACCTTAATTATTAAAACGGTGAACTTTTTCATTGTCCCTTAAGTAAAGGAAGATTTTAGCATACTAGCTGTATATTATTAACTTGGTTCATAAATAATTCGAATATACATTAATATCCAGGACTATAGGTCAGAGATTAACTTAATTAAACTAACTAAATCGAGATTTTCAACAAAACTTTATATTAACAGGTAGATTTGAGTAACCTTATAATATTATTATATCAGAGGATTTAAATCTAAATTGTGTACTGATTGCATTTACACATAAAGTTTACATAATTGGCCAGGGTTAATTTCTATTAGAAATTGATTTAAATTGTGTCAATAAATGTTATAGAGAATGAGTTTAGAAATAAAAATAGTGTTATTTACTTCGGTTATTATAATTTAGTCAGGTCATATTACGTGTAAATTATAATTACATCACAATCATTTATAAAGGAGCTAGCCTGGGTACATGATAATTTTGTTATCTTCTTCAATATATCACACAACTACCGTTACGATACAAAATTAACCACAAAGATTAACAAGTTACATTACAATTTGTCTCCCAAGGTGTCGGCATAGATTTGCCGTTTCATTACAATTTAACATCCAATGTGGTGGCGAAAGATTAAGTAGGACTTTACTTCTTAAATTTTAAATGAATCATTACACAGGTTGTCAAATAACCGGATTCTAAACCCACTGCAGATCCGAAGACTCTTACTGAGAGTAAATAGCGCAGAGGGATTACAAACATAAACAAGAATTCAAATGAGGAGAATCAAATTATAAATCAAATTAGTACACATTTATATAGGTAGGTTAGTGTTATCTACTACACGTGAGCAGATGCTTCATTATCGACAGAGGAAAGATGTACGAGCAACTAATCTAAAAAAAGTTGTATGCATCTTTCAAAGGCATTTTTTATATTTCCGACTAAAGCTCTGCCAGAAAAACAAAGTCCCCGGAAAATATGCGAACTAAATATCACCAAAGTGGCGCAAATTCAATTTGCCCAATCACAAGTTAGAATTCTTGGATGTACAATCGTGTACAAAATCACAAAATTGTCATTGCCAATATCCTACTAAACACATGGCTACGATTTCGAGAAAATCGTTTCATTCCGAAACCAGAAATGTTATTAAAAACGTTATCGAAATCTTCGATAGACATAAAGTCGCAGATGTGTGGTCATTTCCTTTGAAAAAGGCAACAGAATTAGCAGATGCCGCGACAGGGACATCGGCTGCTTTTATAACAAAAATCAGGTAATTTTTTTAATTGTCCAACTAAATCTGTAAATAACAATAATTATTATTAGAAATGAAGTTAAGTCAAGCGACGAGGGCATTCTGAATTCTCCATCGAAAAAAAGAAGTGGCCGTTCTAAAAAAATCGTGCTAGATTGGGAATATTGAAGAGAACAGTACATGAAACCTACACCGTCGATAACAAAGTTTCCACGTTAAACATTTTGGTCAATGGAAGAAAGAATTGGCTATTCTGGAATGTTTTAGACAAAATAACTTATATTAATGTTCAAATTAATCAAAGCGGAGAAAATTAAATTATAATTGAAGATTAAAAGTGAGGGGCCAGCCACTGGGTGCTAATTTTTGTAAAAATTAGTTTTATTATAAGCGTATGCGATCACGGGAAGTACTCGTAAATGTAAAAGCCGCTTAAGCGAGGCAATATTAATATAGCGAAGCTTAAAAACAATATTTATCTTCGCTCGGTTTAGCTCCGTTTTGATTCGAGCGAATTCTTTTTGCTGTGCTTTTCTTGCTTAACAACCAACCAAATTATAGTATTTAGTCGATACAAACATAACAAAGCTTAATTCTGATTGGCTAACCATTTTTCAGAAATTTGTAAATTACTAATTTTACACATAACTTTCTTATATGCGAACAGATCTTAAAAACATAATTATCTTTGAATTCTACACAACATTTCCTTTTCATAGATACCCTATTTGTCCTACATCCTTTTAAAGTTCTTAAACTACCTAAATTTCAACAAATATGCAAATTTTCGTACATATATTTACTTATAACTAACTTATTCTACTTCCTGCAGGAAAACCTTAAACAGAAATGGATTCTATGACCCAAAATATATAACGATACGCCAGTTTCCAACACACTTATGGTTTATTTTGAAAACTTCCATCTCAACATCTATGTTCGTAATCAACATAACCTGGTTTCTAAATTTTTACACTTAAATTACATCCATAATGTTAATTTAAGTCGTAACACTTTCTATACACACTAACATGTAAGTTATTAACACATTATTTGTTTAATTTCGCATTATTCACTTATAAGTTATATGAATCTTATTAAATCTGTTCTATTTTCATACACTTTAGCATACCGTTTACTCCTCCTATGTTAATTGATACAATTTTTTTTCTTTTTATTTTAGAATAGAAGCATATTATGTTACCAGACGTATGTCAGTTTGACGAACTGAAATGAATACAAAAGGTGTGGATATGAACAAACAACAAGAATGTTACCTACGTCTTTCCTATACTTTTACAAATCAACTGCACATCTCTCGTTTAATTGCTGGGGTAGTTTTATTTCACTTAGTTTAGTTCATCTCAAGTTAGTTTCGCTTAACTTCCCTTGGCTTCACTCTCAGTGGCCCCTCAGTTTTAGGCTCGGCCAAACCGAGTGCTAGCTATGTACGCTACGTTCGCTGCTTATGCTGTGCTCACTATCTGTGCTACACAATGTGGCCACAGCGATAGCCATATTATGCAAAAATTTGTAGACGAATTTCAACATTTGACACAACAATTAAGAAAAAATGAATAAAAATTTAAATAATATTTTCTATTGAGTGCAATTATTTTTCGACTAACACAACTGTTGTAATACATTTTTAGTCAATATAGCGAACAAAATGCTCTTTTTGACTCTGCCTTTAACCCTTTCGGTACGAATTTTAATTTTTTTGAAGTTCAACATTTTTTGTTCAAATTTGTGACAAGTATCCTGTTTTAAAAATTCTAAACGAATTTTGATTTTTTTTATTTTTGTAGTTTTTGAAAAAAGTAAGTGGGATATATATGACCCACCAGGATTTCATCGGGGATATATATGTCCCAGCAGTAAAAAATAGGTAATTTGAAAAAATGTATTGAACTCAAAGCATTTACATTTAGCTTATAAAAGTAACAAAAATAAGTTTTTAGTCTATTTTATTTATGGTAAGGTAAAAAGCAAGATTTACACAAAGCAACATCGCAGGCCACGCAAATAGTTTTGGTCCTTTTTTCAATTTTCTTTTTTGCGCAGTAACAGCATCTGCGACGAGATTTACCTTCTGTTGGCAGATGATCGCCAATATTGAACATGGCTTTAGCCTTTAGCGATGGTCTACCTAAAAATAAAAATACACCAGCATACACGTTCATATCGTAAATGTATCCTGTCTTAGAGTCGCAACGCTGCCACAGTTTTATGCCGCGTTTGATCGGCTTCAAAGGTAGGTACTGCTTGAGAGAAGACCTACCTTTGAATTTTGCCATCGTCTGGTCAATGCTTTGAAATGTCGAATCTGATCGCACACGTTGAAATGATGTCTTCAAACAAGAAATCAATTCATCCACATATTATATCTTTTGGTTTATTGGGTTGATTGAAATAAAGCTTTGAAAATGGTAAAAAAATCTGGCTCTACTCATAGCTGCTTTGGTCGTTACGTTATCTAATGATGCATTTTAAGACCAGTACATATGAACTTTCGGGACACGATTGTAGCACATAACCAACATACTACCTACAAGAACCATCATTTCATGAGGATCAGTTTTCTGTATCAATTTCTTCTTGTTTTGTTCCAATATTTCCAACCGCTGATTGGTACAATCCGAAATAAATATGATGAGACTTCTAGGAAAAAGTTTAAAAAATACATCTAGTATTGAGGAGTTATGATCTAGCTCTGCAAATATAACAGGACTTTGCTCTACTGGTATTTGTTTTCGAGGTAAAAATAAATCAGTTGCCTCTGACCAGATAACAGCTGTAGGTTGTGAAATATCTACCCCTTGATCTTGCTCGATAATCTCTTCTTCTTCTGATTCTGAGTTTTGTTTTCTCTTTATTCCTCTTTGTTGATCGTGTTTCCCTGCTAAATCGTCGTCGCTTGACGAAGACAAATCCTGCTCAACATTACTGTCATGAGAAAGAATTTCATTTTCACTTTCCTCGCTGCATAACGCGCCATCTACTTCACCATCAGGAATGTATTCCGAGTCGCTATCTGTATCATTGTCAGGCTCCGATTCAATTTCAGATAAATGCTCTACTAAAATATTGCTGTTTTTCTCGCCTTAAAGGCTTATTTCGTCTGAAAAGGATTAAAAAATATATGATTGAAAATTACAGCAGGGATAAAGAAGTCCCGAGTTAAAACACTATAGGGGCATATATGTCCCATAACACACGTGACGCAGTTTTTGTTACAAATACACTACTATTAATTATTCCCCAAATGATTAATAGTTTAAACACACTAAAACGTACTTACCTGCTCATATTTACAAAATAAACGGCATGGGAGACCAAAAAAACAGTTGAGAAAACTCTTCAACTATGTGCACTCGTGAAATTTTTAGCTTAAACTGGCTGATCAGCTGTTTTATTGCAGGCGGCAAACAAAAGTGCATGTCGCACGGATTGAAATTACTACTGGGATAGCGACTAATGAATTTTAGACGGTTTATGAGCCCAATTGTAATTTTTAAACGAGGTGTGGGATAAATAGGTCCCGTCAGTATCGAAAGGGTTAAACAATTACTTTAAACTCAGTAAAAATTAATCAATCATTTTACATTTTAAAGAAAAACCATGTTTTTAACAAATTTTTTTAACTGTTACAGGTGGTCGCGAAACGCTTCGCAACTATCTCCATCAGATCGGCTTTAAATTTAAGAAATGTCATAATAAGAAAAAATTCTTAATGGAAAGAAATGACATTGTTGCATGACGCTCTCGTTACCTGCGGAAATTACGAGGGAATAATTCTTTAGGGGATAGCAAGAAATCAGTTACTTTCATTCATCCATTCTATGGAGTCAGCAAATGCTGGCAATCAGAAGAAGAAGCAGGAATTTATCAAACTAATCGAGCAGGTCAAAGGTACATTATAGTTTATGCTGGTGGATCGTATAGATTAGTAAATAATGGATTGTTGATCTTTAAGTCAAATAGCAAGTCAGCAGACAACCATCACGACATGAACCATACGAACTTCATGACTTAGTTACAAAAACAACTAATTTCAAATCTACCACCGAATGGTATTGTCGTCATGCACAACGCTGCTTACCACAGCGTTTAAATTAATAAACCACCAACACGATCTGCCCGGAAGGCAACTATTCGTTGAGTGGCTGGAAAATAATGGGTTTCGACAACATGCGAAATGCGAAAAGTAGAATTGGTACTATTGGTAGAATTAGTGAAGAAATTTAATTACAACAAAACTTTCTATGTTGACGAGTTATTAAAGCAGCACGGCCACACTGTACTTCGCTTGCCACCGTACTATTGTGAGCTTAATCCGATAGAATTAATTTGGAGTTTAGCAAAACCCAAGGTTGCGATGAACAATGTTGGTCAACGTGGTAGTGAAATTGAAAATTTAGTTCAAAACGCTTTTGCTGATATCAGCGTAATTAATTATGAGCTAGGTAGTTTTACAGTTATTTGCCTGTTTTTAATTATTGTTAGCTTTCTATCTCTAATTAATAACTTTTAAACAATTTAATTTCAATGTTTATTTATAAATCTATCAATATTTTTCATAAAATTAAATGAGCTAAGTGGTTTATAATTATTTCCGTTAATAGTAATTCGAATACTGAGTATTCAACGTACCTTACTGTTCGAATTAAAGTAATTTTTCCTAAATTCACGCTACAATTATTTCAATCTAAGTGCGACCGTAAGAAAAATTGTTTTTTGGGGAGACTTAAGTTTTGTATTTCATGTAATTACCCCAAATGTGAGAAAATTAACGAATATAGTCTATTAAATCCTAGTTAATGCAAATATCACCAGCACGTCACATTTAAATTTACCGCCTTGATACTTTTTAACCCGAATGTACCTTTCAGACAAGGGCGACATCAAAGCGCCACCTTCAGGGACTTTGTTTTCTTGGCACCACTATACAAGTGAAACAGTTTACGAATTTACGAATATTTGATACAATTTCAATATTTTGCATAACAAATCGACGTGGAGTGTCAATCTATTATGGATTTAGATTCAGTAATTATTTTGCTTACATTTAATTATATTATTGACATTATTACTACCTCTAGCGCCAACTCTAATGTATGATCGACATCTATATCTAATAGATTCTCTCCTAAAACTGCTCTACTTAACACATATTGTTAATCTTTTACCTCTCTGATAGGAGTCTTACTTGACAATAATTTATTTTACTTTTTATTCTACCAAGAAAGCATACAATGACTCGATCCAATTTGTTTTCCCCACTTTCATGTAAAATACAGGGTGAATCTTATCTAATCCGCCAAAATTAAAGGAGTACTAGAACTCATCATTCTAAACAAAAAAGTTCATATTTACATGGGTCCGGAAGTGCTTCGTTTCCGAGATACAGGGTGTCAAAGTTGAAAAAAGAAATCGCGTTTTATTCAATATCTTTCGACTGTTTCGAAATAATTTCATGAAATTTTGTATACGGAGGTTCTTTGGGATGACAAATTCAAATTTATTTATATTTAGTTGTGGTTTCTAGAGGGCGCCAGCGGTAACTATTTCGACTCCTTTAAATCGTTTCAATTTTTTTGTGCTACACTGTGTTCCATTTTGGACTAAAAAAATCGATTCTGCTACCTTTTCTTCTAAAAAAAGGTGTATCTTAGTGAAGTCGCTAGGAGCAACTCTTTCCGAGAAAAACGCATTTAAAACTCATAATGCATTCACATTTTCGGAGGGTATTTTTTTGACAGGTTTATCAATAGGGATTCTTAATCGTTACTAAGTAACTTACTTGTTTGCTTACGTATCTGTCACTTTGCGTTCATTGATAATAAAATTTTAATAAAAAGTCATGTTTACTTTTAATATTAATTTCTTTTCTTTTTTTAATGTTGGATATTTTAGTGCTCCTTACAAAAGTTAGTTTTAAATAAATAAACATTGTGATTTTTAAATGCGGTTTTCTCGAAAAGGGTTATCCTAGCGACTTTACTCAAATATACCTTTTTTTAGCAGAACAGATAGGAGAATCGATTTTTCTAGTCCAAAATGGCATACAGTGCAGCACAAAACGATTTAAAGGGGTGAAATGGTTGCCGCTGGCGCCCTCTAGAAACCACAACTAAATGGCCCACAAATTTGAATTTGTCATCCCAAAAAAACCCCTTATACGAAATTTCATGAAATTATTTCGAAACAGTCGAAAGATATTGAAGAAAATGCGATTTCTTTTTTCAACTGTGACACCCTGTATCTCGGAAACGAAACATTTCCGGACCCACGTACATTTGAACTTTTTTGCTTAGAACGAAGAGTTCTAGTACTCTTTTAGTTTTGGCGGATTAGATAAGATTCACCCTGTATACCAAAATTAATTTCCTTCCTGTTTAAAAATGTATTTCCCAAATCCTCCTGTAACGATCATCGAACCAATTGATTATTATTACAATAGATCACATCAAATTTCAATCATCCGGGATATCATAATTTCAACTTCTCAAGTCAACTATACACATCTCACAAGCATAGGCTTTGACAATTCTCTTTTTCTGACATTTAGACAAGGAATCGCGAGTGTATCCTTTCTTGCTGCTGGGTTGAGGCCTCAGTGGTACTCGTCCTCGCTACATTTCGGTGTAAAACTGTCGTGTATTTGAGTCCCAAATTTTGGTGCAGGGATTAAATGCCACTCATTAATCGTATGTATTTTTGCATCAAACCGTTCATTCAGTCGTTCGCTGATTTGCAATACCATTAAGTAAAACATTTAGAGTTTACACATAAACCCTTAAAAATAATCGTAATCTCCTGACAAACGTACTAAACACAAATAAGAAACGGCTTGTTTGTCTGACAAAGGTTTAAATAAGGTTACTTAAACCCAACCTTGGTCACTTTTAATTTGAATTGTATATTTAAATACCGAAGGGATTGCCATCCAAAGGCCCCGTGTTTTACCTGTTTGACAATCTAAATATTTTTGTCACAAATAAAAATGGCGGTAGTTGGTTTTATTTGCGATAGCTCAGTTGGACGGGGGTGGGGGTTGTAAACTTAATTTTACAATTTGTGTTTAATATAAATACAAATTCCTAATAAATTTAGTAGATCAAAGGACGCCACCTTGTTTGCTTAGATAGCTCATAGAACAAATCACAATAGAGGAAACCTAACTGATTACCTGTCATTGTGCCAGTCTTCCAAGATTGAACTATAACTTGAATGGGCTTAGACATCTGATTGCTAGTTTTCACCTACACCAAATATCACATTCAAAAGTTTTGTAGCTTTCAAGTGCGTTTTAAGATTATGAAACAAGAACAAAAATAAATCCAGGAATTACGTTAATTTGCGGGATAAAACTGTACAATTTTAGGATAGACAATAAAACGAAACAAGCAGTGTATTAATTCTGTCGCTGCTTTTGACATTTATTAACTAACAGTTAAACGAACCCTGGTAAGCGACCGTAAAAATAGTGCTCTGTACATTATCTTCATACAAATAATAAACTAAACTAGTTTTAATAACGACCATCTATTGAAAGGGTAATCAACAAATAAAATTATAGGAAATGAAAAATTTGAACAAACAAATAAAGTAATGCAAGAAGTGTAAAAGTATAAAACTATTTTAGTAGTAAACAATCTTATAAATGGAATTATGCAGTCAGCAAAAAGAGAATTAAATTAAATAAACTCTTCGTCAGAATCCACATAAAATTTGTGTAAAAGCAAAGTTAAAATATTTATAGCTTGCATCTGTAAAATACGATCGTATAATCTATAAACGGAATTACCTTATTACCAAAGTATTTGACCCTTGCAAGTTCCAGACCGTTTGATTTAACCAATTGTAACAACCCATTTTGAGTTGTATTAAAATATACCGTAATTTATGCTTTCATTCGTTTAGTTGTAAATATAAGAAAAAAGTTTTTAATTATTGAAATATAGGTATGTGGTAGGCAACTTAATTTGCATTTTGTTGTAACTTAAGTGCATATCTTTCTAGGGGTTCTTGCTTCTATATCGTTGACTTAATTCTTTGCGCAAATATTTTCGCACAACGCGTCATCATCATCTGACTTCCTAAGCATCCATTTTTTCCTAACTTCTTGTGGTACGCTGTGTGATGCAGAAAGCTTTTTTTGGGATTCCCCCTAAATTTTGTGAAAGTGCCATTGATTTAATGGTAAGATATATTTTAACGCTTTATACTAAAAATTAAAACATTTGCTCTTTTCAGGCACTTTTTTTTCTTTTTTACTTTGATTTACACTTTTATTACTTTTACTTTTCCACTTTAATTACATTTTAAGTATGCATTTAATTTTACTGTTGCGTACGCTTTCATTTTATGATTTGCAATTTTTATTTGAAAATTTCAAGAAAATGCATTATTCAATTTCATGAAGCTAAATTTATAAGAAGGAAAATTCCATTTATGGGTGTGGTTTACAACGTAAAGCATTATTTCGAGATATTGCGCAATATTGGTGCAAAGATGACATCACCTTGGTTGACAGTTCCGTAATCATTTAAATGCCAGAGGTTATTAAAAACTTTGTGTGCAAAATTTTACGAACAGGTATTAATTTTTAATGATTTTTAGAATAAGGCTATTCCAACTAGTTTTTAAGATATATTTTATAACCCTAAATTTTACATATTAATAAACACAGTTTGTATATTTTTTATTTTTACATTTTGATAAAATTTTTATTGTAAAACTCGGTTTAGTTATTCCGAGCATTATTAAAAAATAACTTGGCATCCGAGAGCATTTTTATTAGTGTTACATTGCATTTTTATTATTTATGTTAAGTGAAAATAACACAGCAGAAATTGTGGTAATAAAACAAATCAAAAGAATGAACCACCCTACGTTAATCTTCAGACTGAGTCAAAGGCATTATTTGTGGTGAATGGTTTGTATCTCGAGTTAGTTTAACGATTTGTTTTGGAGAACATATTTATACTTATTTCTTTATTAAATTATTTAAAACACTATTTATACCTTATACAATTACCATCACCACTTTATTTATACAATATAATCTAAGCATTACTATGGTTATTAAATTGTCGCAAATAGAACATGAATAAAAATTTCGTTTACATTGGGGTCGACTGACTACCATAATAATTTGGACTCGATGCGAGAATAACGCTGTCATCGTAATCTAATTTGGCTAAACACGGCCGTTTTGGTAAATAAACTTAAAACAGTATCCAAAGCTGAAACAGTGTCAATGGTGCCGAATAACATCACCGTTTTTGTTCATAAATAAAGGTTTCCAATAAGAGATATTTCAAAATGTCGGGCACAAAATGGTGTCCAATAACGTAGTCATTCAATTTAGGTCTACGCATAATCACAGCAATATAACCACTTGTTTCCAACCAAATCGGTTTGTAAATAAATATTTTTAATACGACAGATCAAATAATTATTTTTTTCAAAATAAATGACGGTGACTCTTATGTTTACATTTTTGCACCGGTTTTTCAGTGCAAAATACTTTCGAACCGAATACAGATCAAAATTTTTTCTCACAGCTGAAAAAGCGAGCTAATACTGTAGAAAAGCTCCATTAGTTCTGTTCTGACCAAATTGAGGAAATAGCTAGGTTTTCACTTGTGACTCGTGTGATTTATAATACTTCTTTATTAATGATTGTGGTCCTGAATAGGCTAGGTTTAGCTTAACGTGCTAAAGCACTCAGCGACACTTAAGAGGATGCATGTGAGTATTTTAAACTGCCAAGAGATATCTATGATCGCTTATCTTAAATTGTTTCTATGATGAGTGAGAGGAAAACAGGAATTAGGAAAATAATTCCATAGTTTGGAAGCCGTGTAGATGAATGTGAATTGCGCCCATTTGGTACAAGTTAAAATATGTACTGCTGATTAATTCTGTGAATGAGCGGACTAAGTATCTCTTGCAAAGGTGGCCCGAGATGGTATCAAATACAAAGAAATAACTGAAATGATTCTTCTATACTCATGTATGTCAGAAGCTATGGACGGGTCATTTATAAGACAATCGCTCTTCTTTGAATACGATCAACGATATCGAGAGCGTTTTGGAGAACATCTAGAATGTATTCAAGAGGAGGTCCAATTTCGGTTTGGTAGCAGAAAGAGTTGTCGGGGGTAAAGCACATTTGTAGAAATAAGAAACAGCCATTAAATTAACCAAATGTAACAAAGCGCTATCATAATTTGTTTATTCATATAATTATCTTTTAATTTAGTTACGGAGAAAACGCTTGGTAACAAATAACCAACCACACAGTTCTTTTATTAAAAAAATTCGTCGTCCTGTTTATTTTTTACTTGAGTAATTTGCAATGCATATCTGGTTTGTTAAGATATTTATCACCTAACTCCTTTTTTATTGTGCCTTATTCACTGGGCCAAGCGATTTTGACAGTGTAAAATAACCTCTTTCTTTTTGTTGAGACTGTGAACATAAATGCAAGTTTTCATCTTCCACAATCCAAAGCGGTGATGGTAAAATGTATCCAATGCTGATTTCGTAACATACATACACATACAACTACAAAGAATTGAAGTATATGTATGCTCCCCCACAGATAAACGTTATTTGCGATTTTAACCCTCCAAGTCACACATACACATAGGTATAGATGCTTATGCACTCGATTTTTTTTCACTAACGCTAATTCGACTTATGGTGTGTGTGTGTGTGTGTGTGTGTGTGTGTGTGTGTGTGTGTGTGTGTCTGTGTCTGTGTCTGTGTCTGTCTGTGTCTGTCTGTATCTGTGTCCGTGTGTGTGTGTGTGTGTCTGTGCATGTGTCTGTGTCTGTGTCTGTGTGTGTATCTATGTCTGTATCTGCGTCTGCGCCTGCATTTGCATCAGCGTGTGCGTCTGCACCTGCGCCTGTACCTGCGTCTGCGCCTGCATCTGCGTTTGCTTCTGCGTGTGCGTGTGCGTGTGCGTGTGAGTGTGCGTGTGCGTGTGCGTGTGCGTGTGTGTGCATGTGCGTGTACGTTTGCGTGTGAGTACACATGTGCGTGTGCGGTTGCGTTTGCGTGTGTGTGTGTGCGTGTGCGTGTGTGTATACGTGTGCGTGCGCCTGTGCGTGTTTTAAGGAAACTTTAATCTACTCGACTTTTCTTTATAAAGTTTCTTAGTATAAAGCAAAATAAGTCTAAAAATAATATAAATAGAATTAAAAATCCTTAAACTGTATTAATGATATTTTTATAGAATCGGGCGGTTTTGGAGTTCCCTTTCAAGTTAACACTGCTTGTCAATTAACCTCTACTTGTTGCGTCTCTAGCATATCGATTCAGTCAATGCTCCAATAAAAATTCATATACAGCACCCTTTAGATGGTTTTGGTTGAATTTGTTTGCTTGTGTTTCCATTTAATGCGCCAAATAATAATTTGCTAAATCTAATATAGATTTCCAATTTAATAATTTTTAGATTTAGATATCCTAATATAAATGAACTACGTTTTTTTATCCGATCGAAATTGATTATAATATCAATTTTTTAATTAATTTTATACTGAACTATTTAATCCGCCATAAGAAGTAGATCCGTTGAGCATATTTATGCAACAAATATTAAGCGCGCAAAAATTATTTGTAAAACTAATATGTAATCTTGATTGACAAAACATGACCTTTCAAACGATGTTAAATTCGTTTAAATTCTTAACAATTGTTATCAAATTTTATATTAATTGTATTGACGGGTGCTGCCTCTCTTTTTCATTTCCAAGACAACATGATCAAGGTGGTAATCAGTGGCGGCTCGTTATTTTCTACAATATCTGAATTGGATTTTATGTTTGTTATTGATGTAAATAGTAATTTATACTTCATTAAAATTAGTTAACCGTTTTAAATGATAATTTGTAAACTGTTTTCTTTAATGTATAAATTTTTGTTAGATGTTCAAATACGAGTAATGTTTACTAACTCGATATCGGCGATATCGTTACTTTTTTTGCAGCGAGGCGCTTTGTGTTAAAATTTCATTGTCTTACTATACTCGTCATTTTGAATTACATGTCAGCTTCTACCGCTGCTTGATCTCGTGTTTGATTCAGGTTTATTTACACGCCACTCATTGGGGGTAGCCATGTTTATACCTGATTCTAGAACAGTTTTGACAGTGAATTATATTCCCTTGAAGCCAGAACTAAGTTGCCGTTTACTTTGAGCAGTAGTTCGCAAACATTTATTCATACGTATAACGTTAGCTCACCCATTCAAATATTTTGTCATCGATTTTAGTTGTTAATAAAAAATAATAATTATATATTTAGATTTAGATTTAGATATACTTAGAACGTGAAAAAATGTAGTTTATTTTAAGAAATACGAGATGTATAAATTCGCTGGTATATAGTAATATTTTTATGGTACAAGTTAGAACGAAACTAAATAGAAAATGAAACTTTCTCAAAATATATAATCTAAATAGTTTATACACTTACTCGTATAACAAATTGTATTTATTTTGGCTATTACGATTTATAGTAACAGGTAATAATTATTTAACATGCAGAATAAAAATCTATCTATAATATGTAATAATAATTATTAAAAACTCTTGAGCATTAAATTTGCTTTATTTGAAAGTATATAACACATTAAGTATTGGCTTAATTAATTAATTAATATTACTATATTTTTTCACATTCTAAGTACATTTTTAATCTAAATATATAATTATTACTTTTTATTAACAACTAAAATCGATGACAAAATATTTGAATGGGTGATCTAACATTATACGTATGAATAAATGTTTGCGAACTACTGCTCAAAGTAAGCGGCAATTTAGTTCTGACTTCAAGGGAATATGATTCACTGTCGGAACTATTTACTAAAGTATTACGGTTGACTTTTGCAGAACACTACGAACGGTCGGTATTTAACTAAACGTCGCATTATTTACATTTCTCTTTAACACAAATTGGTCAAGGGCTTGTTGGGGATAATTCCATATATAAGCTATAATGAACAAATTTGAACTAACACTTAAATTCTACCTTAGGAATTTTTTTGCCGCTAAATTACGTGCCATATCAAACAATTGCATGGAACATAATTAATCGGTTTGTTTAAGGTCAATATCCAGTTATTTTTATATCTTTTAAATATGCAGCTGTTTTAGAAATATTTGATAAAAACCATAAACTACCCCTAATAAACCTTCCCTCTCCTCCAACGGACTTCTCCCAAACTCTGATTAGCTCTAAGTCAAATGAAAACAAGCTTTAATACAAAATTTTAAGCACGTAGGTACTTTGATTCTGGAGTTATCGTGTATACTAACATACATCCATACACGCACGCATGTACGCACGCACGCCTCCCTACCCCACACGCGCGTACGTACGCACACACCCACGTACGCACGCACGCATTCACACACACGCACGCATACGCATACGCACACGCACACGCACGCGCGCACGCACACACACACACACACACACACACACACACACACACACACACACACAGCTAATAAGCCGATTTAGCGATAGTGAAAAAAAAGTCGATTGCATAACCTTCTAATACCTACATATGTATATGTAGGTATAGAAGGTTATGGAAGGTAATGAATGCAAGAAATGAATATCATTTGCTACAGTTTATTCTGTCTTTATTACATACGCTTTGTTTCAACTTTAATTAATGCGGACATTTTCAACAAAAATCTTCGAACAGAAGTGACTGCGTATTTTAGATTTATAATTAATTGTGTGCGATAAGCTTAGGTTGATTTTCAAGTACTAGATAAAATAAGAGATACTACAGTTTGTAACTATCACTAATTAATGTAATACTAAACCTTTGATTACAAAGTGTGTCATATTTAATTTACTCGTACTTTACAGCCAAATGAAGCAGACACTAACGATTATAAAAAAATCTAGGTATATGCAGTACTTAGCGGTTTTGTGTGGTAAAACGTTTTTCATGCTTAAGAAAAGTTAATAATTTTATTTGTGTTACTAGCTGCGCTATTTGGATTTTGTTCCTCTACGATAAGAGCATGGGCATCACCATCTATTGCAAAGCTGATATCTTCTGATTCTCCGATTGGGGTGACCTTAGATAGTGTAATTCATTTGTTTGTGCATTACTTTCTAACTAATAGTTTTTGTGCAGAATGAAGCTTCTTGGGTAGCAGCTATACCTTCATTAGGTGGCATTGCAGGATCATTTATTTTCCCGATATTTTTAAACATTATCGGTTCGAAAGGGACTCTTTTGTTTTCTGCAATACCACTTGCAGCATCTTGGTTTGTAATAGCATTTACTAAATCAGTTGTAGTTTTAACTGCGATGCGATTTACCTCAGGAATTGCAAATGCTTTTATCTTGACAGTAAGTATTTTAAAGTGTTCTTACAGTTAAAAAAAAGAATTTTTAAGTCTCTATCTATTTACATTGGCGAAGTGGCAGATAAGGATATAAGAGGAAAGCTGTCTACTTGTTATCCAATTTTAAGCTCAATAGGAAATTTGTGTGTTCTTTCAATTGGACCTTTTATTTCCTATCAAGTATTAACTTTAATTTGTGCGCATTTCCATTATTTTTGGGATAATATTTTTTTATGCCGCAATCACCATATCATCTGTTGAGAAGAAAAACTGAGGAATGTAAAAGTTGTTTACGAAGTTTACTAAGAATGATACAACTGAAAGTGCTCTCGACGATCGTGTAAATGAAATACTATTAACTATTAAGACTAAAACTAAAAATAAGTACAACGTTTGCTACGTTTTTTCAAAGAAAAATTTTCGGATTTCCATCTTTTTAGCTCTGAGTAAGTTTTTTTTTTATTTTAGACTTTATGAGACACATTAGAATTGTGATCTACTTAGAAAACCAAGCCAGCAGTAGAAGGTAATAGTCGTTCACCCACGGGATGCCCTGCTTAGCACCTTATTTTCACTAGACCATCATACACATAATGGTGAAATTACTGCAAACCCACATATTGTGTGTAACTACTCGTATTTATGCAAATTCTGGGGTTTTCAGAAGTAGTATTCCTGTTCTAATCTGCTTCCGGGCTACTCCTGCTTGTAGAGACTTTTAAATATATACGGGGTTAATGCTTATTGATTTCAAAGCGGGGTTAGGGTATCTTAATCTTTAAACTTTAGAATCAAATTCAGAAAACTGTGAACCGTTTTTATGACTAAACTAAAATAAGGGAAAATACTGCCTACCCTCAGGCAAGATCGGCCAAGTGCGCCTCTGGAGCTGTGCTATGAAATTGCTTCAAAACATAAAAATAAAAAATTCATACGTTTGATAATCTCATCCCCTACGTAGAGTTCTAAAGTGCAAAGGCACTGAAGTTTAATCACTAATTGTTCCTGTTGATAGTATTAAAACGTATCGATTCTCCTTGGGCTATTTCTAAATTATTCCGGCAACTTATACCTAACATTAAAAAGTCCAACCTACAAAATGGAAATTAAAAGAAATGAAATAATTAATTCTAATAACAATTTTTTTAAGATAATTATGTAACCTCTTTTATAATACGTTCATTACGAAAATAGGCAACAAACAAAAACAATGATCTATGTTAAACAGTCGTTTAAAACGCTTTGTCAGACAGAGGTTAATTCTAGATGCTAACCTAAAAAAAATTCCAAAACCGTCCGCTTCTATAAAAATATCGATATAGTATAATACATAACGAGCTACGAAAGTGGTAGATATCTCACAAGTGACCATTTTTACACGAGGGCACTAACCCGAGTGTGAGAATCCCGCGAGTGCAGGATAGACACTTTCGTGGGAGCTCAATGTATCTTTACTCGTTAAGTGAGAAACCCCGTAATATCATCAAAAATGGAACACACTGTACACTATTCTTCCTACGACCATACAAAAAGGACGTCTCCTTAATGTTTGACTGATCACAAATTAAACAATTACAAATTATGCTTCTCTAATATTTCAAGTTTTTTTAATAAGAAATCATAATCATACCCTAACAAATACTGCAGCACGTAACCGGTAGTTGCTGCGGTAACATATAGAAAAGTAACGCGAAAGTAAAAGGTTCACGTGTTTTTTACATTCGTATTGGGTCGTACGCGTCGTATCAAGAACTGCATAGAACATAATTAGCCCATATGATTAAGGACTATATATTGGTATTTTTATATCTTTGAAATATACAGCTGTTTCAGAAATATTTCCTAATAGACCCACCCTCTCCGCGCTGAATTTCACCCAAAATCTAATTATCTCCAGGTGAAATTAAAACAAGCCTAAATACAAAATTAATGCGTACGTATTTCGTTCTGGAGTAATCACACACATACACACACACACACACACACACACACACACACACACGCACACACGCACACACGCACACACGCACACAGCACACACGCACACACACACACAGCCACACGCACACACGCACACACGACACGCCACACACGCATACACGCACACACGCACACACACGCACACACGCACACACACGCCACACGCACACACGCACACGCACACACACGCACACGCACACGCACACACACGCACACACGAACGCACACACGCACACCGCACACACGCACACACCACACACGCACACACGCACACACGTACACACGTACACACGCACACACACGCAACGCACACAGCCACACGACACACACGCACACGCGCACACAGCACACACGCACACACGCACACACGTACACACCAACATGCACACACACACGCACACACGTACTCGTACACACGCACAGGCTCACACACGCACACACGCATTCACGCACCGATATAATTAGTAATATAACAATTAATTTGACTAATCAAAAGGGTGAATTAATAGATTTTGGTGAAAGTGAACCATTCACGGTGCGCTTAGAACTAAAAGAACATAGGACTGAGAATTAATCCAGTATCAAATTTATCATTCAAAAATTCATATAAAAGACATCATCCCTACAGTAAGTCATGAATTATTCATCATCCTTCATTGTGGTTAATATCTGCAGAGAAATACTTTTTAACGTCAATTGGTTTAAAAGTTCTCACTCACAATGACGGAATCATTAAACGTGTTTCAAAACATACATTTTGATGATAGTATAATTAAATCAAATATTCACACTTATCTTCCGTATGGATCTTCTAAATATGGACCTTCTGAAGAAATACGCATCTTAATTCAAAGCCAAGATCTAATTACGGCTAGTTACGATAGTTTTCTGTACATAGAAGGTAAGCTTGAGCTCAAAAAAGAAGATGAATGAAAATCATGCAACTTAACAAATAATTTTCCCAACTTTCTTTTCGAAGAAATTTGTTATGAGTTAGGTGGTCAAAGAGTGGACGTTTGCAGAAATCCAGGCATAACATCTACACTTAAGGGATATATTTCTTATACGGCAAGCAAGAGCAAAGCACTACGCCATTTGTGGTGGTCGCCAAAGAATGAAGAACCATTACAAGTAGAATTCGATGAGCAAAATGGAGAAAAATCGTTTACAGTATGCATACCATTGAACCACATATTTGGAATAATGGAGAATTATCGTCAAGTTATCGTGAATATGCGTCAAGAGTTGATTTTAATTCGATCTAGAAGAGATACAAACTGCTACTATTGCGATGCTGATGCGACAATGACCTTAAATAAAATTCAATGGAAAGTACCACACTTAACACTTAGCACTTGCTGCGAAGCTTAACTTGTGTGAAGGAATCAATAAAAATTCTATTATTATTGTTCCATTTCGTCAATGGGAGTTATATGAATTACCTGCTTTAAAACAGGCAACCTCAGGCATATGGCCAATAAAAACGTCAACGCAACTGGAAAAACCACGTTGGATAATCGTTGCATTCCAACAAGGTAAAAGGTACACAAAGTCAGCAAAGCCAGAAACTTTGATCACATTAACATCAGAAATCTTAAAGTACAACTTGAATTCTGAGTATTATCCATATGAAATAATGCATTTGAACTTCTGTGCTAACCAATACATATCTGCCAATCGCAATTTTTTGAAATTCCGATGTGATTACTATGGTGAAGACGATAAAGACGCATTATTCAACTATTCCGAATTCAAATCATGTTTAGTATTTGTAATGGACTGCTCTAAACAAAATGAATCCTTAAAAAACTCAACAGTAGACATCCAATTGGAAATGGAATCTCTAACACCTTTCGATATTGGAATCGTTGTCTATGGTCTCATTCTCCATAACGCTATTGTGCAGTACAGCCCACTCATTGGGGAAGTGAAAAAAATATAGTTATTGTAATATAGTCTAATATATAAATAAAAATGTTGTAATTATACGTTTAGTTTTATTTCATCCACTAACGATGAAAGTATACGTGGTATTATATGTGGCCCCTCCAATTGTGGCAAAACAAACGCAATGATCAGTCTGATTACCGAGAAAAATGGCTTGAAATTTAAACATGTATACGTATACTCTAAGTCATTGAATCAAAACAAGTACAAACTTTTAGTGTAAACTGTTCGAGGTTAACCGATACCGGTTCAGTAAACCCGTTTTGATATAATGGATAACAAGGAAATGATATTAAAGACAAAAATTATTCAGGCTCGTAAAATAATACAGCAGAAGTATAACAGTATTAAAACTGCTCGCACACACACGCACACAAACACACACAATTTCAGAGGACGATTGGATTATCTTTGCTAGCCGCAACGGGGAATGCAAGATTAATGTATATTTGGCCGTCAACTGGGCGTACACTATTTTGATTTCTAAAGCAACTCTCTCAAAAAACAGTAGCACCCTTGCTCCCTAAATTAGGATACCTAATTGACCAATCAAAAAAATCAATTAACTAGATGAGATGTTAAAATGCATGAAACTATTTAACCGACAAAACGTCTCTAATTTTATCAAACAGCAATGTCATCAAACCCGTACTCTTCATAGTATAACCCGACACTTACTTTTATTCGATTAAAAACCCTAGAATTGCACTGGACGAAACAAGTATAGCCTAACTAAAGTGTGAATAACTACTTGAGCACAACTTATAAGTTAAACGATAGAATAAACAATTCTAAAGACAATCATAATGAGACTGCATTACAAGATATCATCAGTAATAAAACACTGAAACAAGTTACTACGGCGCCTTAATGCGACTTCACTAATAATTAAATCAGCAAGGAAACGTAACAAATTTTCTCACATATACATTCCACATTTCAGCACTAAGTAAAACTGTAACATATCTTCTTCTTGATAATAAATAAAATAACTGGTTTGGAACACCACACCCCCTTTCAACCTACAAAGTGGAAATTTAAAGGAAAGAAATGCGTTTATTAACAACTTTTTGAGGATAATTATGCACCCCCTTTAATACACTCAAAACGAAAATAGGCAACATTGTAAAACCAAAAAATCTGTCAGATAGACTTTTAAAAGCGTCTTGTCAGATAAAGGCTAGTA
>JARFJB010000047.1:2272500-2282500 GCA_036346205.1 Vesta saturnalis
TCAAAAAGTTTAAAATTGTTCAAAAGATAAATAAACGGTACATGATTTTTAACACAGGTTAAGTATTTTACTTTTTAGGTGCACTGCTATTCCATCTGTTTCATTTTTAATACATTTCTTTAAACCAAACCTAATACATATTATATGTTTAGATGTAGGATTATTGTCAGCATTTAGTGGAGTGGCCACATTAAAGTCTTACTTGCAAACAATAATTGGACTAACGACTAGCAGTATTTCTCCACAAGTCTCCAGCATTATATTTGGCGTTGTTCAGTTACCATCTGGTAAGGAAACATAGATTGTGTTGAAGTGTTAACACTTAAGTTTCAGTAATACTATCAGCCCTTTTAGCAGATAAATTAGGACGCAAAATTATTTTGATAATATCAACGTTTGGATGTGCAGTTACACTTGGAGCAGAAGGCGTTTACTTTTTTTTGCAAGATGTGGTCAAAAGGGATTTAGGTCATTTGTCCTGGTTACCTACTGCATGCCTGACAATTTATTTAATAGTTCTCCCAATTGGTATCGGTGCAGTACCATCAATTATAATAGGTGAAATTTTTGCGGACGACATTAAAAGTGTTGCATCTGCAATTTGCTCTGTATTTACAAGTCTTGGTTACTTTCTAACAACATTGTATTTTTTACCATTGTCGGAAGAGTGGGGAATGCACGTAATGTTTTGGATATTCAGTGGCATATGCCTTTATGGAACCTTATTTGCTAGTTTTGTACTTCCGGAAACTAAAGGAAAGTCTTTTCTGGAAATTCAAGAAATACTCAGTAACAAGCATTTCTGTTAATTTATTTGTATGAAAATTAAATAAAGTTGTCTTGTAACTATCACAATCAGAGCAGAAGTATTATTAATATCACAATGTTTACCTATGCGATAAGCCGTAAATAAAAATACCTAAATATTACCTTTTGTTATAATAGAATATAATCTAATCTTTTTACCGCGTGTTGTACATTTTTATACCAGATTTGGTTGACCTCTGGCATACCCATTGAAAGGGATTTAAAAGTATTACTAAACCACCGACGCTGAAATTTAGTTGCTCGTCTTTCAAACTGATGAAGTATCTTTTGAAATTATGACCGCACTTGCTTTAGTTGTTATGTAGCTCCAGGCAAACATATAAATTGCCGCCTTATATATATATATATATATATATATATATATATATATATATATATATATATATATATATATATATATATATATATATATATATATATATATATATATATATATATATATATATATATATATATATATATATATATATATATATATATATATATCCATAACTGTGGAGTAGACCAGATGCTGTAGTAACTGTCGTATTTTCTCGTTGTAGTCAGTTTTGTAATATTACCAGCCGATAAAGTAGAAGCAACAAATGTCATGAACAAAGCTGACTACAATGAGTAAATACAACAGTTAGTACAGTATCCTGCCTACGCCATAATTAATTCGGACCCCACAATATATTTGAAAAAACAGCAAAGAAGAAGATCAAAGAAAGTAACATGGTTCCAGAAATACAGACACAATTAATTCCGAAAGAAAAGTCATCAAGATGTCCGAAGTTATACGGTATACTTAAGATACACAAAGAGGGTACACCATTAAGACACATTCTTAGTTCGACGGGGTCATCCTTACCACATCTAGCTATATATTTGACAAAACAACTGCAACCGCACGCTGAAACAGCAAGATCTTTTGTCAAAAACTCAAGGCATTGCATCTATATGCTAAAGGGGCACAAGCTACAACTAGAGGATTTATTGATCAGTTTCAGCGTAGTATCAATATTTACAAATGTGCCGATTAACGATACATTAAACATAATAAAACAAACATGTCAATCAGACTAAGACACGTTAAAATTAATAGGACAGTGTCTTAAAAACGTATACTTCATCTACGAGGATCCAAGATACAAGCAGATAGAAGAGGTGCAGAAGGGCTTTCGCCAGTGATACCAAACATAATTATTAGAATTTAGAGAAGTAGGTATTTGGACAGCAACAGATAAACCAAAGTTATGGCTACGTTACGTCGACGACACTTATCTGATTTGGACACACAGAAAAGATAAACTGAACAAATGTCTAAAACACTTAAACAGCATGCACCAAAAGATACAGTTCACAATGGAAATGGACAAAGAAAAGAAACTGCCATTCCTAGACGTGCTTGTGTATAAGAAGAACAATGGAAACCTGGCACATACAGTACATACAAAAATACACATCCAAACAGATATCTCAATGCAGACTCTCATCACCACTCAGCATAACTGCAACCTGTCGTAAAAAGGTTGATAACAAAATCCAAACACCTAGCAGACGAGTACAACGTGCATCAAGAGATGAGGAACTTTAAAACAACACTTTTACAGAATGGTTTCAGCGAAGGAAATATAAGAAGAGCCGAAAAATCAACACAACCAGAAGACAACGACAGGGAAAAATCGAGCTCGAAGGCGCGTTTACTATGTATAAGGGGCACCACGGACAAGATAAGCAAGATATTACAGGAAAACAACACTGAAGCAATTTTCACTACCAACAAAAAAACTAATTTTTACAAAATCCGAAAGCAAGAACAGAATTAGAACAAGTACGGGATACAATGCAGAGATTCTCCACAAACCTACATAGGACAAACGAATAGACGTGTCAACGTGAGAAGAGAGGAGCATCGCAACAGTGTACAAGAGAACTAACCCACATCATCACTCGCACAACGTGTAAGCAGTACATCACGTGTAACTGATTTTGAAAACACAAAAATGGTAGCTAACATACAATACAAACCACGTCGTATAATAAGGGAAGCAATTTCATTTGAAAAACGCCCAGGAAACATATATATATATATATATATATATATATATATATATATATATATACACACACATATATGTATATACATATACATACACATACACACATACATATATACATACGTCTAAATAGAGTTATTCATGATAACTCTTTTACACTAAACAAAATGGTAAAATCCATACAAAACAAATCCCCTTCTGCCACTAAGGGTTAATCCGTTAAAAGTTCATCCTATGATTTCTGTGTTTATCTAGATAAAGTATGTTAGAATAAATTATGTTTAAATTTTGAGTGTCACTTTTCTTATTCATTACATAGTCTGTACAGCGTATATGGGCCATTTCTAAAAACTTCCTTTTGAATAAATTTTATTCAGAGGTCAATACTTGCACTTTGTCAAAATCAGGGTTGTGCCCAGTGAAATTTACGTGCTGTGACAAAGCACAAGCATCTTTTCTGACTCTTATGTCACTGCGGTGTGATGTAAGTCTATACCTAAGATTCCTAGAAGTCATGCAGATACATGATTGGTTACAATCACTACAAGGGATTTTATATATAACATTTGTTTTATCTAAAGTGGCGGTCTCATCCTTAAGCTGAGTGAATAAATTGTTAACTTTTTTAAGGTTTTTAAGGGCTACGATGATGTTCTTATCTAGTTTGAGAATTTTATTTATTTTAGGAGTAAGAGTACTAATGTAAGATATTGAACTGTACTTTTTATTTCAGTTATATATATATATATATATATATATATATATAATATAGTTGACTTGATTACATTGTAAACACATTATTAATAGGCTAAATATATATTTCTTGTGGATAAACATGGGTTTTCCTTTCAAACTACTCTCAAACCGTCGTGAGAACTCAACAGAGCAAATTTGCGAAACATGCAGTTTTCCCATTTTTTTGATTGATTAGCATTGTGAGAAAAATATCGGGCATACAGACGTCATTATGTACTTAAATTAAAGCTAATTACATGCGGTACAACATTTACTCCTATAACTTTATCTGTGAAATGAGTATTTTCCCCGATTTTGGGGTCGAAAGTTGACCAACTCGTAACATTTCACTGCACCTTGCACTGCACGTACAGAGCTCGCGCTGGTCTCAAATTTTAGCAAATGTAATTTACTATAAAATCGTGAAAACAAGTTTTATAAAAAACTCATAGTTTAGGAGGTAGAGTGAAAAAACAAAAGAAATGCGAAAATTACGAAGTTTTTCAAGTGCTACGAAGTTAGTACAGGGCTTTCGAAGCTGCAAACGTGGATATACAGTACTGGTAGTGGTCCTAACAACATATTAGAAAATCAGAACTAGCCGTTAGTTTGCGACTTTAATATACCATATGACTGGCCTAATCGACATGGTAATCTTTACCTTTGTCCCCAGATACTTCTCATCTGGAGCATCAAACACGAACTTATCAAACTAGTCTTTGGTTTGTAAAGGGACGCCGTCAGATAGCCCGATTTTTTATTATTTTTAATTAGTTCCCAAAGTTTATTAGCAAGACGCCGTCCTTTATAAAAATTTTTCTATCATGATTAATTATTTGCTAAGTAAAATACCAGTACTGATTCACGGAATTTAGTAAGATAACGTGACGCGCTAAATGCACAGGTGCAAGCCATTATAAAAATTCGTAGAAGTTCTAGTAAAAGTTAAACAGATTTCATAACGTTGCATAAAATTGCACAATAATTAATCATGCATCCTCCCTCCAGACGTAAAATCCCAAAAACGTTTAAAAGTTTGTATACGTCAGAGCATCTTCCACTAATACGGGCTTACGGAAGCTCACCAAAAAAGTTTCGTAACCACCCTCGCGAATTCTATATAAAAACGCGGCACGCGCTGCTGAAAGAGGTCTTGTGTTAAAAGGTCTGGTGTTAAAAGGTCTTGTGTTAAAAAGTCTGGTATTAAAGAGTCTGGTGTTAAAAAGTCTGGTGTTAAAAAGTCTGGTGTTAAAAAGTCTTGTATTAAAGAGTCTTGTGTTAAAAAAGTCTTGTGTTAAAAAAGTCTTAAAGTCAGAAGTCAAGAAGTCAAAAGTCTTAGTCTTAAAGAAGAAGAAGAAAGAAATCCTTTTTCAATCTCACTCGTTACCAGAAGCTCTCTACGAGAAGCACGCTACCAGAAGAATTCGAATCGAAACCGTGTGCTATATCGTCGCGTTCGCGCCGACTGCTACCTGTTGTAAACCATCCGCTTGTAACCGCCGTCCGAGTAGAAATCGCGACTCCGCGACTTTATAGCATCACCGAAGTTAAAAGGTTAGAGTTGCAGAGATCTAACGGTGAAAGTACGTAAGTTGAGATACCTGGTGAAAGGGATATGCAGGGTTGTAAGCCCGACGTACTCTTCTGTTACTAGACGTACTCTTCTGTTACTAGACGTACACACCTACACTGTGGAGTTTGAAGGGTAGTTGCCCGACATTCCATTTGACCGACGGAGATCCTATTGTTTGGTATAACGGGTGGTTTTCCCAGATTACTAACGAAGGAAATCCACCTACACAAATTTACACGAACACTACAACACAACCCACCTCGACAAACGTACCAGCGACCGCCAGATACCTGTAATTAAAACCTCGTCGGAAGATTAAGCTGAACATCTCGTTAACGCCGTTAATCCAGTAATATAGAAACGTAACCGTAAACACTAGACGTGTCCGTCAGTATTAAATAACCACCTGTAAAGTAAACAAACCACCACCGCCGCCACCGTAAAAACGTAAATTGCACCTTTGACAAGTACTAAGATTGTTACCCGTAAACCAGAAACTATCTGATAGTTTCTTGTGTTAAATAAGTCAAATCGTGATTGTTAGACGCGAAAAAAAATTTACTTTAAAATAGAAAACGAAGGTTTTATATTTTAAAACGGCCAACATAACAAAAGCTTTTATTTTTATTTTTGTTTAAATAAAAACCGGTATTCTAAAATTAATCTCGTAAGAGGAAACAAATAATACGCCGCTACCGTACACCAACTACCTAAATAAACGAAAAGCTTTCATTTAACTAAAGATCGTACATTAAATGGAATGTAAATGTGAATGAGATTATTTTCATAAGAAAAGCAGGTATAAAATTATACACTTATAACCGACCGCTTTAAAATATTGATTATTTCTTTAAAGGCAGAGTATTGAACTCAGTGTCTTATCGCGCACGTGTTTATACCGCGTTATCTGGCTACCTGCTTCTGTATTTTATACAGGGAGGAATTCAGGTAAAATTATTTATTTATTTCGGCAATTAACCAGTATAAATTGAAACAGTTCAAGGATGAAAACTAAAAGTCAAAACCCCAAACCTTCTATTAATGTTACATTACAGAAACTCCAGAGGACCACCTAACCATTAGTACCTGGACGAAGGATGTCTACTTAAAGATACCGAAGAGGGAGGTGGCGTTACCGTTACAATTTGGCACCCGAGAGCATGGGTCACAGTTCCGTACATTTACCTGTATCTATATCTTAGTTAAATAATTTAAATAACCATATAATATAGAAGTGTAAAATAAATAGGAAATAAAGTTATATAGATGAACCTTTGTAATCTATTTGTTCAACGTGTTGAGAGCCTGAATAACGAACCCCGATCCTTATTTTGCAAGTACAAAATTCCGACTGAGCTAGAAAAGGGAAAAGTGAGAATTATTCATTAGTAGTAATACACTCAACAGTCAAACAGCAAAGACACGTTGAGCGCGTTACAGGTTAAAACCTCTGCTTTATTGGGTATAACCTTCCCTTTGCTTCTTTATTAAAGCACGCAGTTTCAAATATTTCGTGACATCAACATTTTCCTTGAGATTTAACAATGCTTTCATCATGAAGTAATGCTACCGTAACGAGGAGCTTTTCATCTTTTTCGCTAATTCCAAAAAATAAACGAGTAAAGCATTTTTCGGAATAGACGATTACTTTTTTCTGTACACACCATTTCAAAAATACTTGGTTGGACATCTTATATACGCCACTAGACTTGGATGGTAACAAATTTTTGATTGACGCTTTGCTGCTTCAAGAACTTTAGGCAGAATGCATTCTAATTCGAAATCTGACATAATCTTTAGTTTCCTTTTGGAATTATTTGTAAAATTTACTAAACTTACACAAACGGTTTTTTTCAAGGAAGTGTATCATCTGCCTACCGGCAGGTGTGTGCTTCGCTAAATTTTCCGTACCTACCGGTAGACGTACGATTTCTTAGTACAGTGGAAGTTTTTCGTTCAGAGAAAAATCATGTAATCAAGACACTGCAACATAAAAGATAAGCGCATCAATTTAAACCTAATTCAATTGAATTAAATTATCTATAATTATGTGATAGTCTGAGCGGGCCATAGGAAACACGTGGAAAATTGGTTTAAAAGAAAGAAACTTAGCACAGTTGCTTAAGTCACCGATTAACCAAAGTCTTATTAATCACTTTCTATGTAACGTAACTCAGGGTTTACCTAACACTTTTACTTTTGCTTTGGCGTCGGAGAAGGATTTAAGTTCTGCAATGGAGGCTTTGCAATCGAATATATAGACTCAGGTGGGATTAATATTAATATGGTCAAGTTGTTCTGTACACATTTGACACCTTTCTATTGCATATTATTAACTCATGCATGAAGTAAGTTTTTTTTTCTGTCAGCATGGAAAACTGCACAGATTTTGAATGATAATTTCAAGTCATAAAGCGTTAATTTGAATACGTTTTAAGTATCCCTCATATACATTTAAACTGTTCTAAAAGTCAGAACCAAATAAATATTACCCAATTCAGAAAAACCAAAATAAGAAGTCGCTTTAATAATTTTCAAAACATTCGTTTGTTGCTGAAAAATTTAATACGGAACGATCAGTGATTTTATCATAGATAATATCTATATATTTTCTGAATACTTTAAAATAATCATATTTAAACATTTGCCAATTTGAATGAATTGTAATAATTTAAATCTGGAACTTCTACTTAATAAAAATATTCTGTTATCAGTATTTTGTATTAGATTGACTGTAAAATAGTTTAAAATAATTAAATTTTGAAATCGATCTAAGTCATAAAGCAATTTGAGATCAATCAATAAGCTCAAAATATTCAAAGGTCAGTAATCAATAGAGTTAACCCGTTATGCAATTTTACACAGGTTAATGCTAAACTTTTATCTCAGCTTACACAAATAAACAACAAAAGTAAATTAAATAATGGATATATATTGATCAATTTTCCAATGTAAATATTACAAACTCGTGGCTTTAAAAAGCACAATAAAAACCAATTTCTATAGATTACAAAAAACTCTCCGAAGAAATCATTAATTGTAATTATATTCACTCTGTACATTATCCAGACCATAACTCAACATTCTATGATAACCTCTCATGTGGGCGATCTCTATTTCCGCACAATTTAATAGACTCCGGCACATTCTAACAACTTCATTCTTGAACATGCATTTAATTTTCCATTATTCCACAATATTACAACATTTATATAAACAAAATATGCATACATATTCCTTACTGCACATTAATACAATACGAATATATCATAATCTCACTCACTCATACGAGTACATCCATTTCTTTAATCCGGATTCCTTAACACACGGCAGCAAAAGTCCAGTAGCAAACCGATAGTCTTTTACCAGTGCCTCCCAGTAAAAATGGTGCTAAAACATTTTTCAGCTAAATATAATGCTTTAAACATGAAAATCTTTCCACAACATTCAAATATTCTTTGATATGATATCTAATGCTACATTAAAAATTACACTCACTTACATTCTACATACACAAAATTTTTTTTCGTGCAAACACTTCATTTATACTCAAAATACGTTCCATACGTTATCAAAATGCTGAATACTCGAGATGATCGATCATCAATTTTTGTTTGTCAAATTACACTTTTTGGGTTTTAGTGATAGTTTAGTGATAGCTGGTTTTATTGTTCGCACATTGCAACCAGTTCAACATAATAATAATGTGTCTTATGCTAACCATTAAATGCTGGTGACCCTCAAGGATCAATTTTAGGTCCTCTTTTGTATTTAATGTATGCCCCAGACTTTATAAGTGTTGTAGATACGTATAAGTATCATCTTTATACGGATGATACGCAGTTACACTTATCATTCGATCCGGGGAAGATCAGCACCGCTAATAAGATTATCAATTCAAATCTACAACGTTTGGCTGAATACTCTATTAAACACTAATTGTTGATAAATTCAAAAAATCGGTAGTCTTGGCTTTTAGGAAAGCGTGTGCTAAAGAGTTCTATTTGCAATTAATTTAACTTTGAACAACGATACTGTATCTCCGTAAGACATGTATAGTAATCTAGGTTTACTGATAGATTATAATTTATGCTTTAAGGACTATATTAGCAGGTGTACACAAAACGCGTATTTTAACTTAAGAAAATTGTACATGAATAGACGTCTAGCTAAAATTAAACTTGTGAATTCTTTAGTATTATCTTATTTTAACTACGGAGATGTTGTTTATGATTCGTGTCTTGACAGCCTTGACATTAGGCGCATCCAAATGGTTCAAAACTCATCTATTAGACTAATATATCGTATAAGAAAATTTGATCATGTATCACATAAACTAAGTGATTTACAGTGGCTTAATATGATAAATTGCCGAAGAATACTTGTTTTGCTTATCGTGTAAAGATTCTTGTAAAGGATGTTCCACCTGCACACAAATACACCTACCCAAGGCCACACCAGTAGAGTGCAGGAAGCAGCAAATTGACTGCAACCCAGCACCCGTAGGTAGACCCCATTTGCTCACCTAGCTCATTAAAAGAAGATCCGCAAGTCGTGTAAACGCGAAAGTAATACGTATTAATTAGAACACGTAAACAACAGCCGTTCTAACTACTCGCCCATCGGGAGAGATTCAGAAACAACGTTAGTTTATTCCGTTTTAAACAACTAGGATAATTGCTTAAGTGCGTTACCGTAGTTATAAATCTCGTGCGAATAAGAAGATTTGTACGGTTTAAATTATACGCGAAATCGATGTGATATAGTAAAAGCGTTTTCCTTTAATAAAACGTAAATCTTTAATTTGGTTAAACTATAAATTCTG
>JARFJB010000047.1:2287500-2352500 GCA_036346205.1 Vesta saturnalis
TTTGCCTATTCAGGGCCTGAACTGCCAAAATGTCTTAATACAACCAAATTAGTTCCATCAAGGCTAATGGGAAAAGTGAACTGACAAAAAGGTTTTTAACATAACCAAAATCACCCTAATTAGGGTGAAAATTCCATCAATGGTTGAAAATGGCCTCCGAAAAGAAGCCATAGGGGTGAAAGATATGATCCCCACATGGGCATATAAAAAAAAGTGAAAGTTAAAGTGTCCCAGGGGGCGGGGCTTATGACGCAAAAAAGTGAAAGTTAAAGTGTCGGTATACTACTGATAACATTTGCTCGTAAGTAATTAAGCAAGTAAGAGTCACAATAGCTCTGTTGAACACCGAAGCTGATAATATTCCCCAATTCCAGTTACCTGCTGATGTTAAATTGCAGCAAGAAAAATTGACAAACAGGTTTCATTTTTTTAGTACAAAAAAGGGGAAACAAACATCTCAACCTGCATATAGTAAGGCCAGCATAGCAGAAAGTCATGATTTAAAATCTATTCTTAGTAAGGAACAACACTGTACATCTAAATCTAGTTCTAATGATCATCATTATTATAGTCATAGGAAAAGTACTCGACTGTAGATTTAGTGTGTTGTTTTTATTTAAGTTGCTGTAGCATTTCCCAATCAGCAAACAAACAAATATTTTCTTAAATGTTTTTGAAACGTTGCTAAAAATCTGTTAATGACCAAAAACACGTTGGGACTGCAATATTTCAAGAACATTATTAAAATGTAAATCAAATATTTGTTGAAAATATGTTTGAAAAATACTTATAGAAATATTTTTTTTAATGTTCAAAAAATGTCTGTTAAAATGTTGGAAAAATCAGCAAGCAATGTAAAAAAATTATTCTTAAATATTGCAGATAGGTTGTAGAAAACGTTGTAAAAATCTGTTAGTGGCGAAAAACACATTGGTACTGCAATATTTTAAATGCATTGTTAGATTTTAAGTAAAATATTTATCAAAATATTAAAAAAAAACTTTGCAAATATGTCTAAAAAATATTTATAATTAAATTTTTAAAATAATAAAAATATGTCTGCAAAATGACTCAAAGAATATTTTTAAAATGTTGAAAAAGTGGCTGAAAATTACCTATATAACAGCTTTTAAAATGTCAATAAAATATCTAAAAAATACCTGTTAAAGTATGTTTAAACCGTTGAAAAAATGACTGTAAAATATCGACTAAAGTATCTTTTAATAAGAAAACAAAACAAACATTATTATTATAGAATAATTTATAATGCTTCTTTATCTTCTATGCGTACTTGTTTTGCCTCTACTTCTTCTGTTCTGTAAAGTTTTAAAAATGTAACGCTTTCCTATTTATAATACATTTTACAACGGGTTGGCGATTGGGCTAGCCATAATTGAATGGATTTAATTATTTCTTGCCTACTTCATTCGGACTATTTTTTTTTGTTGATACAGATTCTGAAAAATAATTATATATATATATATATATATATATATATATATATATATATATATATATATATATCTTTATAGACATATAATAAATTTAAGTATTACTCAGGGAATATGCTCAACACACTTTAAGTGAGCTGAAATGATACCTGTTCATAAATCACGTGATAACCTACTTACCTGATTGGTTGATAACGTAACTACGCCTAAACTAAACCCTTCACAACTATCTCCGTCTTAGTAGAAAATACCTCGACCATAAAAGAGTCGTTTAGATTTATAAACATGTCCCTAGGGACGATATTAGAGTGTGGTTAGGTCAATACTTCAGACTTCCCCCGAAGCTAACCGATTCTACCCGTACATTGACGAGCGCGCTTGCGCACAAAGCCCAAGGCTAGCAGCGTTCTCATTTCTGGTGTGTTTCGCTCTTTAAAGTGTAACTGTCATCAAGTGAGCATTATTATAATGTATTCTCCAGTTTATGAGCCAACCTCAGCGGACATTAGAGATTTTACTGACTTGTTAATAAACTATTACAACATAACCGTTCAAGATAATGATGAAAGCAATGACGTGGTTGAGCTGAATGTATCTCACATCCAAGGTGATGGTGATGATTCACAGAAGAAAAAGAAACGCGGTGAGGTAGGGGAGAAGGGCGAATCTCAAACCCATGATGATGATGACGACAAATCACAGTTCAAGAATAAGAAAAAGAAACCGATAAAACATGTTATTAAATAATAATGATGTATTGTTGTTTATAATAATAATAATATATTTTCAAACGTTAAGCTTTCCTTCAATTTTGTGAATAAACTTGTTTTCCTAACGGTGCTCCACCGTCTTGATTCATGTTTGCAGGTTTACGAGTTTTCGCGTTAGCCTGTTTTCGTGTTTGCGTGTTTTCGTTTGACGTGTTCTCGCGTTTGTATGTCTTCGCGTTTGCGTATTTTCGTGTTGGCGTGTTTTCGTGATAGCGTTTTTTTCGTTTGTGTGTTTTTTTTTGTGTTAGCGTGTTTTCGTGTTTGCGTGTTAGTGTGTTTTTGCGTTTGCGTGTTTTCGCGCTCTCGTGTGTGTGTGTGCGTGTGCGTGTGTGTGTGTGTGTGTGTGTGTGTGTGTGTGTGCGTGCGTGTGTGCGTGCGTGTGCGTGCGTGCGTACGTGCGAACGTGCGTGCGTGCGTGCGCGTGCGTGTGCGTGCGTGCGCGTGTCCGTGCGTGCGTGCGTGCGTACGTGCGTGCGTCCGTGCGAGCGTGCGTGCGTGCGTGCGAGCGAGCGTGCGTGCGTGCGAGCGTGCGTGCGTGCGTGCGTACGTGCGTGCGTGCGGATGTGCGTGCATGCGTGCGTGAGTGCGTGCGCATGTGCGTTCGTGCGTGCGTGTTTTCGTTTGATCCTCGTGCTAAAGCAATGCTAGTCGATTGTATGTAATTGTAGGCAATATTGTGTTGACTAAAGCTATAACTGGAAACGCTGCTTGCTATGCCCAGTTCGTGGAATTATGTTTAATTAGCTTTTTGACAGATGTATTTATGATAAGGCCAGGCTTGCATGTAAATTAATATAGAGGTGAAACTAACTAGCTAATGTGTTTTACTGCTACACGCATCACAGTATTGAAGATTCTGTTTACGTATTAGAAAACGTACTACAGTCTCGAAACGGAATGCAGATAAAATTGAAGGAGATGAATACGGTACAACTTCTACGAATGAACTGAAAGATTTGAAGCGTGTGCAGCATTTCCAGAGCCGTGTTGAAACCAGTTAATTTAGGGCTAACCTCATGTCCATGTAATAATAATAATAGTGTCTGATAAAAACTGTCAGGGGTTATTAGCTACTTTTATAGGTTGTTACAATATAATCGTTCAAGGTAAAGACGATGAGGTGATTGTATCTCAAAATCTCGATGATGGTGATGCTCTCTTTGAAATTTCAAATAAAATTAGATTACGTCACTCTTATTTCAGATTAGAAATTTTTTTAAAACGTTTAGTTGACATTGCTATTAATCTCAACTGATAAAAATCCATATAACGTGAAGTACATGTGTGTGTGCGTGCGTACGTGCGTGCGTGCGCGTGCGCATACGCGTGAGCGTGCGCGTGTGCGTGTGCGCGTACGTGTGCGTGTGCGTGTGCGCGCGTGCGCGTGCGTGTGCGTGTGCGTGTGCGTGAGCGTGTGCGTGTGCGTGTACGTGTGTGTGTGTGTGTGTGTGTGTGTGTGTGTATGTGTGTGTGTGTGTGTGTGTGTGTGTGAACGTAATTGAGTATACAATAGTTTATGTAATCTGATGTTTCAATTATTTAAAGTAATCTTTGCGTTAGCAAAATTTTTATTTTTATTTGTAAGTGTTTTGAATGTAAATTTTTGTAAGTGCAACATAATTGTTAAATACGAGTAGCTGTAATCAGTTTTGTTGTGTAATACTTTCTAAATTAGTTAATGATCGGAATGTAATAGCTAGTTTATATCCAGCGATTCATAAAACGTATTGTAGTGTGACTACATGTGAACACGTTGTATAAAAAATATTTTCAGTTCAACATATGGTACAACTGAAGGAAAAAACACTTCTAAAGGTAAGCGTATTATTTTTAATATTATATGTTTTTTTACCTGATATTGCTAACAAAAATGCCGATAAAGATTTTTAAAGTGTATTATTACTCTTATAGAGTGACGTTATAAGATTAGATCTACAAATAGTAAGTACGTACGTATTCGTGGATTTTTAAACTTGTAGTTATCGTTAATTCACGTATAATAATAAAACCATTAAAACCTTTTGCCTTTTATTTCCATTATATCAGTTTGATATTCTTAAAAACATGTTAATTTAATTTAACTCTATGCCAGCTCACACGTGGGCGGTTATAAAATAGGGGTGAAAAAATACGTCCTACACGTGAACGAGTAAAAATAATTAGGGATGAAAATTCCAGCAGGGTTGGAAAATACAGTCTCACACGTAGCTGTGTAAAAAATTAGGGTTGAAAAAGACCTCCGAAAAGAAACCATAGGGGTGAAAAAACGCGTCCCCCACGTGGGCGAGTAAAAAAGTGAAAGGTGGGTTTTCCCCAGAAAATCCAAGATGGCGCGCAAGTGTCGGTCTACTACTAACGGACTATAGGGTCACACAAAAATTGTTTCGCATGAACGTCAAACCACACTGCAACAGTACATTTATGTGAGCCGAAAAGTTAAGATTGTTATCGAGAATAATACTAAAGTTTCTAGTTTGTTTACAAAAGGGACAGATTTACCTCCGATATGCAGTTGTAAGTCACCTAGTTTATGACTAATAACGTCAGAGTTGAAAATGATAACTTTACATTTTCGTAGATTTAAATGCAAAAAATGATCTTTGGAAACCTGAAAGATATGTTGCAAACCCTCATTTAGAGAAAGAATCCCTTTAGCAACATTGTCAAGGCGAAAGAAAACATACAGTTGTGTATCGTCCGCATAGAATAAATACTGCGTAAGGTAATACAAGGCGGAATAGTGCATGTATTAAGCGTGAATAGAAGAGGACCTAGTACGCTACCTTGGGCGAGCCCGATGTTAAACCCTTAAGCGATGAAGGTATAATAACGTATAAAAACGTTATCATTTCTGAATGTATTCTATGAGACCCAGTTGAGGAAGTTTTAATATTAGATATAATCTTTCCTACAACGAACTCATCAACTGATTCAAATACAAACCATTAATTTACGTTCAAGGAACAAGAGTAATAATAAAAATTAACTAAACCTGGATTAGTCACAGATCCAGGAATAGATTCTATAAAATGGTTGTTAATAGCATTAACATTTTACAAATTATCGGGTAACTGATGTCCAGATTTTAGTATGTCTAACTTTCCTTCCTCCATAATCTAGGTTCATGACTGCTCCTAGCTTCCGAAAGATTCGCCTCTTTTTCACTTTTTAAGACGATTGAGGTAGAATTTCTGAGATTTAGATTGTTCCCATTTATGTCTCTTAGCGCCGTTAAGTACCGTATATATTCCGTTAATCAGGGAGCGTGGTACTTATCGGACAACTAAACTTTACGAAGTGGGGCGACTTGCGGATGTATCTAGATCAATGCGGACCAATCACGCGTTTCTTTGTTTCGCGCGTGCGTAGCACTTTAAAATATGACGTTCTAATGTGAAATAATAATAGGAAAAAAAACAAAAACTACTGTAGCCTAACAAAAAAAAATGCATGAGGCGGGAATCGAACCTTCCTCGACCGCGTGTCAGGCAAGCAATGTACCACAAGACCAGCAGAGCTTGTCCAGTTTGACGTTGAAACTGTTATGTAAAGTATTATGATATTATACATTCAAAGCTTATTTCCTATTGGTCCGCATTGTTCTAGATATATCCGCAAGTGTGGGGCGTGTGCGTCAAAAAGATCCAGTAAAATAAAAAGAGAATTGTATTCTCAAAATAAGAAAATTGTATTTCTCAAAAAGAAAGCGTAATAAAATTTGATTATTAAGAAACTTGTTAATATAACCCACCAGTATGGTATTGCCATAGCGTTCTCGCGTCGGAACATAAAGAAAGCTAAGTCATACTGGTGGGTTTATGTTAACAGGTTTGTTAATAATCAAAACATCCAATAACGAGCAATATTTCTTAAGTTTTGGTGGTTTGTAATTGTAATAGAACAGTACACCAGTTCGTGATCATACATATTATCCACAATGATATAATGCATACTACCCATTACAGACATGTTACACAGAATTACAAGTTGTACGAGTGGGACATAAATGACTTTTTTAAGGTTATACGCCTCAATGAAGTTGCTTAGACACTAAAAATTAAATGAATCAGATTTTGTAGATCGGGATAACCAGAGAAATCTGCGATAGTTTGATAATACGAAATATTGTCAAAACAAACTCAGTATCATGTTCGTTTACAATGTGAAGCTATTGAGATATATAAACATCCCAATAACTTCAATAGACAAAAAGAAAATATCCGTTCAAACTAACAAAAGGCACTATGTACGTCTCAATTTTAATTTTAGCTTTAAGTATATCTAGTTTTTTGCTGTATTTTTTTCTACATCTTGAAGTAAATGCTTTACCAATCAATGTTGCTATCACAACACTACAATAACTTAACACATGTTGTTGAAATTAAAATTAAAAATTATATTAAACGTACTATATTGTGTTTTCACTGTAAAATAACACTTATATTGATTAACAAAGCAATTTCTTTGTTAGATTTGACTAGATTTTTTAATTGTCTTGTCAATGCTTTTATCAATTTGAAATTAAAATTTTTCACAACTTTACACTTTATAATTTGATTCCATTTTATTAAATTTGCTCTTTGTCACTGTTAACCTTTGTCCGTTAGATGGTGTTCTGATTTGTCATCTTCAAGGCAGTTTAATTTATTAAGGATCTAGTTATTCTTTACTAAATTTGTATTCCATGGTTGGTTTTATACGTTTATCAAACTGTTATATTAATAGGAGACTTATGTTTGTGTTTTCACTTTTCTCCTTTCACTATTCAAGAGAAACAAGCAACAGTGAAAGAAAGTAGCAAAACATCAGAACAAATTTTCAAAATTACTCAAAAATACATATAATAGTAGGTAGCATTAAAAATAAATACATTCAGAAAATGTTGAATTTATTATAATTTGTTTTAATTTATTCACTATGTACTGTGATTCCCTCATGAATAAGTTTTTTTGGAGAAATTATTCTGATCAATCTTTTGAAGTTTGGCGCCACTTTTAAATGGTTGGATTCGTACATAAACGGAGTTTACCAATGAAGTACCAACATTTAAATATATCAAGTTGGATTCCCCAAATCAATATTTAGTATTGTCATAAAAGAGGTTAACTTGTTATGAATTACGTAAACAGCTCAAAATATAATCGATTAAGCTAAAACGCAATTTACAGGTATAAAATAGGATGAACTCAATCCATTCTTAATTAAAATACTAAAATATTGCAGATGTTACGTTCAGCATTAACACCCTGTAATTCAGGGTTAGCTATTAATAATACAACAAAACTGATTAGTGGATATTTTACAAATGTAAACAGATTGCAATCAACAGAATCACAATCAAAAGTAGCAGTAAAAAATGAAGGAAAATCATCTGTACCTGCAGAACAATATTACTCTCCCTTCCAAAAAACAAATAACCTAGCCGAATACACATTTGCTCGTTTAGATGATTTATTGAATTGGGGTAGAAAAAGCTCACTTTGGCCAATGACTTTTGGCTTAGCGTGTTGCGCTGTTGAAATGATGCACATTGCTGCTCCACGATATGATATGGATAGGTACGGCGTTGTATTCAGAGCATCACCACGTCAATCTGATGTTGTAATAGTTGCTGGTACGCTTACAAATAAAATGGCACCAGCTTTAAGAAAAATTTACGATCAGATGCCTGAACCACGATGGGTTATTTCAATGGGTAGTTGCGCAAATGGAGGTGGATATTATCATTATTCATATTCTGTAGTCAGGTATGGTGTAGTTTTAGTACTTTGTGAAATCACACAAATATTCTTTGCAGAGGTTGTGATCGTATAATTCCCGTCGATATTTATGTTCCTGGTTGTCCTCCTACAGCAGAGGCTTTATTGTATGGTATTTTACAATTGCAAAAGAAAGTGAAGAGAATGAGTACTGTTCATATGTGGTACCGTAAATAATTGTAGTAAATAAAAATCTGTTTAAATTATAATATGATGTAATGTTTGTTGAGACGTAGTTCTCTATAATAAAGTATACTGTACATATTTTGTTTATTTTCTACTGTTGCACAAAGCATGCAGATGTTTGTAATGTAAAATCTTAATAACGATGACATATTGGATGTCACATTGAAGTTCTATCTCCATCTTAAACATAGCATTCATGTTATTGTTGGTTATATTACAATCTTTACACATTTAGATATTACTTCAAAGATTGTTAACTTGAAACCTACTATAACCAATAAGACGCATACTTTAATATTTATGCAAACATTAAGTTAGGTACTATAACGAGAATGAAAAGAAGTTTGCTCCGGTACTTGAGAACATGATTCATTCCATCATTTACAGTAACAAACGGTGAATGCTAAATAAATATACTTGTGGACATAATTCTATGTCACAGATTAGAAAACTGTCACTCTGAGCTCTGTTGCAATTTTATACTTTTACAGAAGTAAAGAACTTAATAAATATTAACTAGATTCTGTTTTGTATCATTTGATTATTCTAACACCTTCGTTCTTCGGGAATATACTAATGTGTCATGGCTATATATACAGTGCATGCTTTTTGCATTTGGTCTCGTATGTATATTTCGTATGCAATATATACGTTACCATTAACACAATTAAATCAATTTTAATTTAACGTTATGGGAAGGTGATAAACTTTCATGAAGTTATATTTGGGAAATAGTACAATGTTTTCTCAACTTTATGTTATGTTGATCACTTAGTGGGTATGTTCCCTCACATTATTTTAACAAATAATATTAAACAATTTAAATGGAATATAAGATTAATTCCGTTGACACTGACATAACAATCCAACCCAGTTTAAGAACAATTTTATATTTAAAACAAAAAGGAAAGATGATTCAATACTATATTCTCACTGACAACAATATATGTAGCAAACAAATTATTATTTGCTTCGTCACTGACATAACAAGAAAAAGACATAGATTTGGTGAAATGTTTATGTTAATATTTTTCAAGTTGAGCACATTTTCATGAAATGAAAAATTACATGTTCATAGGGTACAACTGCACTTTTTAATATTGCAATGGAAATATTTTTATGCAATTTGCACTAGTCAATGCCGCAGTTTGAATTTGCCACTGACGCAACTAATGGTGTCACTGACGTAACTTTATTCAAAGACTACTGCTGTAAAGTAGAATACTCCCTTATCATTCACTGGGAAAAGGTTGATTAGTTTCCTTTTTTATGGCATTTAGAGAATACCAAATTTTATCTTTTTCATGTGGTTAGCCTCCTCGACGTGGATGGAAAGCATTCACTCACACTTCACCATTACAGATATCAGTAAATAAACCTGGATATGACTTTTTGTCATAGGTAACCACAACAAAATCACCCTTTATGATTGGCATACTGCAACTATTGGCTCTTCAATGCTTGGTTCATTTTCTTTATTTATTTCTTGAAAGAGGGCGATGTCTTTGAATTCCACAGGAGTTGTAGGATTTTTGCACTTGGCAAAGTGTATGCAATGGGCACCGGGAATGGCTTTTGGTGGATTTTCTGTCCAATACTGACTGTATCTGACAAATTATTAAATTTGCTTAAAAACTTACATTGAAACAAATATCTGGACCATTGAGTACAGCGAGATACATAAGACTACCAATAAGACTTTGATACAGTGTATTCTGAGAATTAGGATTATCATTAGAACTAAAATCAAAATTTTCAGTTAGAGCCACTACACTTTTACAGTCTTGCATGTTGAATCTCTTTAGCAACTGATCTATATATTGTTCCTGATCTAATCTCATACAATGCTCATCCCCACCAATTCTCATTCCCAAAAACTATTTGACTTCACCTAAGCCTTTATTTGGGATTTACTCTTAAGTTGATTTTTTAATAATTCAGAACCCTTTGTATCATTTGAATAAATCAAAAAATCATCCTCATATAAAGCTACAATTGTCATGAGACTATTATTACCTTGTTTAGTATAAAGACGTAGTTCATAAACTGACTTCTTGTAACCCAACTTTGATAAAACTGTATCAACTCTTGATTCCACGCTCTTGATTGCTTATTTAAACCATATATATCCATATAATCACTTTCACTACCATCAACCAACTCCCAAGCACAATTATGTTTAAATGAGTTCATCTCATGTTCCATGGAATGTCTCCCACAATCAGCATCTGGTCTTCCACAATTATTGGTACATCCTCCAAGTTAAATCATCAATACACAAGTATGAGACACACTCATCAAATTTCTTTGATTTCTTCTCTCTTTCTGACTACCTCACTGGTATTACTTCTTGATTTTCAACTGCGTGCTCTGTTGGAAAAAACAATTGTAGGTATTAGCTGTCATCATCTGGGTTGTCTTCTGCACTGTCAAAGTTTGAATCTAATGTTAGATCTATCGTCTCAATGGTTCATTATTTGCTTTGTCATTATAAATCCTCCACTGAATATGCTGCTGATAGGACAAGATTTGAACTCCTATCTTTTTATATCGCTATAACATCTCTGCTTGTTATAATTTTCTTGGCTGTAGCCTTTGACATTTTCAGAAAATCCGACTAGAATCATTTTTTCTGTTTTCTTGTCAAACTTTAATCTTTGTGTTAAGGAACATGGACCAAGGCATCACTACCAAAAATCCTAAGATTACACATTGGGTTTTTTCTTATGCCATACTTCAAAAGGTTTTTTAAACCTGAAGCTATTGATCTATTGCGAAGGTAAACAGCTGTATTTAGAGCTTCAGCCCAACTTATTAAGATTGGCATCGAACAGAAGACACCTCCCCTTTTCAACAATTGTTCAGTTCAATTTCTCTAGCATACCATTTTGCTCTGGTGTATGTGGATCAGTCTTTTAGTGTAGTATTACCATGGTTTCTTAGCAAATTTTCAAATTCCTGGATACAAAATTCATCACCATTATCCTGAAACCCTTTATTTTTTTTAGCTAATTGATTTTCAACTAACTGTTTGAATTCTTTAAAATACACTTATGGCCTGATCTTTACTTTTTAAGAAATATCATCTTCAATTATTATTATTATTATTATTTATTATTATTATTATTATTTTATTATTATTATATTATTATTGCTAAATATATTTACATTGCATTGGTATCTTTTTTTCTTTCAATAATAAAATTATAGTAGGTATATGTCAATATTTTTTCTTTAGTCTACATAATTACGAACGTTCCTGTGTATATTTTAGATATCAATTTTTATTGTTCTATGCGCAACGTGAATTGAACACTCTTACGCATTCCCGTTTCTTGTGCCGTCCATCTTTCTTAAGCTTTGCGTCCCTTTTATAAGGTATGTAAGGGTTCTAATTACATTTTCTCTTTTTTGTATACAGGTATGAAAAAACATTATTGCGGATCTGACATAATAAGCTAGAAAGAAACCCAATAAGCATTATATGAGTGTGAGAGAAACATAACTTTACCGATGTTGCCACTTGTACATATTTGCATGTAGGCACAAAATATGAACTATTTAAGTCTCCTTCAATCTAGCTTCAACATTTCTAACGAAGCCAAAAAGCAATTAAAATGATGTTGAAAAGTCGCGTGTTCTTTGAAACTATTAAGTAAATACTTTAGACTTAAACATTGAATGATAATACCTCAAACATCGAAGTTTATTGTAATTGCGAATTTATGACATGGTCCGATTACTACTCGTTAGAAGAACCAAGAAAAAACTAACGAGAGCTACCTACAAACAAGAACATTAACATTTACATTGATAGTCTAACTTAAGTTTAAGGTTTAACCATTGAGTAATGATGTAGTAAAGAGACGCAAACTTACCGGGAGTTTTGTCGATAGCAAATTGGGCTAAGAATTAGGCAGCGCGAGTATCATGTGTCGTCACTGCCGTGACCGTGTAGTGAAAGACGGTCACGTGATACTCGCGCCGCTTAGTTCTCGGTGCAATTTTCTATCGACAAAACTCCCCGTAACATTGCGGCTCTTACTAATCATTACTCAATGGTTTAACTTTAGCATTAGAATTCTTATTGAAAAACCAACTATTTTTTAAAATGAACAAAATACACTTTTTTCAAAACTCTACTTTATAAGATTTTCGAAAAGACCTCCACCTTGCGCAAGGCAGTAACCTAATCTGTGATAAAATTATGTTCGGGTGTTTTCTAATATTTCTTGGGTCATGCTGTTTAAAGAGTCTGTAATTTTGACACAAAGTTCGTCCAAATTGTTAGCATGTGCCCATAAATTTGCTGGGATACGTATCCCCAAACAAAAAGTCGTTCGGTGCGATATCAGGTGAGCGAGGAGGATATTTAATAGTACCTTTTCCACCAATAATACGATTAGGGAACGTAGTTTCCAAAAACTGTTGAACTCTTGATACCAAATTATTAAAAGTTTTTGTTATGAACGGATAAGTTCAAAGATGGCGCAGTTGGTTAGCGCAGTACTCTAGCAAAGTACAGGTCGTAGGTTCAAATCCTACTCGACGTAAACTTTTTATTTATGTATTTAATAAAATTAATAATAATTTTTAATTACATTCTTTACCTTTGAACTTATTCGTTCATAACAAAACTTATAATAATTTAATATTAGTCAAGTTACTTTGGTATGTGTGAATCCTTGCGGTATTACAGGCTCTTATTCCATTAATATAAGTAATTTGATTGTAATCTCATCATATTTAGAATTTACATCAGTTCTACATACATAAAGACAAAATTTACATCGATTGGGGCTTGAACCTTGATGGCGCAGTTGGTTAGCGCGGTACTCTAGCAAAGTACAGGTCATAGGTTCAAATCCTACTCGAGGTAAACTTTTTATTTATGTATTTAATAAAATTAATAATAATTTTTTATTTATGTATTTAATAAAATTAATAATAATTTTTAATCTTGATACCAAATGTTATCAAAATTTATATTGCGGCGTTGAACAACTGGAACTATTTGGTTTCTCAACAGTTCTAAATATTTTCCACATTCAAGTTTCCGTTGATAAAAAATGGACGAATTATGGAATTGCCTAAAATCCCTGCCCACACATTAACTTTTTGGGGGTATTGTGTCCGGTAAGGAATACTAATGTGTTTGTTTTCCCGAGAGTAACCAACAGCGACAGACGGATTGTGATGGCCATGTAAGTTAAAAGAACACTCGTCGGTAAACAAAATATTTTCAATAAATCTTTCGTTTTCATTAGCCCGATTCATCATATCTTCACAAAATTTCTTACGCTTTTAATGATCTCCTGGAAAAATTTCTTGTCTAGTTTACAACTTATAGCAACGGTATTTATTCCTTTTCAAGATATGGCAAACTGTTCTTGGTTCAATATTCATTTCTTCAGCAATTTTTGTACTATTGCACGGGAAATTACTTTCTGCTAAACTACACACTGCAACTTCTTGGAGATCGCGCTCTTCGTTTAAGTTACGTCCAGGATGCTCACCATCATTACCATCAATGCTACTGCGTTTTCTACAATTATTTAAACATCCATACCTTTCACATTTACAAACAGTACGCATAATCGTACTTTCTGGTGGAATTGGGAAAAAGCAAACCTCCCCATTATTTCTTGTGCAGTGCTTACACACTTGCACACATACAGTGATAACACGTCGTAATTTGCTAATGTTTTCAAAATATTTGTTTTTATATATATTTATGTAAGAAATGTGAGAATGTATGTAACTGATATTTGGCTAGGGTTGTAAAACACATGTTGGGGTGTGAGTAGCAGGTGTGCGCTTAAAACTGCTTTACTGAAGGGGCGTAACGAATCATTAGAATTTCTTATGCGCCGATTCTTAATGTAAAAATATCACTAGTTTAATAAGTAATTGTGTCGGTGCAGATCGCGACCAAAAGATATCTTTGTTTGGTTCGTTGAAGCCCAAGACGTCAATGTAGGGTTTGTGACGGACGAATGCATATTTTTAAAATTAAGATGTCGTGCAATAATTAATATGAAACTGTTCCAAGGTAAATTAATGTTTCTTGCTTTTATATTAGTTTTGAAAAATGGGGGTTGATTGCAGGAGTAAAGTTTTTGAAATCGGGGGAGAAGACAGTTACAGTCGGAGTGTCAATCGAGCCAGATCGATTTGGAGTTAATTAAATCCCTTCATTGTAAACCGTGTGTCGTTAAAATATTTCGTGCGTGTACATTTTCTTTTGAATTCGCTAACACTAAGTTGTCTTTTCTTTCGGGGGTTAGTTGTAATGTGTTTTTCAAATATTAATCTATAAATAACAGTCACCCTTTTTTGAAGTTAAACCGCGTATGTTAACGATTTATGTCTGTGATCAATTAAACAAATATTTATTCTAGTGTAAGTAGGTATTTTTATGTAAGTGAAAGATCGCAGCCAATCATTTTACCAGGCAATGTAACGTATTAAAAAAATCAAATATTGCCTTGCGAAGGTATCTCGTTCGCACGCGGGCTTAGGAGAAATTCGCTAAAATAAAAGACAGTACAGGGCTCCCTTACTCTGGTACTTGTGTGAATTAGCATTGCTGTTTGTTGTTTATATTTATATTTGTGTAGAGGTGGCTGGTAAACGGGTTCATGATACCGCTTTGGTTATTAATTATAAAAGGCAAATGCCAAGTAGGTACACACTCCCGGGCTAGACCGTTAAACAGGTCAAATTTTATTTTATTGTTGTATAGATGAATGTGTAACCTGAGTAAGGATCTCTGTACTTTTCTAACGCCCTCAAATTTATATATATATATATATATATATATATATATATATATCGGTCACGATGTGGTGTGATCTATTTATAACTTATTCTTGTAAGCCTTTTTTTGAATGAGTTTTTTTTGTATCAGTTTTGAGGTAGAATTATTTGCCTGCGAGCTGATTTCTCTTTGTGTGTGATTTATTGTCGTTTGACTTATGTATTTTGTGCTCTAGTGGTCACTAAACAATTGTGTACGTGTAAATTCCTTGCCTATTTTCTTTTGTCCGTGCCTTTACCTTATTATCACCTGTGCAATTTTACTATTGTATTTTATATGTACTGTAATTTGCGTTATTGTTTTATGTGCTTATTTACTTAAAGACCGTCATGATTGGTTTAAAAGGGCCACGTGTTTAGTATTACGATTTTTCTTATGATTTTTATTTTGGATTAATTATAATACAATTGTGAGTGTGACTACATGGGGTTTCTTTTTTTTTATTATTGTGTTTCTGTATAACTAAACTGCTTTTTATTCATTTTTTTCTTAATGTTATAATTTTGTACGCACTTTAATATGATTTAATGGTGTTTTGTTATATATTTAACCCTTTTTTAGTTTGTTTTTTTGTGTTATTCGATTTTATTGGTGGTTCTTTCCCACAACAGTATATTAACGGGCTGAACTACCGCTGCGCAAAGGTCGCTGATTTTAATTTGAGAAGTTTCATTTTTTTTACCTGCCCCTCATGATGCAACACTTACCTCATACAGCCTATCTAATTCAGGTAGCACAACGTACCTACCACTAGACGGCCAGGAAATTACGCTTTTCAAGATAGGGTACCTGGGGACGCTACAATATGTACATATAAAAAAAGAAAAGAAAATAAGCAAAAAATTCGGTAGTTAGCTCAACCAATACAAGACATGTAAAAATAAAAGAGAATATTCAGGCTATTTGTCTATTGAAAAGATCCTTATCCACTTAACATTTAAATATACGATAGATTGAATGAATTCGATTGAAAAGTAAAGCCATTACGTACCTTAACAATATTAAAAGAAAAAGAGTTTTATGTAAAGGCATACTAAGCGAACCTCTTATATTAACATTGTGCACGTCCGTTCTATAATGAATTTTTTTGTAAAGGTACTTTGCCTCGGAACTAGCTCAATAGGTTGTTGTACTTGCAAAATGGGGGTCGTACGCTTTTATGATATCGGTTTGCTCACTTTGTTAACTTTGCCCATAGTGAACCAGAGACTTATAATGGTTTAAACGTATATTTGTCTATTTTTTACAATACTAATTATCTCAACTTAAAAACTACGTACGTATATAAAATTTAAATAAATAAAAAATGTTACTTCTACACTTTTACGGTCCTCATCCTGGTACTTGGAATAGTCGTAGTCTTTCGCTTATTCAGTCCGTTAGATTTTCCGCAAAAATATCGTTACTAGTGGTGGTTATGTTTGTAAATGACTCTACGTCCTGTTTTATTATTAATTAAAACTAAGTGATCAAAAGAAATGAATTCTTATTTCTGAAGCCGGCCCTATTCTTTCAATAGTAGGAAATGTTATACCGTTACGGGATACCAGGGCAAACACGTACCCAGAGATAACGCTGGTTGTTTGCTCTTTATACCTGCGAGGACCTTTTAAAATAATCGATACTTAAAGAGGCTTGTTCGTATATAAACGAAAAATACGTGTTTTAGGTTGCTTTGAAAACATAAAAGCTTTTATAATGAAATGTATTACTTTCGCAACTAAATAAATATGTTTCGGGATCACGTATTCTCATTTAAGTATTTACGCGAGGTTATTAATTAGGGACTTTAAGCTTTACTATAATTATCTCCATTAATTTGGGGAAATTATATTCAATACAGAATTTATAGGTTAAGCAAATTAAAGATTTACGCTTTATTAAAGGAAAACGCATTTACTATATTACATCAACGGTAACGGCCTTAAACAATTACCCTAATTGTTTAAAACGGCATAAACTAATGTTATTACTTACACGAGATTTGTAACTACGGTAACGGACTTAAACAATTATCCTAATTGTTTGAAACGGAATAAACTAATGTTATATCTGGATCTCTCCCGATGGGCTAGTAGTTAGAACGGCGATTGTTTACATGTTCTAATTAACACATATTACTTAGGAATTTGGCAAAATTAATTTTCTGTCTGTTTATTAAAAACATGTCCTTTTGAAAATAATCACGTTTACACGACTTGCGGAGTTTCTTTTAATGAATTACGTGATCAAACGGGATCTACCTACGCGTGTTGGGTTGCAGTCAATCTGTTGCTTCCTGCACTTTACTTGTCTGGTCAAGGGTAGGCGTATTTGTGTGAGTCTGTGTCCTATGTGTAAGTGGAATATCCGTTACAAGAATCTGGGACTAACCCGTTGCGCTGTTAGAAGGATATCCCGGTGGTTGACAGAATTTAGGCAAGTACCTTTCTATTGAACGGAGTAAATGAAAGATGACGATGGGGTTTCAGTCCGGCGTAACATCGTTCAATCGGCGTATGTGTAAGGTTGTGTATATTGACTTACGTGCGTTCAGCCTTAGATTTCAGCACCTCTAGGTCCCGTTGACGTAGAAAACTTTCGATGCTTTTGAAATTAACGTAGGAGGGGATATGAATTCATTATTTGATAAAAATCTGTGAATATTAATCATTAATTAAAGCAGGACAATTAGCAAATAATTAATAATAACAGAAAAATGTGGTAAAGGACGCTGGCTCTTTACAATATGTTGTACATACTAAACATAAGCAAGTATAAAACCTAATTTTATTTGTTATTTCAATCATTTTCATTGAAATCTTTACTATTATGGTCATTTATTTTGTAGTATTAGGCCAATATAGCAGTGGCGTTTCATACGTATCTGTGGAATTGTGATCGAAGTGCTAGTTTCAAATTTTAAGTAAAATGAGATAATTGACATCATATAAAATTGCATAATCAAAATACATTTAAAATGAGATGGAATGACATTAATCAGTACCTATGTAAACAATGAACATAGTTTAATAGGACCTTTATTTCAACTAGACATATCCTGATACGCCACTATGCTACACAATTATGTGCCAAGCGGTATCAGGTAGAAGTACAGAGTGATCAATCTCAAGTGTATATCACGTGATCAAAATATTTAAGTTGGTACAACTGATAGGTTAGTAAGAAGCTGTATTGCTCTAGCTGCTCTAGAGCCACAACAATGAATGTGTCGTGTTCGATTGAAAACGGCATGACGATTGAAATTCAGAATATATAATTTGTCTTGATATAGACAGTTTGTAAATAACTCAAGAAAATGCAAAAGTGAAAAACGAAGGTATAACGTGACATAAACTGACAACATTAACAACTAGGAATTTTTGTCATACCACTACAGTACACTTGAGATTGATCACGTTGTACAATATTACGCTTCCTATCTCTTTCCTTGTCTAAAATACAAACAATGTATATGTTCGACTTTATAAAAAAATCCGAGCAGGTACAAGAATATGAATGATAACATATTTTACATAGTGCAGAAAGGAAGTAGTATGCCCAGGAAAGAGTATTGCATCCATAATTTGTAATGAAATAGTTGTGATACTCCACCGTATCTGGATCATCCCGTGATTTATTATCTGCTTATAGTGTTTGGTAAAATTTTCTATTTCAAGGGAAGTTTGGACAATTTTCAATGTTTTATATATATTTTTTCTCTTGTCTAGAGAAACTTTTTGACAGTTTGACACAATTTTATTAAAATTTGATTTTCACCGAACGATTTCTATTTTTTTGCGAAACAAGAAAGTATTGCAGTCGAAAAAAATCGAAAAAAGTAAGTTGAGTTATTTTAATGTTTTACAACTCCCTGAACCCGAAAAAAAATTTTGGAAAATTTTTCAAAATGTCTGTGTGTGTCTGTGTGTGTGCGCATGTGTGCGGGGGTGTGCGCGTGTGTACGCATGTGTTTGTCTGCCGTCACTCACCAGCCGAAACTATACGGACGATTTTGATGAAATTTGGAATGAAGGCCTAAGCAATTATTCGAAATTGATTTATTAAAATTTTCTCAAAGATTTTTTTTTTTGTTTTTTTATATGTTTTAGGCAATCAGCCACTCTTATGAATGCAACTAACCTGCTTCTTCTAATGCTACTAGTATAAGAGATGTGAATTTTCAAATATTTAATATTGATATTGTTATAACTTTCCAACTAGAACTCCACTCAGCAAACAAAGTAGTCGGAAAATATGTCAACTAAAGTAACATATTTGAAGTTTTTGACGCGGTAAATTATTTGTCGAATCTTATTTGAGAATACTAAGGTGGGTACATTCACAGTTAAAAGTAAATTATTACAGTTTACAGCTGACACTTTCCGCGTGCGTTTTATTACTTAATCCTTTTATTGTGTTACTCTTGTTTGTTAAAATCAGTTTAAATATGTATTTAGTTTATTTTGATTTTAACTTAATAATTAAATTGTGTTGGTAAACTTTGCCAAACAAATAACTCATCAGTTCATTCGATAATCTATAAAAATGTAATTACATTTTAATCAAAATGAATTGTGGATCTTAAATTAAGATATTTAAAACTGTCTGTAAAGCTTAATATTGTTACTAAATATTTTATATTAATGTTTAGGTTTTTAAATTTAATAAAGTTATTTCTATCAAATTCTTGATTCACCGTGTATAGATCTATTTGTGATTTTGTAAAAAAAATATTAGTTACACAGGTTATGCAGCACACAATACATTTGTGTGTATCCAACAATACACATTTAAATTATTCTAAGCGCTCAAATATATTTTTTCGGATTGTACCTTAAAAGCTACTTTAGCGCCGGTATCCCCTCTCCAACTATCTTGTTTGCTGAGTACAGCTGTATTTTGGTTGTAATGAGCCAGAATTGAGTAAGACAAATTAATTGTTATTTTAATAAAAACTATTAAGATAATGTTTAAATAATAATTCATTTTATTCCAGTTCTAAATAAATGTAAATAATCAGCACTTTTGCGTGCGCACCGGTACCCCACTTTCACGATGTGCAGAAACGTTGCGACATTTCCTACCTAAAACCCCACTCATTCGCAAGGTTTATAAGCGAAAATTTTAACTTTTACTTTGGATTGTGTTTGTAGAACGCTTCTCTACAAACACTCTCTCTCCTGCCTGTCCGTTTGTGATAATTTATTATTACACCTGAAATTCTGTTTGTAGGACGCTTCTCTTCAAATACTCTCCTGCCTGCCCGTTTGTAATAATTTATTACACCTGAATTCTATTTGTAGAACGCTTCTCTGCAAATACTCTCTCCTGCCTGTCCGTTTGTAATAATTTATTATTACACCAGAAATTCTATTTGTAGAACGCTTCTCTGCAAATACTCTCTCCTGCCTGTCCGTTTGTAATAATTTATTATTACACCTGAAATTCTCTATTCGAGAACATAACCGCCTGAACCGCTCTTAAAGCAATTTCAATTGAATTAAATAGAATTCTAATACTCCGAAGTATAACCAATTTTTACGAAAATAGTGTAATACCTAGAAATTCCTATTAACAAACCATCCTTAAGAAATTAATTGACGTTAAAGAGGTTTTGCGTATTATACTGGTCTTAGGTAGATTGACTGGTTAACACCGGCGGTCACCGGGATTATTATAGGGCTTCTTCTAGCAAATGGGGCTCTAAGCCACGTCTGGATGCTCACAACACGCGCATTTACCTCAGAAAACGGCAATTTACAAATTATCCTGAACCCCTGTATATAGTTCTATATATTCAAAGTCTCCGATACAGCTTTGAATAAATAGAATCTCTAAGATTCGTTAATTTAGACTATTGAGCCCACTGGCTTGGCTATTAACGAAATTATAAAACGAACACCCAATATATCCTGAACCTTCTGTATATAGTTCTATATATTCAAAGTGTCCGTTCCAGCTTTGAATAAATAGAATCTCTAGAATTTGTTGATTTAGCTCGAGCTCCCTGCTTGGCTATCAACACTTATAATTTACTCACCCTGTATATCACGAAAATACACCTGAATATCAAATCCAAATTATTACCGAAAACAACGCCTGAATTGTGTAAAACATTAAATTTATACAACAAGAAAGTAAATTTTACGTTTTACTTCAAAGTAAAAGAATTTCTATTTTACAATAAGGAATCCATTACATTAACGAGATTTATTTGCGCTTTAACAATTAAAACTTTAAAGAAATTCTTCTTAAAGACAATAAAATTCCATTTCGCAAATAAGTAACCACCTTCAATTAAAGTGTAAAGAATCATCCTCTTTATACAAATAAAACGAAGGTCAACGTTACATTTTAGTAGTGAATGAACTCTTATCAAATTTTCAACAAGACATTGTCGAAAATATTCCTGTATCATATGAACCATTACAAACCGTAAATTGCGAATTCCAAAACATTGAATAACCCTTGTGCATAATAAATTGTATATATTATTTATAGTAAATCTAGAATTAGTCTTTCCCTTAGTCCGTGTGTACAAACCCTAAAAATTAAACACATCACACACAACCGTTGCCTAACACAATTTGTATTAACACTAATCGTATAATTATCAAATCGTGTGTAGGGCCTGCTTTTCTTTAACCTGTTCCGTATTTCAAAACGTTACTTAAGAAAATATAAGTAATAAAAGAGCCAGTCCACGATAAAGATTTGAAATACACTCTAACCTCGAATTCAACAACATTGTCTTAAATGTAAAATATAATAACCAGAATAAACTTACCTGTCTAAATCACAGTAATCCTCCTTTTGAATTGTACACACACCCTTGTATTATTTTCACCTGAACACATTATATTTGTTTACAAAGAAACAAAACCACAAATATTTTATTTTTGAACGCGCTTGTTTACAGGAAATTTCCAAACCGAGGACGACGAACACAGATACACCGGCGACACCTGTCCTGAAACATTATAAATCTTAGGATTTATCGCCGACATTTCAACGACACCAGCATTACTCTGATGTGCGGTGGGCTGCCAAATACCAGGCGCTGTATTAGAAATTATTTTTGTTTATTTTCCATCATTTTGTTTAATTTGAATACTTAATTGTTTTACCAGAATATCATTTATTGTTATATTATTATTATAATTCCAAAAGTTTGTTTTAAATACATGTATTAAACCTGTGTACGAAATTGTTTAACAGTTATATAAGTCTACAAACCCACTTCCCTTACATGGTTACAAACTTGGGATTTTGGAAATAAACTTTGCTCATTTGCGCTAATGAAATGATATTATCCTGATGAAAACACTACTTCCCGTTTTTCCGGAAATTGAAAACATTCCTCGTGTTGCTGGTATAACACACACATATTCTTATTTTATTTGAAAGGGGGCGAAATTTGCTTTAAAATGATATGAAACAGTCCATAGTTATCCGAAAGATAAGCCAGATCTACTTTAACTTTCAACCTGTATCGACTTATTAGCTCATTTTACAGTTATAACCAAGTTGGTTCTAGCATCAGGGGTTCACTACTGCAAACACATATATTTTTTAGTATTTTTTGAGAAAGTCCTGTAATGCATTAGGATTCGCCTAGTTTTATATTGTAGAGTTAGCACATCTATTCGTTGCAGCCCACTTGTATTAATATTCTCCTAACTGAATTGATGATATTTGACACCGATACTTCAAGAAAAAGCTACTAGCAATCACACTTTTTTAACATTTGGAAATGCGAAAACGTGGCAAGTTCATATCGTGCCCATAATGAGTTCTGAAATACCTACTATGTACTACATTGGTTGCATTATTCACCTTTATGATTATGTGACTAGTGCACATATACCCAACTTTCTGTGACCATTGTGACTTTTGTAGTCGTTTCCTGCGCAATACGTTGACTGAAGATGTACCTACAATATACAAACAAAAACGTAAATTGTGTTAAGCTTATTAATAAGTAGTAGAGTAATACAGTTTAGATAAAAAAAACTGACATACCAGATCGGTTGCATTCGTAATTAAATGATGTACAATCATTCCCAACTTTTTTGCCACTTTATTCTGTTTTTCTTCAGCTTTACACCATATTTGAAAATCTACGAATTCGAATCATTTCTCAGGAGTAAAAAATCAGTCCGATGTATAACATCTACTTACCATTTATTCTTGGTTGAGATATTCTTCCTTAAAGTAACATTTTGATACTTGCTGAATTAGTTCAATTTTGCTGTTAAGCGGATATCACATTCCAAGCACATATGATTTTTATTAGTTGAGTTGATCGACCTATTTCCACAGTTTTTGCTTTTTGAGCGCGACGTTTCGGAAGCGGACTCTGCTTCCGTCATTAGGTTTGATCTTGAAAAGGACTGTTTTCGCACTTGAGTCGAATTCATATGTTATGATTTTTTCTAAAGCACTTGACTACTCTCATATTCGAATTTGGTACTTTTCACTTACAAGTGTAACACTTTTACCGCTGAGCCCCTGAGTAATCCTATATATATATATATATATATATATATATATATATATATATATATATATATATATATATATATTAACTTCGTGGTTGCTCAGGTGTATTACGCTTAAGCTCGGCGAGTTGTATTCTCGTGCTTTGCCATTATCTGTATGTTATCCCATTGGATGCGTTGGTTTTCGTTCTAGCCATGTTCGGCGATTCGTGATTTTTCTGTTTCGCCCTTGCGGACATTATTCTTATGTTCCTGTATTCTTACTGAGTGGTTTACTGCTCTCTCATATGCATATGCACTGCCGCATTCGCATAGTAGGTTGTATACACAATTCTTGGAATTCTGATCTTCACTGTGTGGTTTGGTTTTGGTTAGTATTCCCCTGAGCGTTCTGGTCGATTTGAAGGCAGTGCATATCTTGTCTTGTAACGGGTGCCTGAGAATTTTCAAATTTGTTGTATGAGATTTTATAGTTATATGTTATTTTATAGAATGAGAAATGATTAGTTATTGTTGGTATATAAGTTGATTTAATATTGATACGAAAAGCCTGCATTTACTTCAATAAGTTATGTATATAATTAAATAGAAAACATCTAGTTTTCGCGGCAAAGTATGAATGCATAAATGAATTGTAGGAGGGGAAATAAGTTGTTGAAATGATTTGCACTTTTAGTAAGTAGTTAGTTAGTAGTTAGTTGAAGTTAGCCTAAGAGAGAGCAGCGAGTGACAATGTAATAGTCACGTTGCCCTATAAAATTAGGAAATCAAATAAAAATTAGTTAGTACTGTAATAAGGAAGTAAAAAGAACACTGTCATTAAAAGATAAAAGGTTAAAGTGAAAAAGAGTGCGCTCATTGTTAAGTAAGTGATAAAAAGAAAGGTGAAGCAATAATTTAAAATAACGCGTTTGTGCATTTTGGAGGTCATCCACGATTGTGTTTAAACATTGAACGAAAAATATAAAATACGATAATCGATATGTGATAAATCAACATATAAAGGTCAATAATAAGAAAGTATTAATAGCGAATTTATGCGATTCCACATTGCCGTTTGTAATTGCAGGAGGTTTGGAGTGAAACTGACTCATCGAGGTGATAATTGAAATCTATGAAAATATCCAGAAAATCGAATCGATAGGCTGGAATTGTAATTGTATTGGTCAGCGCCAAACGTCTAAAAGAAGATATTTAGGGAATAAAGAAATACGGCGCCAGAATCAACGGTATAACAACGCAGTAATCCCATCTTCGGCCTCCAGAAGTAACAAGTAAGATTGCTAACTGTGTAATAAAAGAAAACGTTTACGTGTTTTACTTTTCCTTAAATTGTGGTTTAAATTATCCGCACTGAATGGAACAAATTTCGTTCACTGCTGATAAAGAAATTATGTGTGCATGTTAGATCATAAGAAATACGAAATATCATAATAATACCCAGGGGTTATCATAGGATTGTTTTTTATATGTCGTTGTAACAAAAGCATTTGTGCATTTTTGAATTTAGTTAAGTTAAATGAGCGTTTGATTTATTTTTATTATTAACCATTACGAATATTAAAAGCTTCAATACTGAATGAAGTAATTTCGAGTAAAGTTATAATTTTCATCTAAATTTAAGAGAATCGATTTGAAGGTATTTTTGGTAATTGATAACAATAATCATTTCTGTTAATAATCAAGCTGGTCGGCACAACCAGATAAGAAATGAATTTATTAAGCAAACATTAGAGTTCATTTACGCAAACAGAAACCTGATAGGATGTAAGTTAAATTTAAATTATTGAATCATATCTTTGCGAGTTGAAACGATCCAAATTAAATCAAAAGGTAAACATTTTAAATTCTCACGAAAACGATGCCAATTTTTATTAAAGGATTTTGTAATTATTAAAAATTGTAAAGGAACCCTAAAATTTCTCTTTTGTGGCGAGTGTAAACAAGCAAACGGAATCGGTTCATGTTTACGCCCGTTACAGTATTTGCAGCCTATCCTTCGTATTTTGTCTGAGGTACCTTGTATAGAAAACTTCGCATTATAAAAAAATCTCTACTGGAATCTAACTGCTCAAGTCAGATGGAAAGGAGAATTATCGAAAGCTATTAAAATCCAACGCGACGTACGACAGGGCTGCATATTATCACCACTCCTATTCAACATCTATTCGAAAGAAATATTCAGTAAAGCCCTACTTAATACTTCGAAATGAATAAATGTGAACGGTGAGAGAATTTATAACATACCATTTGCAGATGACACCATGATATTAGCAGAGAATCTAAAAGGTTTACAAGATTGAAATCAATATATCAAAAAGTATATGGCAGTAACTAAAAACATTATACTACAAGAACAACTATCAATCAGAACATAGTAGAAAGAGTGGACACACCCAACTACCTCGGCAGCACAATAAACAATCAATGACACCACAGATTAGAAATAAGATGTCATATCAAAAAAGCAAGAGCAACGTTTATTAGAATGTCAAAATTATTAAAAGTAGGGAGCGAAAACAATATGCTCAAAACAAGAGGACCTAAACAAAGAAAAAGAAAATATCGCTAAAACACTCACAGAAACTGGGTACCCTGATCAAACACCTCACCTAAATAGGAAAAGGGTAGCCGAAAAAGAAGAACTCAAATATACATAGATAATACCATATATACAAGGTACCTAAGACAAAATGCGAAGGATAGGCAGAAAATACAAGATAGCCACTGCCTTCACGACCAGAACGCTTAGGGGAATACTAACCAAAACCAAACCACACAATGGTCAGAATTCCAAGAATTGTGTATACAACCTACCATGCCAATGCGGCAGCGCATACATAGGAGAGAGCAGTAGACCACTCAAACTGAGAACACAGGAACATAAGAACAACGTGCGCAAGGGCGAAACAGAAAAATCAAGAGTCGCCGAACATGTCTGGAACGAAGACACCGCATCCAATGGGATAACATGCAGAGAGTGGCAAAGGACGAGAATACAACTTACCTGAAACTCAAGGAAGCCACATATATCGCACTAGCAGAAAATCCAATAAGTCAAACTAATGTAGAAATGAAACCCATATGGATTACAACAATAATATAACATAAAAGTTTAATATATATCGGATCCGCCATCGCTCTGGCGTTCCTTTTTAGCATCTTTATTATTTGTTGATAAGAAAAAATGTAAATACGAATTTTGCTTTATTTTTCAAGCTCTATAACCTAAAAATATTTTCATGTATACAGCGTGTTCCACTTTTGCTTCACAGCACTCTACTCTTATATTATAAATTGAACGCTCTGTATATTATTACATTTTTGAATTTCCTGTTGAAATTGAGGGGCACTTTTTTAGCATACATGGCACCTACAGTACATTGTTTCGGCGTTATCTCAAGTTTTTTGAAAAAAACTGACGTTTGCGGCATATTGCAAAAATGACTAATATCTCGCAAAGTAAAATAGGTAGGGACATGCGGTTTTCACCATTCGATAGAGCATGAAAGAGTCAATAAAAACTTATGAAAAGAATAATTTTTGACATAGATTTTTTGGGGGTAAATTTTTGATTTTCGAAAAATTGAATCATGGACAACTTGATTTTTTTTAATAGAAAGGTTTTTTTTACATAGACAGACACAGATTTTTTTTTCTCTTTCGATTTGGTTAATACACATATGGGTCTATCTTTAGCTGTTTTTACAGAATTGGTGATTTTCTATTTTTTGTTTTCTTTTGTATATATATATATATATATATATATATATATATATATATATATATATATATATATATCCATAATGTAACAGAAAAACAAGGAAAAGGACGCAAAATAATAATTTATATTATATGTTAATCATATTTCATTTAACAAACTAATGCTAAAAGAAAAAAAAATCAAAATGAAGCGATTAAAAGTATTTTAATTCAATAGTTTCTCAAAATGTCGTCCATTTTATTTTAAAGTCTTGGCATTTTTGTGTTGCATTGGAAAATGCTATTTTTATTTTGTTTTTTATTATATGTTGTGTGATACTAGACAACAAATTACCAATATTCATCATGGTATGGATGATATTTATGAGTACACTTTTTTTTATTGAAGTAGGCTTTGCTAGATTTACATGAAGTACAAAAACAAAAGCCAAATTATTGTTTGACAGTAACAAGAAATAGTAGAAACTGACTTATTAGCAATCAGCTCTTAATCAACATGAATTTTACTCAAAACGAATTAGTGGACATAGTGTTTGTTTTGGGCGAGTGTCAAAGAAATTGTTTTTTTTTGTTCGTGTGTATAAACAAAGATATCCTGATCGACGTCCTCCAAGTACCCGTGCTCGATTTGAACAAACGGGAAGGGTACACTACAAAGCAAATGTTTAAAGAAGAACAATTAGAACAGAAGAAACTGAATTTACGGTAATACAGAGCAGTGTCGAAAATCCAAACGTCAGCACAAGCCAAATATCTAATGCAATTGGTACTATTAGTATTACTTCTGTAAAACGGGTACTAAAGTATAATATCAACCATATCGTGTAGAATTACACCAAAAATTAACTGTGGGGGATTGTAAAGGGACGCCGTCAGACATCCCGATTTTTTTATTATTTTTAATTAGTTCCCAAAGTTTATTAACAAGACGCCGTCCTTTATAAAATTTTCCGATCATGATTAATTATTTGCTAAGTAAAATACCAGTACTGATTCACCGAATTTAGTAAGATAACGTGACGCGCTAAATGCACAGGTGCAAGACATTATAAAGATTCGTAGAAATTCTAGTAAAAATTAAACAGATTTCATAACGTTGCATATAATTGCACAATAATTAATCATGCATCCTCCCTCCAGACGTAAAATCCCAAAACGTTTAAAAAGTTTGGATACGTCAGAGCATCTTCCACCAATCCGGGCTTACGGAAGCTCACCAAAAAGTTTAGTAACCACCCTTGCGAATTATATATAAAAACGCGGCACGCGCTGCTGAGGGAGCTTCCTGTTCTTTTGTTTAGTCTTCGAGCTTCCTGTTCTTTTGTTTAGTTTTCTGAGCTGTCTTCAAGCTTAAAAATCTTACAGAAGAAGTCGAATCAAAACCGTTTGCTATAAATCGCGTTCGCGCCGACTACTACCTGCTGTAAACCGTCCGCCTGAAACCGTCGTCCGAGTAGAAACCGCGATTCCGCGACATGATAGCATCACCGAAGTTAAAAGGTTAGAGTTGCAGAAATCTAACGTTGAAAGTACGTAAGTTGAGATACCTGGTTATAGGGATATGCAGGGTTGTAAGCCCGACATACTCTTCTGTTACCAGACGTATTCTTCTAGTACTAGACATACACACCTACACAGTGGAGTTTGAAGGGTAGTTGCCCGACATTCCATTTGACCGAACGAGATCCTACTGTTAGTATAACGGGTGGTTTGCCCAGATTACTACCAAAGGAGATCCACATATACACGCATTAACACAGTGGAGTTCGAAGGGTAGTTGCCCGACATTCCATTTGACCGAACGAGATCCTACTGTTAGTATAACGGGTGGTTTGCCCAGATTACTACCAAAGGAGATCCACATATACACAAATTCACACCAACACCACCACACAATACACCTCGACAACCGTACCATCGACCGCCAGATACCTGTAATTAAAACCTCGTCGGAAGATTGAGTAGAACACCTAGTTAACGCCGTAAATCCAGTAATATAGAAACGTAACCGTAAACACGAGACGTGTCCGTCAGTAGTAAACCACCACCCGTAAAGTAAACGAAATCACCACCACCACCGTACGAACGTAAGTTGCACCTTTGACAAGCATTAAGATTGTTACCCGTAAACCAGAGACCACCGGATAGTTTCTTGTGTTAAATAAACCAAATCGTGATTGTTAAACGCGAAAGAAAGGATTTTACTTTAAAATAGAAAACGAAGGTTTTATATTTTAAAACACGGCCAACATAACAAAAGCTTTTAATTTTATTTTGTTTAAAATATAAAAACCGGTATAAGATAATTAATATCGTAAAAGAAATATAAATTCCGCAGCTACCGTATAAACGCTATTCTTATAAGAAAAGCTTTCATTTATTTAAAAGGGCAAAATTGAATGTAAATCGGACTGAGTTTATTTTCATAAGAAAAGCAGGTATAAAACTTTACACTTTTAACCGACCTCTTTAAAATATCGATTATTCTTTAAAGGCAGAGTATTGAACCCATCTTATCGCGCACGTGTTTATATCGCGTTATCTGACTACCTGCTTCTGTATGTTATACAGGGACGTATTCAGGTAAAATTATTTATTTATTTATATTAGAAATTAACCAGTATAAATTGAAACAGTTCAAGGACGAAAACTAAAAGTCAAAACCCCAAACCCTCAATTAATGTTAAATTACAGAAACTCCAGAGGACCACCTAACCATTAGGACCTGGACGAAGGATGTCCACTTAGAGATACCAAGGAGGGAGTTAGCCGTTGTATTGGACACTCGAGAGGCGGGATCACCGTTCAGTATATTTACTGGTATCTTAATCTTAGTTGAAAATTAAATAAGCATACAATATAGAAATGTAATTAATAGGAAATAAAGTTATATGTATATGAACCTTTTTAATCTATTTGTTCAACGTGTTGAGAGCCGGAATAACGAACCCCGATCCCAATTTTGCAAGTACAAAATTCTGACTGAGCTAGAAAAGGGAAAAGTAAGAATTATTAATTAGTAGTAGTAATTAAAGCAAACATTAGTACGTATTACATCTGACTCTCCTGAGAGGGAGAAAAGAAGGTATTACAGGATTTTAATGCAAGAAGAGCTTTTTGTCAATGGATGTTAAATAAGTTAAATGAGGACCTACGTTTTACGTCCATTATTTTCTTTACTGATGAAGGCTACCTTCCACAGCAACGACCGAGTAAACCGTCGGAATTTTCATTATTATGATAATATAAATCCACCTATTGTGCGATATTTGAATCATCAGCACAGATGGACGGTAAATGTGTGGGGAGGAATTGTAAATAACTTTGTAATAGGTCCTGATTTCTTTGATCATCATTTGAATGGTAGCCGATATTTGGAATGTCTAAATAATGTGTTGCCTGAATTACTCGAAAATGTTCCCGACACCATTAAACATATCATGTGGTATCAGCTTGATGGTGCGCCTTGCCACTATGCTAGTAATGTGCAGAATTTTTTAAATCTACAATTTCCCAATTGCTGGATCGGCCGAGGAAGTCCCGTGTCATGGCCTGCAACATCGCCAGACCTAACCATGATGGACTTTTTTTGTGGGTGTTTGTCAAAAATTTCGTATATGAAGAAGAACCTACCGCACAAGCAGTAATGAAAAACAGAATAAGAGCCGCATTTGCTAACGTAACTCCAGAAATGCTATTAAATGTGCGTCAATCTCTGCAGCAAAGGCTTGAAGAATGTTCAGAATTAAACGGACAGAATCTTGAGCACCTCTTGAATTAAAATGTTATGGTTTATTTTTTTTGCTAATAGCTTTAGTTTTTTAAATGGAATATGATTAACATAAAATTAAAATAAACTATTATTTTGCGTCCTTTTCCTTGTTTTTCTGTTACATGGCTACTGCGATCTAGCAACAAAGAAAATTAAAAATAGCCAATTCTGTAAAATCGGCTAAAGATAGACCCATATGTATATTAACAAAATCGAAAGAGAAAAAAAAATCCGCGTCTGTCTATAAAAACCTTTCTATTTAAAAAAAATCAAGTTATCCATGATTCAATTTTTCGAAAATCAAAAATTTACCCGCAAAAAATTTGTGTCTCAAAAATTATTCTTTTCATAAGTTTTTATTGACTTTTTCATGCTCTATCGAATGGTGAAAACCGCATGTCCCTACCTATTTTACTTTGCGAGATATTAGTCATTTTTGAGTATGCCCCAAACGTCATTTTTTTTTTCGAAAAACGTAAAAAATATATATTAGATTACTGTGGCTCAGCGGTAAAGGTGTCAGACTTGTAAGTGAAAGATACCAAGTTCGAATCTAAGAGTACTCAAGTGCTTGGGAAAAAATCATAACATATGAATTCGACTCAAGTGCGAAATCAGTCCTTCTTAGGACCAAGCCTGATGACGGAAGCAGAGTCCGCTTCCGAAACGTCGCGTTCAAACAGCAAAAACTATGGAAATAGGCCGATCAACTCAACTAATATGAAACCACAGTTACAAAACACTTACTTATAATACAGAAATATGATTTTTATTATAACTTTTAATTTACATCAGTTCTACATAGACAAAATTTACATCGAGTGGGGCTTGTATCTCGATAGCTCAATTGGTTAGAGCAGTACTCTAACAAAGTAAATGTCGTAGGTTCAAATCCTACTCGAGGTAAACTTTTTATTTAATAAAATTAATTATAATTTTTAATTACATATGATTTTTTTATTATAAGTTTTATTATGAACGAATAAGTTCAAAGGTAAATATGTAATTAAAAATTATTGTTAATTTTATTAAATACATAAATAAAAAGTTTACCTCGAGTAGGATTTGAACCTATATTAATAATAATTTTTAATTACATATGATTTTTGATTAAATTTTTTGGAATGTCGTATATATGTACCACCTTAATATGTTTAGTTAAAGAGCTTTTATCGAAAACACACTTAGAACACAAATTACATTTCACACTCAGGTACTTATTAAACGATCTATCACACACACACACACAGCAGGGAATAAGTTTTATTCACAATTAGTTTGTAACATACCGCTTTTCTAACCCTTTAAAGGTTGAAAAGTGAATGATTCTACGGGTTTACTTTAAGCAGTCAGTAATAACAAAAAAAAGGACAGTAATGATGAAGTGGTCAGTAATGGACCACTTTCCAACCTGCGGGGGAGCTACCATCGATTTAAACTATCAATGTCAAATTGACAACTTGCCAATTTTAATAAAGGATCAAGAGTATGATGCAACTATTTTTTCTCACATGCGTAGATAGTCTGTGAACGCAAGCAATAGGTGGAAACAAACAACACGTTTTCTTTAATAAGCATATTTAATAAGTGAATTATTGATAAGTAACGACAAAACCAATGGAAAAATAGTAAGCATAACATTTATGGATTCTCACTGAAGTAAAAATTAAAAGTCGCATTGTCACGACCTTCAATATTAAACGAGAAGCCATGATGGATGTGTTCCAAAATTTTTTGATTTGAACTATATAATGTTGCTTGTTCTTTAATTGTGAATACAATCGTATACAAATCTCGGCAAAAGTACCATTCCCCTGTCTCGAGAACTAGTTCACCTCGAGGCTTTGCCTCTCAGCAAACTATATTTCCCTCGACAGGAATGGAACACTTTCCGCCTTGGTAGGTAATATACTATTTCCATTTTCGTTCAAACAAACATGCTCTTTTCAAAACCTGTTACAAACCAAAGAAAAACAATAAATAAGAGATTATAAATAAATTCCCGCTAAAAGTAAAGTATTTTTTAATTTATCAGTATTTATGTTCAAGGTCAAGACTAGAAGTCTTTCCTGACTGTAGCTGTGCCTTTTGAGTTTTTTAATTTATTTACAACTAGCAGTCTCCTTTTTTCGGTTTATATTGTGAAACTGAAAATACCCAATTGAAATATTCTGCTGTCAAAGTTCTTAAGGTTTGAACAATGTTTGTGTATCTACATTGTCATTTAATGACGTGAAATTATTATTATTGTACTAAAAATTATTTTATCTTGCTTATAAACTTTATACATGTCTTAAATGGGCATGACGCATGTAAATTGCAATTTTGAATAAAAGTACATGATCTGAAGTGGAATGATCCCAAAATAAATCAAAATAGATTTTTGCGTGTGTAGAAAATACTTCCTCCCAAGTTGTATTCGTGCTCTGTTATGTCTATCAACAGGGCCCGCTCCAAGACCGGACAACCCGGACATTTGTCCGGGGCGGCAAATCTTAGGGGCGACATTTTTACTCAGAATGTGAGAAAATATTAAAATTAAAATATTAATAATAATAGCATGTCGCCTTTCATTTGTAAAAACATTTCTTATCAATGTTTTTACAAGAAAGTTAAAATACTTGTTTTTCATCTATATATGTAGTTGTAAAGAAAATAGGTATAATTACGAAAAAATAATTAATTATTCAATAATAATTATTAAATAAGGAACACGGGTGTTATTTGTATACACTACCTAATATAACCGCGCATCGCATATATACCATATAAATCAGCAAGGAGGGTGCCGCATGAACTTGTATGAATTAGGAATAGACAAGAAATGACTTGTTTATTGTCGTCAATTATAAAAGGGCTGTCTTATTACAGCATAGCATTATTTCTGCTCATTCGTCGGTGGTGATAACAAGTGCAACTCTCAATTGTATATACTGTTCTGGTTCAATAATCAGTGTGATTTGTAATTTTTTAAGGTAAGTTAACCGTTAACTTAGCGAATCTACGAAATTACGAAATCAGTAAAAGGCAAAAATTATTAAAAAATAAATATAGTTTAAAAAAACTAAAAAACACGCTTTAATGATCAATCGAACTAAAAAACGAAAAATAATTCTTAATATAGGCAGAAAATATAAATAAACGAAAAAGATTAGTATTATTGTAAAAAAAAGCGTGGGGTGCTCGATGAATGAAAAATATGGCACAAAGCACCCCACGCTTTTTTCTAATGGTTTGACTTTAAAACCATTAAGTGATACTAGATGGGAGAGTAGGAAGGAGGCTTAAAGCCCTTAAGATTTTATATCGGAGGCGTATACGACGCCTTGCTAAGCATTTATGAGAATGAAGAAATTGATAATTTAATAAGGGACGAAGCCTCGGGTTTATTAAGTTGTATTAACACGTTGTCACCTCAGGCCAAGAGTGTTTTTTTGCAAATTTGTTGTTAAAATGATATCAACGTTATCAATATTGTATGTAAATGTGTTTTTTTGCTTTTTTTTTAGGTTTTTGACAGTGTATCTTTTATGATACACGCGGCCTGTGCTGAAAATTTTTAGTACCAGGCCGGGTGTATCCCTCGTATTTATAATTGTTTCTTTTGTTTCAGATGGCACTGTAAGAAACCTATGTGATTAGATAAATGTTCTAAGACAATAATAGCATATTGTGAATTTCTGTGAACATTTGTGATTGTGAAAATGGCTAAAAAATATCTCACAGATGACGAGCTAGCAAAGATGTTGAAAGATGAGGATGACGACTACGGTGACATGAGCGATGAAAGCATAGACTCAAGTGGCGATCTAGAATACCGTCTAGTTCGGATGATGAGGATATTTATTTTTCGCCGAAAAAACCACATCTTCAACTGCGTACAACTTCCCCAACTAGTCCTAGAACTTCAACCCCATCACCGGTACCCGGCACCTCAAGAAATATAACACCTCCACCACGATCACGATCCCCAGCAGGTGCTAGAATTGCAACTCCATCTCCTGGACCAGAAACAGCAAGAGACTATAGTAACATAGCTTGGAGTGATCCTTCTGGAAGACAACAATTTCCGTTTACTGAAAAAGGTGGAATGGACCCAATAGTTGCAGGAATCCTCGCCTTAGCTGAACCAATAGACTATTTTGAGTTGTTTTTGACTAAAGAAATTTTAGATCTAATGGTTGACGAAACAAACCTATACGCCACCCAGATGTTGGAAAAATTTGTAGATGCAGTTCATTCTTCTAGACTCCACGGTTGGGTTCCGACTGATTATAAAGAAATGAGAAAAATTTATTGCCTTACTTGGATGGATGGGTGTCGTGAATTGGCCGACTATTGGTCCAGAAAAAAGTTGTTTTCCTTTGAGCTACCTAAAAATGGAACATCCCGGAATCGATTTGAACTCCTGCTGAAATTTTGGCATTTTGCTGATAATGACAATGCTGAACCTAGGAATCGCCTCCACAAAATCGAAAAAATGTTTAATATGTTTATAAAAAATTTCCAAAGTGCTTTTACTCCACATCATTCAGTCTGTATAGATGAAACGATGATACCCTTTAGAGGACGATTGAGCTGTAGGCAGTACATACCTTCAAAAAGGCACCGTTATGGAATAAAGTTGTACAAGCTTTGTACAGAGAGAGGCTATACATGGAATGCGTCCATATATATCTGAAAAGATAAAGATCAGGACACAAATATTCCAGCTTCTGAAACGGTTGTTTTAAAACTAATGAAAAATCTTCTAAATGAAGGTCGAACACTTTATCTCGATAACTTTTACTCAAGCCTACCCCTGTCATATAAACTTCTTGAGAATAAAACACACTCAGTAGGAACTTAGCGATCGAACAGGCAATATTTTCCGCGAGTTGTAAAGGAAGCTAAACTTACTAAAGGGCAAATTATCGATAAAGAATCACCTGAAGGCGTTACAGTACTAAAATGGTGTGATAAACGCAGTGTCAGAATGATATCCACTTGTCATAATGGTAACAAAACTGTTGTGACAAAAAGCAAGTCGCAAGTTGAAAAAGTTAAACCGAGATGTGTTGTGGATTATGATAACGGAAAATCCCCGGTTGATGTAAGTGATCAGTTGGTATCATATTCTATCGCTCTCAGAAGATGTAACAAGTGGTATAGAAAGTTGATAATGGAAATGTTAAGGGGTACTTCTGTTGTAAATGCTCATTACTTATATAATCTCAATTGTGTGAACAGTAATAACATGAGCATCACAGACTTCAGACAGAGTGTAATTTTGTCACTTTTAGAAGACCCAGACCCAACGGATCTGCAACGGAATGCAGCGAACAGAAAAAGGCCTAGTGTTACTCATCACTTAGTGACACATGAAACAAAAAAACGAGGTCGATGCGCAAATTGTTACAAAAATCTTGGAAAACACGGCAAAATGGTGGACGGAAAGAAGAAGATGGCTGCTCAAGTGATAACAATATATGCGATACATGCGAAGACAAGCCTCATTTCAGGCCCGCGGTTAGCATGTGACGCGCTATGGGCCCGAGAGACATTCGTGTCTCCTTTCCCTCACCCCCTTCCACCGGCACCATCCAAGCAAAAGTTAAAGGCATTTTCGAGACACGCATTCGCAACGTAAACTCTACAGGAACTTTTTCATTGATTATTTAGATGGCTGTCCTGATGCTGTGCAGGAATGGTATATAATTTCTGCAATTAGCGTAAACTGTAAAATATTTTTAACAGTTTCATCTGATAGAGAATTGAATTCCTTAAAGAAAAGTTCCTGTAGAGTTTCTACATAAAATAATTAGGGAAGCAGAAATTCGAGTGTTTATGATTTCCTATGGTGCGTTCGACCATTCACCACCCGGTATATACAAATATATAGGAATTTTGCATTAAATTAGCGATAATAGGTTAGGACAGTCAATTTGGTTGTGAATAAGCTTATAAAGAAAAATTATACCCCAGAATAGAGAGAGTCAGAAGTGTCACTCAGTGTCGGCACCTTTGTTGTCAGTGGTCACCAGTTGACCTACGCGCAGCTGCTGGGCGCATTGTAACTGACAAACGTTGCCGCATTTCGTATTGGATGTAATCATATATGTATGTTGCCAGATTGAATGAAATACTCCAAATTTTAAAACGACTATTACTAAATGTAATTGATGAATTTGCAAAACTACAAATAAACTTAAAAGTTCGGATTAAGCAAAGAGCGTTGCACGTTACTAGTATGATCAAATGTCATCAGTATTGTCCTATGAATTATTTTATTTTAGGTTATGGTTTTTTACAGTTCCTTTAGTGTAAGTGCTTTCTTAGTTTATTTGTGTGCTTATAGGATTAATCCATTTACACATGTCAAAGTTACAGAATAAAATATAAAATAGTTATATATATATATATATATATATATATATATATATATATATATATATATATATATATTATATATATATATATATATATATATATATATATATATATATATTATATATATATATATATATATATATATATATATATATATATATATATATATATATATATATATAGATTACCTTTAACAACCATCCTAAATTTTAATATCATATTGGTACTGTTTAATATCATATGTCACGTGCAACATTTTAGGATTTCCAGGACTATAAAGTAATTATACGATTTTAAAATGACATGTACTCAATACCTACGTGACATCGGTAATATGTCTTACGACTGCACAACAAAGTTAATACACGAAACTATTTAGGCGAAATGATTGTCATGAGAAACCAGGTAGGACCACTTACGTTGTGTAAGAGTTGTTACAGAATATGTGTTGTGGATATCTAAGAAAGGATAAAATAAAGGTAACACAATAAAACACAGTATATAATATATATTATAAATATATTATCAGAGGAAAAATAATGAATTCATTATTTTCAAAATATATAATCAACAACCCTCAACTATTGTTTTAACAACTTCATAGATCTTTGTCTATGAACAACTTATATTTGTAAGCACACCTTATTTCTATCCTATCTAAATAATACTACAACCACCCATATTCACTAAATGGTTTGAATACAACCCACCTTCTAATTTATAAAATCAAATAGGTACAGATGCACCAGTTGTGGTAAATCACAAAGTAGTCTAGATTTGAAAAACATACAGTAGATAGAAAATACATTAATTAATATTGAGTGTAGGTACATTGCAAAGAGAGATGTAAAGTGATTAATTTTTAGTGAAGGGCGGAAAAGTTACTAATATCTTAAAATACATAACAATTCTTACAAATGCAGTAAGTTTATAATTTTTTTATTGGTCTTACTGTGTCTTCCGTGGTTTGGTTCTCTGAAACTTCTATTGGCATATTTGAGAGTATAGAATACTTTCATTCGGACAAAAAGGGACAACAGATAATCAATATTAAAATCGTGCAAGGCTTTGCAAAGCGGAATTTTTGTAATTCAAGTTTTATTTTATGGCCAATATTGTCTTCAATTGACAGTTTTGGAAATAATTCACAAAATGTTGTATCAAATGAAAATATACAAATAAAAAGAATTAGGTGGCATTGTTAAGTTTCCAAATGTATTCTTTTGTCCATTCTCGTAGGCTCTAAAATAGCACAGCATAGTTTCATTTTGTAAAATTTCACTATTTTCTTGGGAAAATTTTTCACATAATTCACATATATGTTTTGTTAAACATTTTTTCATTAGGTATCCAGAGACCCAGGCTAAGGCGTTTTTCGCAGGTAACTGTGTATTAAAATAATCATTGGGATTAATATGCAACACTTCATTAAATATATTTTCTTTAACACTATTTGCGAGAATAACTTCTGTTGCATTGGTCGCTTCTTCAATGTTAAAGGTACTTAATAGTTCATCAATATCTGGGATGCAATTGGCACCGTCTACATGTCGGAAGAAGTTTAGACAAAAAATTTTTTTAAATGCATAGTGGAATTGAATCGGTGTTGGGTTCAAATTGCAACCTCCTTTTTGCCTTATACTTCCAAACATATTCTCAAGACAATCTTGATTTAGTCGTCTCATAAAAATTATTTTGTAGTCGGTTGCAAATCTTCCCATAACATCAAACAACCTGTAATTGTGGTTTGCCAACCGTCTAAAAATTTCATTGTCCTTGTAACATCCTTACCAACGCTGTTAATAATTTTAAGGTTTTAAATTCATTTTCATACTATTTAGAAAAATTATTTGCTGCCTACTTCCCACAAAAGGTCTATTAAACTCTTTGGATGCATATTGATAAGAATTTAACACATCGAATAATTTGTCTATATTAGATACAAACTTGGCTGTACCCATTGCAGCTTGTGGCAAATAGCCAAATGAAATTAGTGTTTCTAGTCCTGTCGCTACAGAAGAACTAAGTACTTGAGCTGCTAAGCGACATTCATTTTCTGAAATGGTGTTGGATCCAAATGTGCATTTGTTAACTTAGGTACCATTCTAAATGACATTTCCTTATCTCTATTGTATAACATTTCTATATACTTAAAATCAATATTATCATTATCACTTATAAACGTATATTTTAAAAAATTATTCCTAGTTGATTTCAAAAGATGTGGTGTATCAAACAGATGGAATATTCTTTTACCATCTACTCTAAAATATGGTTTATCTGGAGTGGCTCCTACATCTTTTGAAAACTTCACAAAATTAGAACCTTGATCAGTTATTAAAGCGCGAACTCTTAGTCCAATATGATTTAGCTTTACTATTGCGTTGAAGATAATATCTTGCAAGTACTGGACTTGGCAACTATTGGTTACAAAGAAAAATGCGATAGGTTGCTTCCAATTCTGATGGATTCCTCTAGCCATAAGTGCAAGTGCACTGTTTGCAGGAGAATATGATTTCCTATCATTATTCTGATGGAAACCAATTATAATATCTTTTGAACGATTATAAAATAAATGGGTTTTACAGACATTTCATCCGCATAAAATGCAATCCTTTCCCTTTTCATTTAAGTTACCTACTTTAATCGCAACCATTTGAAAAATAAATTCATTGAAACCTGATGTAATATCCCACTTAGTGGTTAATCTACACAAAGTGCTCTTGGAAGGTAATCTAAATGTCTCTTTTAAAACCTATAGACTGACGGTCCTAAAAATAAACTGTCAAGCATAAACTGCTTAAAAAATCACTGTATCTGGATCCTTTGGCTTCTTTGATGCAAGCTCTATTTGCATAATGAAAAATTTGCCATTCCTGTACTGAATGTGTTCTTACAAAATCTGATAAAATTCTCCTTTGTACAATCATCCTGTGCTGGTTGTGATGCTTGTGTAAATGATTGCCGTATACATCTTCTTTTAAGATTATGAATTTCAGCTCTTAAAGTGCGTTTTCTTGGAGAAGTAAGCTGAGGAGTTTGACTTCCTTCATGAGATGTATCTGTAAATGAAATATTTCCACAATTACATTAATTTATCACAAACTAATCATTATAAATTATGTGAATCCTTATAATTAAACCTATCTATGACTGTTGATAAATTTGTAGGTAATTTATATGAACCTACCAAAACACTTTGAGTTTTAATGTAAACAAGTTGTTGTTGCATATAATTTAATATGTGATCGTAGCTGTATGTTACGAAGCGAGAACCATATCTGAAACAACAAAATGCTACTGCCTATTATTAAATTTTACATAAGTACCTAATGGCGAAGATTTAACAGTTGACCCTGTTGTGGACTTCATCATGTACTGTTGTCGTTGGTGAATCATTAGGTACCTTATGAAGTACACCACTCAGTAGTGGCAATACTGAATGCTAATAAAAGATACAATCAGGATTATTAATTTCATTTTAAACGTAGTTACCTTTAAACCCTTGGCCTTCTTCAAACAACGTAGGTTCAGCATTCTTTCGTAACCTTGACGACACATTCCGCTAACATATTTTCATGGAAATGTTGACTGCAAACTCGCCTATTGAGAAGAGTTTTTTGAGATTCTTGTGCTAGATCTGTTCTTCCGATGCATTCCAACCATTGTTGCCTTCTGAAATAAAATAATGCTAATTGCTAATAATATATTACTTACGGTTTACATACCTTTTGACCTCTTTAGGTACTCGGAAAAACTTCAAGTGTTTGCTGTTTCCACTATTATTAGAACAATTGATCACAGCACAGTATTCGAATCCCATTTTTACAACAGTCAAAGATAAAATCCTTAGTATTGACAAAAACTATCAACACACGTAACTAATTTTATTAATCTGTCCACACTAATAATCACAAAACAATTAACACCATAAAACAATAACCAAAATTAACACACTCAAAGATAATTAAGGAAACACGCATCTAACAATTGATTGCCGATATACGCCATATTGAAATGTTAATAAAAAACGCGGTAAATTCAAATATACTAATTTAACCCCAAAATCTATTCTGGGATTTAACTATTCGTCCTCGTAACGTATGCGCACAGCAGTTGCGCGAATATCAACCGAGACCATAAATATCCAAGAGTGACACTTCTGACTACTCTCTATTCTGGGATTATACTACCAAAAAACAGTAACTTGTGAAAATGTATTTTTTCTGTATCGTTCGATGGAGAAGTAGACGTACAGAACAGTACATGGGCATTTTGGCTGAATTAAGCCTAATTATTAACTTAAAACAAACTTTAAAATTACTTACAAAGCGAAAAAAATTAAATGACACCACTAAACTTCATAAGCGTACTTGTGTAAGACAAGGGAAGAAATACAGACAGTACTATGTGCCTCTTTCTAAGACGGTGACTTCAAAGCGTCTCTCCTAAACAAACGTAGAGCGCGCATTCCATTTCGTACATCGAGTTCAATGGATTGGACTAATAGAATGAAGTGCTCACACAACTATCAATATTATTGGTCAAAGAGTGACGTGTGTCTTTGTCTTATAAAACACAACCATGCACAAACCTTGTAATTAAAGTTTATAATGACACGTTTTGCATATAATAAAATAGTAGTTGAGGTTCAACTGCGCTGTGCCTTAAAATCTAATCGCTTTCTTGCGCCCCAAAACTTCTGCGCCCAGGGCCTGGGCCCACCGGGCCCATTTACTAAAGAGGCCCTGCTTCATTTGTATCGCCTGTTTCAATATCTTGCATTAGGACCTGCATTACCCCCTTATATTAGGTCTTTTTATACTATTTTTCATTTATGTTACATGTTTTCATTTATCCAAAATGTTTCGTTTTTACTTAGGAATCACCTCTTTTAATTTTGTATTTTTTGTTTTTCATTTTGATTAGTTTTTCAATAACTAATAAACGTGTTTTATTGAGTTTCAGTGTTTATTTTATTGTATATATACGTTCCTTGTAGGCCATATTGATACCTTGTTTTTACTTATACTCGCTTTCCTCAGGCCAAAATTCTATATGCCACTATGTTTGTACAGGCCAAGAGAAGTTGTATCCCCTATTAAACTAAAGTAAAAGTGCGCGCTAACGATACACCAGTATTCGGAACATAGACCTACCCGGTGTATCTTTTGCGATACACGGGGCCAACACAGAATTCACCGGGTGTATCGAAAAAGATACACGTGGCAGTCAACGTGTTAAACAATTTAAATTGTTGTGTTCAATAGTTCTTTGGTATAAAATTTTAAACTGTATTAATCCAATAAGCAAATTGTTGCACTTGATCTTTTGCAAAATTACAAAAAGTTTTTTCAGGATCTTCGATCAGATAAATCTTTTAATGAAACTATTGTTGATGCGAGAGAACTGGCTGACAAAATTGACGTTGAAGCCAATCTTGAATCAACAATACCATGACACCGTGTAAGAAGAAAAAAAAGGAATTTCTCATACAAAGCTCAAGATGAACCGATCGAGAATCCTACAGAAAATTATAAGGTAGATTTTTTTATTTTACAATTGGCCAGGCACTAAATGCAATAGATACTAGATTTAAACAACTTAGTCACCATAGTAATTATTTTCAATTTTTATATAATATATATGATTTAAAGGGCATGTCTAAAGAAAATCTTTTAAAACATTGCAACGATCTAGAAAGTATTTTAACTCACGGTGATTCTGTTGATATTAATGGGGTAGAATTAGCAGAAGAAATTTGTGCAGTATCTGGGCTTATGGGCAAAAAAGAAAGCCCAAGCACTGTTCTAAAATTAATAACAATGTTAAATTGTGCCCCAAACCTAAGTGTTTCCTTAAGAGTATTGCTGTGTATACCAATAACTGTTGCAAGTGGAGAAAGAGATTTTTCCAAATTAAAATTGATTAAGAATTTTTTACGTTCAACTACAACGCAAAATCATCTTAATGGGTTGGCCATTTTAGAGATTGAGCATGAAATTGCTGATCAAGTTAACTTAAAAGATGTAATAAAAACATTTGCGGAAATCAAAGTTAGAAAGAAAAATTTCTTTTAGGTCACTTTATTTTATAGTTATATTTTTATAGAATCTAAAATTTCTCTGATTATGCAATATTTTTTGTACTTTCTTAATAGAATAAAAGTACAGCAATAAAAATGCACCTTATATGTACCAGTACTTTTAAGTTTTGCCCTTTTTAAATGTTTATTATGTAATGTATTACATATATTTTTTTAAATAAATGATTTTAACATAAAAACTGGCAGCAAATTGTCTGTTTGTCCTGGGTGACATGAAGGCTAGAGCGGGCCCTGCTATCAAACTTAATATCAGTGTCCACTTTCTCCACTCTCAGGACGCCAGGTTTCCAAGCAAAACACATATGGTCTTCCTTATTTTATTTGTGTAGTTCATAGCTCGATTTACCTATAATGTGTTACAAATTAAATTTAATTGGTCTAAAACAATTTAAAATAATATGGTTGCTTCTAACAAAATATTTATTAGCAAAATTAAAATAGACACACTGAGAATTACAAAAATAAATTCATACTTGTCCCGCATTCTTGATGGGAATGTGTGATTTGCAGAACCCAAATTTACTAGTGGTTCTGCAAATGTTTATGGAATCTAAATAAGGGTTGTCCAATAGCCGACATTGTTTTGGAGCTAGAATATGTTGCATTATGTGTAATGTAATGTAAAGTTCAATTTCAAATAATTTGCTTTTATTTTAATATTGGTTCTGCAACATTTGATTAAGTTACGGGTAGAATATAAGGGTTGTGGGATAGCTGCTCTCATTTTGAAGTCAGAATAAATTTCATTTCAGTTAGGTTAGCGAATGTGTGCAATTTCAAGCACGTTTGTTTAATTTTAATATCAAATCTGGAAAAAATTGGGTACTGCAGAACCGTTCTGTAAATTATCGTTGCCCATTCTTGAGACTTATTACTACAGTAAGCTGGTAGCATTCTTCAAAGCATGGAGCAATCATTTTTGTAAATGATATAAACTGTTTACAAGAAAAAGTAGAAGTACTAGATACTGATACAGGTCCAGACAATGCTCTGCAATGCTGATGCATAAAAAACATTGTTATAGTTATTCCTTTTTGTACATCAAACTTTATATACCAATCATTATCACTTCCAACTACAGTAAACCTTGCAGGTTTCTCATTTACAATTGCAAAGTATGATTTTTCAAATGAATTTTCAGTGTTATTAAAAAGTTGAATAACAATTTGTTCAGGATCTGAACAAAACATTGCGTGTGTTTTTAGGTGTTCTATAAAGGAAGTGTTTGATGTAATATCACCTTTTTTACAAGATGAATAATATGGACAAATGTGTGTTGTGAACTTGCAGGTTTCCATATGTGCAGAAATATTATCACTTGTACCTAAAAATTCACAATTTCGCCATAGACATGGAAAACTATCCTCCTTTTGGTGGTCAGCAGCTCTATTGTGACCACACCATTTGTATATATTAGTATACTGTGATGGACCATTATATCTACCACAACGGAAACAAGGAGCAATCAGAGTCCTGAGTTTTTCGCACATTCTCTCTTCCAACTTATCATTTGAATTTCTCCATACAGAAATGTTCTCATTTCTTATTTCATTCCCATGTACTAAATTATTTAATGATATTTTAAAAATTAATACTGATGGGTTGTTAAGAACAAAAAGATATTTTTCAATCTGAAGCATAACGGCATTATCTTTACAAATCGCAGAAGTTTCATATACAGTGCATTGTTGATCGGATAGGTTAATGCTGTTATTAAGATCTAATGCATTTAAAATTTGCATTTTATAATTAATTAACTGACCTCCTATTAGCACAGTTTCTGCATTTAAATGTAAGTATTTATTTAGTGAATCATAAGAATATTTTATGACAGTAGTGAAATTATCTTCAACCATTAATAAATTGCAACTCGAATCTTGATCTAAATTAAGTTTAAATTGACCATCGCTCATAATTAAATTTCGATGATATTCTTCAAAATGTTTGTGAAACTCAGAAAAGTGCATTAAAGAAGCACACGAGTTTGATGGGCATTGCAATGTGCGATAACCACAAGTAGCCTCGTGCTGGATGCTTGTATTAAATGAGAGACGTTCCTGACATCCTTGTTTATCATACTGACATGGAAATGTAAAATTTTTCAGAATCTTTTCAAAAGCAATTTGTACTCCAGTATTTAGATAACTTGAATTGCATCGTCCACATACTAAATTACCATTTTCTTCTTTAACAGGTCCGCATGATAAATATTTTCCACAAATAAAGCACAGTAATCTGTTGGTAACTTCTTTTGGCAAATCATACAATAAATCCATGATAAATCTGTAAAAAAATTATAACTTTATGCTAGCAAAAGGAAGCAAAACCTGTGCAATTAGCAGGACTCAATTGGAAAGAAAGTATTAAAAAAATTATAAATACAATAACACTAACAGTTCAAGATTACCTACCAGTTAAGAATTGTATCCCCTACAACTATTATGGCGCAATTAGAACCTTTAACCACAGTATGATGAAGCGCTAAACAGAGGAACATAGGATGAGGTGCTGATGTGTGACGTCATCGCAGCTGCCTGAACAAGGCGCTGGCGAGTATCTATTTTTGATAAGATAAACAAAACTACTGTAACCTAACAAAAGTAGATTAGATATACAAAACTACAGTAACCTAAAAAAAATTGCATGGGCCGTGATTCGAACCCGAACCAACAACGTGGAAGGCGACTGCTACCGCTACACCACCAGCGCTCTTGCGGTTTCACAATGAAACTGATAGACGGGCACTTCTGAAACTTCAACGACTAGATGGCACCACAAGTAAAATTTTCAAAAATGATAATCGCCTTTGTAAATGTTGTATTTACTACTGCAATGTATTATTATAAGAGAGTATTTTCTTGTACTCCAGACGAAGTAGTTTGAGACCATAATAATCAATAATTAATGAGAAATTGTGATTTGTTTACCCACCTATATTGCATGAAATATTGGCCTTATACAATAACGATTGCTTTAAAAATAGCGTCATTCGGAGCGGAGCCGTATATTCAACAAGTACAGTAAAATTTGCGCCTTTCCCTTTTGTAGTTTTTAAATGTATCATTTTTGAAAATTCACATACACTGTACACGCTTGTATTACTGCCAGCTGTTTACAGTTTTATAATAGGTATAGTAATGAAAAATGTAGCACCTATATAAAAGAGGGCACTACTATATTTTTAATTCGTTGAACATGCAACCAGCTCGATCTTGAATATGTTAAAAAAAATGCATGTCTAATTTGCGTTTAGTTTTCACGAAATGGTCAACTATAGTGAACTGCAATTTATATTTTTTATTATCTTATCATAATATTATCTCTGTAATTGTATATGGTCTCGTCAGCAGCGACCCCATGATATTGACTTATAAGGAATACGAATAAATTTGTATTCCTGAATCAAATTAAAATGATTTATTTCCTTACTTCTTTAATTTCAAATTACGTTAGGTAAAATTCGTAATCCATTATTCTGGAATAGAGAAATTGCATATTTACTGTTTTTAATTTTAGAGCTTACATTATTTCACATCACATCCATCGTAGATTACCACCGAAATTTAGATTCTGAACCTGTCTTATATTTATTACCAGAATGTTGAACATCTGATTCACAATCAGTGTTGGGAAAGTTCCATTTCTTTGGAAGATATAGATCCAAGATCCATATATGAAAAGGGATCTAGACAAAGATCCAAGCTCCTTGAAATGGGATCTAGATCGTTTATAAAGATCCGACGTTCTTAAAATTACGTGAAGATCTATTTTTTTTTTATTCGTGTCAGTAGGAGAAACAATATTTTATGAACCAATCCATTACAACGGAACAGTTTATTTCGACTCGGCCACTTCGACGATCCGACTTCGACACCGCCGCTTGGACGCGAGATCATCTCGACGCGAACTTAATACTGCCTTTACAGTACGTTCAAACTAAAAATAACGTATGAACATGCAAACTTTCACCATTATTACACATTATAAAATTACTTACCTTTTGGGTTTAAGTTTAAGTAATTTTTAATTTATATTTTATGTCAATTTAAACGTTTCGATAACAATTACAAAATTATCTTTGTCAGTAAATGTTAAAATCTGAGACAAGGAACTTTCCTTGTCTAAGGTTAAATCTTTAAGAAATTACTTGGGATGTTATAACAAATTTATGAAATACAAAAAATTTGAAAACATAAACCTAATCCTGGTATAAATAACAGTTTGATAAATGTATTTGTTACATCTCAAATAATTTCTTATACTTGGTATATTCGTAATCCTCATTCACAGTATCTGTCAATCAACGAGTCTATAAACAAACAAAAAAATTGTTACTGATACTGTTGTCTCATTAGTTTTTGTTATGAACGCATACGTTCAAAACTAAATATGTATTTAAAAAGTATTATTAACTTTATTAGGTACATAAATAAAAAATTTACTTCTAGGTAAACTTTTCATGTATGTATTTAATAAAATTAATAATACTACTTTTTATGTGAATAATTGAATATAAAGTTTAAAATAAAAAAGATCTAATAAAAAATTTTCTGTATAATCATGTACCTATGTATCAATTTACAACAGACATCTAACAAGAAGATGACTCACATAAATGTACAGACCACTGGCCGTGATAAGTAAAATTTGAAGTTGTTGCTAATCACAATATGTTCAGAATTTCGCGACTTAGTGAGACGATTGTAATGTGTTTGTCTGAAATAAAAGTAAGTACAAACGTTATTCAAATCTCATTTTAAGAAAGTACTGACTTATTCAGTGAATATATACATCTACCACATCAATTGGTATTAATTTGCTATTCATTCGTATTAATCATCGTTCAATTTTTTATTTGTTGCCTTTTTCGCCTTATTTGCTTCATATTTTTAATTGCGTCTAAGATGAACGGAGGGTCTACACATTTTTATTTTTGACAAATTATCATTTACGATTTCTGGCGCTATGCACTCTTTGTAAAATTGCGTTAATTTTGACAACATTACATCCCTCCAAAGGTCTTCATCTCTTATAATTTCTTCCACAAAGATGTCAATGTTATCATTGACATATACAAAAAATAACACTTTTGTTTTGGCATATATTATGTTGTCCTTGAATGAAACATGTTGTGATTATGAAATCCATTACAACGGAACAGTTTTGGTTTCGACCTGGATAATGACGATCCGTTTTCTTTTACACGCCGCTTGACGCGAGATCATCTCGACTGTTCTGAACTTTGCAATACATGCCTTTACAGTACGTTCAAACTAAATAACGTAGTGCCTCACTTAAACTATTCACTCATTATTAAGCATGCATAAAATTACTACCTTTTGTTATTACAGTAGCATTTTAATTTATATTTTATGTCCTTTAAACGTTTATAACAATTACAATAATTATCTTTGTCAGTAATGAAATCTGAGACAAGTGTCACCTTTCCTATGTCTAAGGTTCAATAATCTTTAAGAAATTATTTGTGCATGTTATAACAAATTTACTGAACATACAAAATTGTAAACATAAACCTAATCCTGGTATAACATAACAGTTTGATCAATGTATTTGTTACATGCTCAAATACCATTTTCTTATACTTGGTATATTCGTAAGTCCTCATTCACAGTATCTGTCAATCAACGAGTCCTATAAACAAACAAATAAATTGTTACTGATACTGTTGTCTCATTAGTTCTTTATGAAGTCCATACGTTCAAAACTAAATGATATAGGAAAGTATACATTAACTTTATTAGATAAGACAAGAAATTTACTTCTAGGTACAACTTTTCGTGTACATTAAAATTAATGGGGCTACTTCATGGAATAATTGAATTACTAAAGTTTAAAAGTAAAGATGCAGTTAACCTTTTCTGCTCACTAATCATGTATTCTGTGTATCAAATTGACCAATGGACATCTAACAGCAATATGACTCACATAAATGTACAGTTCTTCTGCCGTGATACAGGCACATTTCATAGTTAGTTGCTAATCACAAGTAGCAGATATTTGGCATACCTTAGTAGAGTCGATTGTAATGTGTTTGTCTGAAATACAAGTCCAAACGTTATTCAAATCTCATTTAAGAAAGTCATCCATGACTGGTTCAGTGAATCTGCATACATCTACCATAGTGCAGTCTGGTATTAATTTGCTATTCATTCGTATTAATTCTTGCGTTCAATCTTTTTTTGTTGCCTTTTCATAAATGCTTCATACTTTTAACTTGCGTCCTAAGATGAACGGAGTCTACAGTTTGCTCATGAACAAACTTCTTAAAATATTTTCCCGGACTTTTCTGAATATTGTTCTCCATGCGGAGATGGACCAGTTATGGGCATTATTATAGCGTAGCCCCGCAAGGTAAACTCTGGTATTATAAGAGTTCCTTTGAATAAGATTTACTCTTTTGCCCATGTTAAACCGGGCTATTATATTCATAAGCCTTTCTGCAGCATTGTTGTTTTTATTTTCTATTAAAAGGTGAGCTTTTTTAGCTAACAAGTTAACACTTCCTAAAACATCTTTAACTAAACTGTAAATATTACTTAAAATGAAAAGTACCTTTGATGTGGTTATAAATGGAGGTGGTCTTGAGCTGAGGGATTTTATTGTGGTTACCATTTCCGACATCATTACAAATTTCATCTCTGCACTTGGAGTGGTCCCCATACACATGATGAAATCCATATTGAAGATCATATTGCAATAGATCGATGTTTTGGCCGTTTTTGCGTGTTCGTATATGGAACACTTAGCTCTTTTCGTCAGTTTCTTGATTTGGGCCAAGGTCAACAGTTTTCTTCCAGCCAAGTTGATACTTGTATCATTTTTATGGCTCGAAGATGTTTGCCATAGTTTTTAGAGCATGGTTGGTACATTCAATTTTTTACTTCTGCACCATATGGGACCTCCTGCTTTATTTTGGCAAACACGCTTGAGTCCCCGTCAGCAATAAATTTGCAGTAGCGCAATCCATGCATGGTTTCACTTTTACAAAATCCTTCGACTGCCATATTTGCCTCCATGGCTGTTGTGGGACCGTCCCAATTCTTATAGCAGAGGTGGTTTCCAGAGTCGATGCCTTTAGTTTTTGCCCTCGCACAAATACTACAGAACTTATTCCGTACTGCAATATACAACAACTCTCGTGTGTATTGGCCAATTATACCCACCTAAAATTTAAATACTTTTATTCCATCATCTTTTGGGAGACTAGCTATTGCGTCTTCAGTTTAATATGGACGCCTGTACACAATCAAAATTCAGCATTTAATGGGTGTTAACGATAAGGTAACATAGTTTTATCGTATAGGAACGCCAATGTGTTTAGTGATGGCTTGTTGCCACTTGAACCTCCATAACAGGTTTATTATTATGAACTTACCATTCCTGAAAGTGCATTAAAATTGGTACCATACGAGCGTTTGCTCCATGACCCATCTACATATACTGTAATCCAAGGGTACCATCACTACACATATTGCCTTTATCTATTGCATTTATTCTTTCGCGTCTTCCAGCATCTTCAATTTCGTTCCATAGGAAACGCTTCCATCCCTAAAGACACAAGTTGTTTTGAGTTACCGTATTTCAAGACGTACATAAGTAGCAATGAAAGGTTATGTAGATTATACGTACTAACCTCTGATAAACTATTTTCGATATCAGAAAAACATTTTGGGAAATTGGAGGTATATCCATGCTGCTTAGAAGTTCACACGTGTGCAAATACGTACTCCCTGATGCCAAAGTCCCCACACTACTCCAGAATTAATTGTTGGCTTCTCACGATCTTCAGTTTCGAATGAAAATATTTTTTCGCAAGTAAAGCATTTCAAATAAATCAAACTCACTAGACCAGTACCCTTCCGAATTTCTTTGTATAAATGTACACTCCCCAAGGTGCAAGATTTTAAATGGGATGCTTGAATTGATAAAACCTTTTCTATTACATACCCAAGTTCTACAATTCTATTCCCTGTTATAGCTTCATTAGATATTGAGGATGTGGATGGCTCAGTATCGATTTCATGTTCCATAATCCTTACAATTTTAATTGTGTTAGACAATCATCATATCATTTTGTTAATAAAACTATGACGTAAAAGCGTTATATAAACGTAAAACTACCTTGCATATTCATCTGAATCTATTGTCCCATTTTCTTGGGTCTTTTCTGTGCTGACATTCCTGACAGGTGATTCGTATTTTTTTATGCACCAATTCGAATTCCTTTATATAGTTCAAACGTTATCGTTTACTTGTATCACAATACTGAAATCTTACCTTCTCATCACATTTTCTAATTCCTCAAAAGACGAAGAACTGTGATTAGTTATCTCGCTTGGTGTGTTGATTTCACGACTATTAGAAGGAATGTTATAGAAATACAAGCTATACCTATTTTGGTTATTATACCTGATTGATCCTACATTATCACTTTCATTTTCTTTATTCATGCCACTGAATAACTCCAAAGGTTCATCCGGTTTTCTATAAAAGAATGTTTTAAAACTGCACATGTTATGTAGTAACCACACATTAGTGCTAAAAATATCCCGGTAAAACAGAACCTGGTCATGGTCACGTTACGTGACGGCAACGGTATTCCCGAAAAAACTATTAGATGGAGTGTAGTTAAAATTTTAATTTTGTGTAATTTCGTGAGAACGAAATGGGCAGTCATTATATGACCTATGACCTTGTTCCTTGAAAAGAAACTTACAACAAAACCCTGAAAGTAACACTGAAGTGGTATTGAGACAGTTGCGATAACCTTTTTTAGCTTTCAAAATAATTAGAAAACGTATCAAAATTACCCAATTTTAGCTAATTTGATTGACCTAGTTTTTCAAAAGATAACCGACATCTTTCTAATGACGACTAAAACTGTACCGCTGCAATGGGTACCTGAATGGTAGGGTAGATAAACATGCTGAATTAGGACAGTATAAAAGATAAGGTTGGGAAAGAATAATGCGAAAAAAAAAATACAAACCTTCGCTTGCACCACGATAGTTTTGCTGCTTTTGCCCTTTTAGTTCGTTTGGGTGTATGCGAATGGTTTCCTTTCGGCATTTTGTGAAGTCCAAAAAAGTGTAAGTACCTAGGTGTTTTACAATAGGCTATAATAAAATGAAGTATACCAATACATAGATGAAAAGACACAACTTTAAGAGTTCCCACTTCTCGTAATTCGCCATTTACAAAAACGGACTTACAAGCAAATCTTTCCTGCATAGTTTTGAATAAGCATTTTTTCAAATACCATTATGTTGAATATGAGTTTGACAAGGTCTATATAATCGCGATTAAAGTTATTACTATTACAGGTTCAATTCTGTGCCTGTCTGCACTTTGAGTACAATATTATTTATATAGAAAGACCTAAATTATTATGAATTGGATGGGATTTACGTTAATGTTGTAAATATGAGCAATAGATGAATGATTTTTTGCATATAATATGAATATTAATTTGATTATTGTCAAAATACGTCCGGAAACCCAATAAATCTGTTACGATTGATTAGTCAATTAACCTCAGTGATGCTAGTCCTGTATTACTACAGTTAATGATATAACCATTAATTTTGTAACCAATGGTATAACATAAAGTAGCAACCCTCATTTGCTTAAATACTTATACCTACCTGGAAATTTTTATACAATAGGTACTACCTTTTTCTGAATATAAAGTCAATAAGCACAAATTTTCAAACAATCAAATAACAATAATGTTTTGCACTATAATCAGGAAACAGATTTATACAATTGACCAGTTATATAAATGCTTCAATGACTTTGCAATATAATCATTATTTCTTTGTGCAAATGGAGCGTATTAGTGCCGCCCCATTGTGACCAATAGAAGAGTGTATGTACAATAACACTGCGCTAAAAGGTTGTTATATTCACTAAATATGCCATCTTATGGTTTTTTTTTAAATTAAATAATTAAAATAAATTATTTACATCGACGCTAGCGCTGTGAGAGCGTTCGACGGCATAAGTGCCCCTCTTTACCATTTATGAAAATTCCTATTTATCTGGATAAGACATGCGCAATTTGCCATCGGCACCACATCCTACGTTCCTCTGTTTAGCGCCTCTAACAGTATGTGTGTTTAAGCTGTGATAAACCTAAGAGCATTAAACTGTGGTGTGGCCATCCTGCTAAATTGAGATACAACTAGGGTAGAACTTTTGTCTCTCTCATTTAAATGCAAACATTAATTGAAACCGTCTATTTTAAATATTTATGTAGTACGCAAATGTAATTATTTTTATTTCCCAATATTTTATAAATTATGGTAAACATAATGATTATTATAAGCCAACATTTAAACGAATTGCTTATACGTTTGTTCACAAAATGTAAATGTGATATCACGCATTTAATTTTAGTTACATAAATATAAATTATGATTCATATGTATGATGAGAATGCGTTAAAATAAGTTATTTCACAATAAATTGTAATTGTAAAATTAATAAATAGGATTGATGTAGGTATAAATTTATTGTATGATATACATTAGCGCTTACTTTATAATTTATGTTCACTTTGAGTACATAACTTATGATTATGTTAACGGCATTCGACGGTAGTCCGATGTTTCTGGGAAACACCCATTATAATAAGCTCATATTATGAGAAGTAATGGTAAATGATATAAATATACAGATTTGATTCGAGACCGTTGGTCTCACATTGACCGTAGAAACGACTATGGCTATCGTTTTTATACATACTTTTTACATTCCCGTATACAATGACCACTGGACTTAAATACGGTAGAAACGACTATGGCCATTGTTTTTTATACATACCTATTTTTTACATTCCCGTATACTATACGATGTATAGTAGAGAGAAGGTATTGCAATCATGGAAAAATTCGATGTCTAGATTTTGACGAATCTTCACGTTTTGAGAGTTTCTGAATCCATTTTGGCCATTTTTCGCATGTCGTCTGAGTGTCTGTATGTAAACCCAATAGCGATCAGACCGTTTGAGCTGGAGTGATGAAATTTGGCATGCGGCTATTATGGCAAAATCGTAGATCTGTATCAACTTTTGAGACATATAGGACCACCGGAAGTACCTGTTAGCCTACACAGTTTTCAGGTAAGCTAGTCGTTCGTATGGAGCTATTAAATTGAAACTTCTCACACACATGGAAGCTAATCGAGGAGTTAGAAACGGTATTTAAATAAAAAATTATTTTTATATAAATTAAAACTTTTCACCAAGATTTTTGACTGGGATGAGATACTGCAGAATCAATATAAATTGTGAAAAACGTTTACAGAGGAATTGTGTCTAAAATGACATAGTTCTATCTTTCATACTTATGTGACTTTTGCGGAATACCTGCTGCCATCTACATGAAGAATATGATTCTAATATGAATTGGTCGGAATTTGCTTGTGATCCATGCTAAACTGCACCATTTACCGCTAAATGTGTATTACACTTGGTAAAAAGTTTTAGTGTCGTGCTATTTTGATAACTGATTGTGCAGGTGTGTGCGATTATTTGATTCTAAAACTTATCAGATCTAAATTATGTGACTTTAGTGATCATGACAACGATTAGGTTCGTTCTTGTGAATAGTATAAATAATAAAAAATTTTTAGGTTATATATGAGGTTCCTCTTCGATTGAATGGCATGTACTGTGCAAAGCTAAAATGACTCATTTTATCTTAGTAGGAGATTATTCACATGCTTCTGTTTTTGATACTATATGTCGTTAGTTTTTTGTTTCACAGAATGGTTGGTCTAGAGATGCAATGCAACTGGCAATTGAAGCTGTCAGCAGAGGTGACATAGGTTAGCTAGCTGCTTCCAAACAATTTTCTGTCCCCCAAGCTACACCCAGAAGACATTCACAGAACAAAAATAATCGAATTAATGGTAACAACAAAAGAGACAATGTTGTTTGGCAACACTATAAGCGATTTACGTACCCTTGCATACCAGTTTTGTGAACTAAACAATTTTCCTCACAGATTAAATTACGAAGTACAAAAATAAGTTTGCGTATACCAGAAACCACATCTGCTGCTAGGGCACAGGGCTTTATCAAGCCACAAATTTCAAACTTTTTTCACTGCTTGGATGATGTCATAACCACAAACATGATCGCACCCAACAATATATATATATATATATATATATATATATATGTGTGTGTGTGTGTGTGTGTGTGTGTGTGTGTGGACAAGTCAGCGCTGTCCTCTGTTCAAAAACCACAAAAAAATTTTGTAACCAAAGGTCAGAAACAAGTTGGGATGATTTCAAGTGCAGAACGAGGAAGCCATACCTCCGTAGTTTGTGGCCTCTTTCAGTTTACTATAATTAGGAAATCACAAAATGGTTAAAAAATAATCCGGGCAGAACAGTAACGCAATTTCAAATTGCCAAGTTATTTCCAGAGGCTTATGGAAAAGCTGCAACAATTGCAAATGCTACTGCAGGGTTTGCAAAAACGGGTGTTTACCCACTGAATCCTGATGTCTTTCCGGGGCATTTATTTGCTCCGAGCTTAATAACAGATCATACAGAAACTCAATTAACAGCTTCCATGGCTGCAATTTCCAAATATCCAGATTCTACACCGGAAACGTCTAAGGAAAACGGATCTGATTCTGTGGCAGAGCGTAGCACTTCAGAGTTAGTAGTGCCTCTTTGTTGGAAATTTCACCACTTCCAGTTAGGAAGAATATCGACATCAAAAGAAAACGCAAAACTCAAACTGTCGATGTGTTAACATCATCTGTCATAGAAGAAATAAAGACAAACCATGAAGAGAAACAGCTAAAAAAGAAGACAACTAGAAATGCAAGCTGCAAAGGCAGTGAAAAGACAATTTTGATTGAAAGCGACAGCGAACACGATTTAGATAAATTCGAAAATGACGATGACGATGATGTTGCATGCATACATTGTTTATTCTCAATCAAGACCTAACGAAAACTGGATACAATGTCAAGTGTGTAAAAACATCAGCACAGCGTGTGCCATTTTAGCTTAATATGTACAGGCTAATACCTTAACTGAAAGAATTTTTTTTATGTAGTGTACAGTGTTGTAAACTACTATACTAAACAATAAATTCTCCAATTTTCATATTTTTTTATTTACTGAAAGGTTTTTGTGGGTGTCCTAGAAAAAAGTATGTCATTTTAAACACAATTCCCCTTCCTATACCTTCAGCTTAAATATCAAACTAAAAATGGTAAACATTAAAAATCTGTGACAATTTAATAATATGCTAACAGTAAACGTTAAACATAAATAGAGCTATCGGTCTAGCGGTCAAATTATCTGACTGGTAATGTAGCAATGAAAGTTCTAACCCCATCGAGGAAATTACTTTCTTTATGGTTATAATTGTTTATAAATTTTAATTTAATTTCATTTTAATATGCATTAAATTTTAAAATCGCGTACTTATTCAAAACATTGTACACACGTTAAACCAAATAATGTATTATGGTAATACGGAACACTACTATGTATGTGTGTGCGTGCATGAGTGTGCGCCTGATTAGGTGTATGTATGTGGGTGGGTGTGAGTGTGGGCGGGCGAGCGCGTGCGCGATTATTGTTTTTGTTTTCATAATGTTGTCTATTTTTTCAATGAACTTGTGAAAGAGGCTACATAATTATCCTAAAAAAGCGTGTGCATTTACAATTAACGAACCAAAAGGTAACATATTTCATAACAAGCACGCACAATATTCCAACGAGAACATGCATTAGTATGGCCACGGTTATCTCCCATATGTCAGCATTATGCCAGTTTTACCCAAGATCCGATTTTACGCTTATACTACATTTATTTACAAGGGAACATCCATCTTAATATAAATTAAATCAAGAAACCTATGTACATTAAATAACAAGATTGTGATGTAATATTAACTTTCAAATTATCATTGATATTTATTTATATTAGATGACATGATCGTTCTTACCATGGTATTGTAATACGAATCATATACTAATTTCAATTATTATTTAGTTCAATTTGTAAAAGAACCTATCTTCAACCAAGTTATATTAATTTTATAATTAAGTTACGCTTTTATTGAGATCATAATATTATAATCATTTACGAAAAGAAAAAGCGATTAGTGAAACTATAACATTACTTTTTTATTCTATTTTATAAGACCAAGAAACATTCATTCTGTTTCTAAAAATCTCCATCAACATCCCTCAATTCTTAAGAACCTATCTCTAAGCACACCTTATTTCTACTATCAAAATATACAACAGCCGCACCAGTTGTGGTACATCAAAAAAAAAAAAAAAAAAAAATATATATATATATATATATATATATATATATATATATATATATATATACCGTTTGTTGCAAAACGAAGTTTTGACAAAGTCTCATTTGCCATCCTCCGGTTGATAACTGTCTGGTCCTACTTCGAGTTACTAGAATTGAACTAACTTCCTGTTGTGTGTGTTGCTGCTTATGTACTCACTTCTTTCACTGCTTTCATTGCTTTCACTGATTTCACTGCTTTCACTGATTTCACTGCTTTCATTGCTTTCACTGCTTTCACTGCTTCCACTGCTTTCACTGCTTTCACTGCATTCACTGCTTTCACTGCTTTCACTGATTTCACTGCTTTGACTGATTTCACTGCTTTCACTCTTTCACTGCTTTCGCTGCTTTCACTACCTTCGCTGATGTCACTGTTTGCTTCCCTGTTTTCACTTCTTCTTTTGTTTGTTCTGTTTTAGGTGTTGTGGATATTAGTTGTCTAGGGATTAATGATGTTTTTCATATTGATGGTAGTCTCATAGCATCGTATCTTGTGTTGAGATTATGTGGGTGTTTCTCAATCTGGCTTCTCTGATAATTCTAGTTGCATAGTGCTCGATGCTTGCCACCTTGTTTGCGTCCTTAAATTTAATATTATGTCCTGTTGTGGTTACGTGTTGGGCTGGATGATGTCGCTTGAGCTTTATTAACCGCGTTTTTATGTTCTTCTATTCTTGCGCTTATCTTTCTGTTGGTCTGTTCAATATAAGATAGCCCATAGCCTCCACATGGAATCTCGTACACTCCTTGACTCTCCAACGAGATCTTGTCCTCAGGATTTCTTAATATCGAGTGAATTTTTCGATACGCTGTGAAAGCTGTATCGAGTTTATGCTTTTTGAAACACCTCAACAACGTGCACACAAATATCAAGTTCACAATGGAAATAGAAAAAAATGATAAGTTACCGTTTCTGGACGTCAGTGAAGGTAGTGAAAGCAGCAAAAGCAGTAAAAGCAATGAAATCAGTGCAAGCAGTGAGTGAAAGCAATAGGGTACTTAAGCAACAGCACACACAACAGGAAGTTAGTTCAGTTCGAGTAACTCAAAGTAGGAGCAGACAGTTACCAACCTGAGGATTACGTATGAGACTTTGCCGAAACGTCTTTTTGCAACGAACGGTCTTTTGGAGACCAGAAGGGCTACGCAGATCAATACCCGAGAAACCAGCAGTACATACAGCAGCCGTGAAAACCTAAAGATCTATATATATATATATATATATATATATATATATATATATATATATATATATATATATAATGGCTAATACTTGGAAATACTATTTACTTTGATTTAACTAAGTGGGGATATGGTTTTAATATAATTTGTAATTGACTTAAAAATGCTCCGTACTAACTCAGTATCTATTTGGGGATGGGGTTCAATTGCTATTAAATTTATTTTTGTCAAAATAAAATAAACCTTAATCCTTTTAAATTATAAAAAAAATGTAAATCTTATCAAAATCTTTTTCGTTAAATTCAAAGAAAAAATACAATTTAATTATTCATATAAATAATTAAATTGTATTTAGTAATTAGTAGTTTCAATGTGAAACAGACTGTGATGAAATTTGTACAACCTACGCATGCGTTGCGTCCTTACTAACTGAATTAAATGCAGCTTGTCAAAAATTTCACCAGATGATCTATAATTAGTGGTACAATTTTAATTTTGATTAAAGTGGAATTATTAATTTTATAATTACACCGATTCAGATATTGATACATGTAGTCGTACAAACATTTATGCATTATCAACAAAAAAACAATAAATACAGGACATCAAAAGAAATAATCAATGCAATAGGGCTACGATAGAGAAATTTAACTCACATGTATTGTTGCAAATTCCAAATAATGGTCACGTTAGGTTGTTCCACATTAAAACATTGGACGTAGACTTCTTTCCATAAATCGATGATACTGCCTTGCTGTTCAAAATGGTGCTGCTTAATATTCCCTATTTTCATCCAAATCAAAGAACTGTTGACTGTTCTTCATGTGGTAAATACGATGTACTTAAAATGCTCATATACTTTCAGACAAGCACTTTATTTTATTTGTGTATTTAAATGTTTTAAATATTTAATAATTTTTCGTATTTATCTTTGTATTTTAATTTTATATAGATTTTTATATTTACTTGCACTTTTATTTTAGATACCGTTATGAAGTGAAATTTATTTTATAATCTTAATCACTTTCAACAAAATAAACATCAAATCCAAAATAACTGAAGGATTTTATTGTAAATGCAATAAATTTCCGCCGTTGCATTTTTTCTTCTTCTTCAGATTAGATCGACGTTTACACCCCATTCCTCTTTGCTTTCATGGCGGTACTGACTGCTAAAGCTGCAGTTCGTTCACCTAATGTTGCGTCTGATGATTTAAAGCGTTCCAAAGCTTTTTTTTTGTAAAATTTTATCCGCTTTATGTCTACTATCTAAATCTCTGTAACTGATATCGTGAAGTTTGCACTGAGCATCTAATTGATTCATACCGGGGTCACCGCGTGCGAGTCATTTTTCTAACTTTGTATCAGGACCGCAATACTGGTAACCAGGTAAATGCAATTCAAACGGAAGTTTATTGATTAGAGCATTCACTAAACCACCACCACCTGTACTCTTTCGCTTCTTAACTAACATTGTTTACCTGGATGGATAGAACGGGGTATTTATACCTAAATTGAGAAAAACATATAGTTATTTCTTTATTCAGTAAATGTTATACATTAGATAAGCAGGACGATAATACAATATTTCCATTAAACATACAGTGTTATGTGAATTAATATTATACTTAGCATTTATAACATCATCAATGTCTTTATAAATGTCATCATCACCACCAGGGAATTCTTTCTCACGAAAACGACGGTAGTCAACAACTTGTTGATGTGTATATATATATATATATATATATATATATATATATATATATATATATATATATATATATATATATATATATTGTGTGTGTGTGTGTGTGTGTGTGTGTAACCAATAATAAATCTCATTTTAACATCCAATACAGTGCATTTTACATGACAAAATCAGTTATTTATAAGTGGCTTCGATAACCAAATTACAGTCTTGACTCTTTTGACGCAGTGAGATCTGTCGGCTAAAAACGATCCTCCGCAATTAACCAAACTTTTCGCACTTCATTCGGGCACTGCCTACTGCTAGCTAATTCGTCTCTTATTGAAAATTATTGATATTATTAATTTGTAAAACAGATCCAAAACGAAATTATGTTGACCCGGTCTCGGTTCTGATAATCGTTTACAGTTGTACAATATATTTTTATCATATGACTACCCACACTCGGTGGACTTTACGTGCCAGAATCAGTGCGAACAGACCTTAAACGAAATTCCACTTTACTTATACGAGTGGATGGGGATTTTTAAGACCTTTAGGATGCGAAATCCCAGTAATAAATCTATAAAAGCCACCATCAACAACAACTTATTTATGAAAGAAAAATGACTTGATTAAAAAAGTAATATCCATAAAATAAATTTTTTTATGTAATAATATGAACATATTTTTGTAAGTTTTTTAGAACACTGTTTTTAACCTTTTTTTTCATACATATAATTTAATTACCCACACATTAAATAATAAATCATATTTTATAAAAGTTATATTTATTTATCATATCTATTTATCTACTTAATGCTAAATGCAATTAATTTCATCATCAATTTAGCCATCTAATACCTTACTGCCTTCATTTTCTTCTTCAACACCACCACCGTTGTATTAACCTCTGCGGCCAGATTGGCATTGACTGGCCGCTGTCCTACCCTTCATCCCTAATCTGTGGAACTACTTGCGCCAGCTAACATTCCTCACACAGCCCTTCGCTCAACATAACATCCCTACATTTAAAATATTTACCACAATGGCAACACCCTCCATTGGCAGTTGTCATCTATTTTAAACATTAGGCATATTAGCATGGGGTAGGGCTTGTCCTCACCGCCTTCTTTACCTGCACCTTGTTTTTTTCTTCGGCCCACAAATGTGGTTAAAATGGAGCTTTACTTTTGGTGTTCAACTTTTTTATTCAACACTTGAAAAGTGTTTTTTAATATGAGTTTTTAAATTACTTTTCCATTGTGCTACATAATCACATTGGTCACACTTGTATTCATTACTTAAATGGTGTTTTATAAGATGTTTTTTTTAAATAGTGTTTACTTTTGATGAATAATTACAATATTTACATTTAAACTTGATACTTCAAGAATGTTTCAGAAGATGAGTTTTTAAACAATCTTTCTGTTTTGCCACATAATTACATTGATCACATCTATATTCATAACTTGAAAAGTGATTCTTAAGATGAGTTTTTAAATTATTTTTCCATTTTGATACATAATCGCATTGATTGCATTTGTATTCATAATTTGAAGAATGTTTTATAAGATGTCTTTTAAAACTGTCTTTAATTTTTGTTACATAATTACAATGTTCACATTTGAACTCAATACTTGAAGAATGTTTCCGAAGATGAGTTTTTAAAAGATTTTTCTGTTTTGCCACATAATCACATTTATCGCATCTATATTCATAACTTGAAAAGTGTTTCTTAAGATGAGTTTTTAGATTACTTTTCCATTTTGATACATAATTGCATTGATTGCATTTGTATTCATAATTTGAAGAATGTTTCATAAGATGAATTTTTAAATTTTGTTTCCACTTTGCTGCATAATCACATTGATCACATTTGTATTCATAACTTGAAGAATGTTTTATAAGATGTTTTTTAAAATTGTCTTTCATTTTTGTTATATAACTACATTGTTCACATTTGTACTCGGAACTTGAAGAATGTTTCATAAGATGAATTTTTAAATTGTGTTTCCACTTTGCTGCATAATCACATTGATCACATTTGTATTCATAGCTTGAAGAGTGTTTTATAAGGTGTTTTTTAAAATTGTCTTTCATTTTTGTTACATAATTACATTGTTCACATTTGTACTCAGAACTTGAAGAGTGTTTTATAAGATGCGTTTTTAAATTATTTTTCCGTTTTGCTACATAATCACATAGGTCGCATTTGTACACGTAACTTGAAAAGTGTTTCTTATGATGAGTTTTTAGGTTATTTTTCCATTTTGTTACATAATCACATTGGTTGCATTTGTATTCATAACTTGAAGAGTGTTTTACAATATGGGTTTTTAATTTATTATTGCAATGTGTAATATAATCACAATGAATACATTTATATACAGAATGTGAAGAGTGTTTTGCGAGATGTTTTTTAAGATAGGATTTCACTTTTGTTGAATAATAACATTGATCGCACTTGTATTCATAACTTAAAGAGTGTTTCAGAAGATGAATTTTTAAATTATTTTTCCACTTTGCGGTATAATCACATTTGTCGCAATTATACTCAGAACTTGAAGAGTGTCTTATAAGGTGAATTTTTAAGTTAAGTTTGCGATGTGTTGTGTAATCACATTGGTCACATTTGTATTCGGAATTTGCAGGTTCTGTAGGGTGTTTATTTAAAGCATGTTTTGCTTTTGTTGAATAATTGCATTGGTCACATTTGGACTCTGAATGTAAAGTGTGTTTTAAATAGTGACGTTGCAAATTTTCAATCACTACTGATGAATTACCGGATGGATTAGACTTACATTGGAGATTTGAGATATGTTTGCCACTATCTTTTTAATATATTCTCCTTCACTGGTGCCATCATTTATTAAATAAGAGTTTTCTTCTTTAATATTCCCCTTATCTTTAAAAGTAATGTCAAATTGGGTACTATTAGAACCGTAATCAAATTCTGCCTTCAATACATCAGTATTTACTATAAGATGTTGGGTTAGAAGTAAATTTACTTGTTCATCTTTCTCAGGTTCGAGTTTAATAAGTTTCTGATCAATCTCAAAAGACATTTCAAGCTTAATAATAAGCGTATGTTACTAATTAAATAAAATAAACAACTTGATTATTAATAAGCCTGAAGTTATACTCGGACGCGTTTTTTTTTTTTTTTTACAAACCGATACAGCGGTGTTGCCAAAGTAATTGTAAAATCCGCAGACTTGCTGAAAAATATTCAACTAAAGTCTGAGAAATACCCTAAGTCCTTTTTCTTTCTTTCTTGCTTATATATAAAATGGATGAAACAAAAAGTTGCTATATAAATTTGGGCACGCCCTAACTTAATATTAAGTGACCTTGAAACTTGAATTGTCAAAATTACTTTCACGTATTTATATCCGTAATATGTTGATATAGTCTGAGAAATAGCCCAAGTGTTTTTTGACCTATTTGTTATTTTACAGCCATCAAAGAAGACAAAACGTACCATCCAAAATCATTGTTGCCCCCAGATTGCAGTTGCAAACTGGTTAAAAAACAGAAATATGGTCAAAAGAATTACCGACGAACAAAAGATGTTCATACGGAAAGCATTATTCGAAAGACTAATAGACTTTTTAAAAAGTTTAAATAAGTCCGTAGCTTAACTAACTCTGGAGGCTTTTGAAATACCAACAAAAACAATATGGAGAACAAAAAAAGTGAAGACCCTTTCTGATGCCGAATTTAAAAAAACCTTGAAAAACTTACGGAAATAAAATCTAAAACCTCTTAACATGTATCGGCAGAAACAATCCGTGAGAGGTTCCGAGAAGAAATGCTTGGTTTACAATGTTGTAAAGAACCATTATTAACTGGATATATAAAGTTGGATTCCGGTTTCAGAGAACTAATAATAGAAAATTTTGAATGGAGCTTCCTTCAGTACGATCCAACAGGTTAAGATTTTTTAGAAAAGATTCCGAAGGAAAGGATAATAACTTATGTCCACCAAAGGTTTTGGACGAGACATGGATTTTCAGCAAAGGTTAGATGAGAAAACCATGGCAAGATAATACTGCATTAACTCAGCGCCAGAAAACAGTCGAGGCTTCAAGATACATCATCGTGCAAGCAGGAGTAGAGGACCGTTTTGTTGACGGCGCAGGGCTAGTTGTCAAAAGTAATCGAAAAACCCGCGACTACCAGATAATATGAACTGCGAAAATTTTGAAAAATGGTTCAAAACCAAAGTTATACCCAACCTAGAGGAACCCATTTCAATTATCATAGATAACGCCAGTTACCATTCACCACCACAATTGAATCAACATGTGTATTTAAAA